>PRKT01000058.1:323753-383072 GCA_003671525.1 Saccostrea glomerata | reverse complement strand
GGTGTATTTCATTTTTTTCTCATTATATCATTACAAAATATGATTGCTCACAGAATGTATGCCACTTTGGGGGGAAACACAACTCTTCTTTCTCATTTTTATTTTAAAATTGTCATGAAAACATTACAACTAAAATGGGAAAATCTAAAATCCTTGAATCTTAAATTGACAAAAATAAACGAGATAAAATACAAGAGAAATATCATAACAGTCCTTAAAGCCATATATGGCATAACTGATAAAAAAAAATATATTTGGAAAATACAAAATTAAGTAAAGAAATATTGTTAATACATTTAAATTAAAGCTTTTCATACAATTGTGAACACGGAGAACACCTCGTTTCATCTAATAATACGATTTTATCTTCTCTGTAATGTGTTATTTAAATCTTTTGTATTTTCTTCCGAGTCGGAGAAAATTCCAAGAATCCCAATTAAATTATGATATCTTTATAACACAATTGACTTAGATTTTGTAATTTACGGAAAATGTCTATCTTTATATAAAGTAATGATACAAATAAAAAGTTCTTATAATTTTAGTCTAATAATTTTCATTGTACATACGCCGTATATGGCTTTGATTTAAACTCACACAGCATTTATCAGGAAAAGCCTGCTGAAGAAAGTGAGAAGCTGACAGAATTCTCCTTTCACTCCAATTCTTCTTTCAGAAAATAGTTCTTTTATTAAGTCAGAATAATATTGAACATATTCTAAAATCCCTGCATGCCAAAGGCTGAAAAGGTGCCTACAAAAATAAAATTCATTTTCTATTGCCATATATATACCAGTAAGTAAATAATGTACAAAATCAAGATTAATTGACTTTTCCTTGGGCTGAAATCCAAACGCACTCTTTAAGACAGTTGATATAAACGGAAAGCAAAAGTAACCTTGGCATCCTACTTTCCAATACAAAATTAGAACAAAATTTTTTTTTTAATTTATAATTAGCAGCGCTTTTAACAAATAGAATAAACCCAAGGTTATAGAATGTGTTTTTGTTTTCTGTCCATCTCAACTGTCCTAAAGAGCATGTTAGTATAATTATTAGTCTAAAATATGTATTGTAGAGGCTCCAAGGGGAAAATTCAAGCATAAAGTCTTAAAAGAATCATTACTTAACAGATTTTCAGGCAGTGAGTCAGTAAAAAGGGAAAACATATTACAAAATCAGAAGTTGAAGTAAGGAAAAGGTATAAAATGATGTCCTCCCTTGTGTTGTTTAAGTAATATTGTATACGACTTTTTGATAAATAATTATTAAACATCAGGAGCAAGTTCCTTTGATAGAATCCTGTGGGGATTCAGGTTAGAATAGGTCCTCAGTACCCGGTACTACGAATCACCGGAATGCCCCGTAATCACCGAAATGACCCAAGAAATCACCGAAATGCCGCCGAAATGCCCCTTATTTTGTAATATATAACAAAAAAATTATAAATATTGATGATTTTAACTGTTCTAGAGCTGAGATACCAAATAAAGATTTCATAATTTTAGCGTAAGTATTCTTATTTGGACAGAAGATTGTGCATGTTATAATATCTAAGAAAGATAACCATCACTGATTAAACATGTTAAAGGCATATTTAATTTTCTTTTTAAATATATTCTAAACATAAGTCATATTTTCCATATCAATGAAAATTCTGTTTGTAATATTATTTACGTATATTCTTGATTTCTAAAAACATCGTAGACTTCACTTCTTAGAAGTTCATCACCAAAAACGAGTTATCGCCCTTTGAAGTATGATACGCTTCAAGCACAAAACATGAAAATAATTAATTTTACCGTCAGTTATGCTTTACTGAAATAATTAGGCATTAATTTTTATGAAAAACATCATGTAAAAACATATGTAAGGGCATTTCGGTGATTTTGTTGGGCATTTCAGTCTCCATTATCCATATCAGTGAAATATTCTGGAGAGGGACGTTAAACAGTATACAATCAATCAATCAAAATCCTCTGATAGAAATAGTTTTGCAGTTAGTCAATACTTAGCCAAATAACTCTCTTGCTACCACCTGAAATATGAATAAAGAATGGAAATGAACCGTACCAAGAAAGATTATCTAATGCTGATGCAGATTCAATTTCCTCTTTTATCTTTGCTATTGCTTGCACACATTTTTTGGTTTCTTCTAAAACATCCCCCGAACTCAATTGTTCCATTTTAACCAACCCTTCATCAGCATCTAAACTAAACAAACACTTTTTCGTTGATTCAACCAGAAAGCCCTTTATGTGAAGAAGTTTCGTCCAAAATGTGGCATCGTCCACTAACACAGAATACATGTACATATTTTTCAGGACCGAGTTGTATAACTCGGATAGTTCTGATGCCTTTTCATCATAAAAGAGTCCATACGATTCTAATGTAAGAATATCCCAGTTTGCTACATGATTTCTACCACGCCTTGGACATTTCACTCCTGCAGAACTGTAACTGTCATCACTCTCATAAGATGGAGATCGCGATCGAGAGCTTGAGGTTAATTTTCTTTTTCGCATTCGTCGAACTGAAGGGGATAATAATGGTGACCGTAAGGAGGAGTTCGTGGAACTCTTAGGTGATGAATCCTGTTCCATTTCTTTACAACTACATGGTCTATAACATGCCTAACATGGTTAAGGTTCTCAATCAAGCTGATGTTTACTTTCACTTTGTCGTGGGCCTATCGGTAGAGCACGCCCGATTGAAATTCGTTGTTTGATTATTTATTATAATTATGCTATATTGGGGCTGTGTGTAGATCTAACCATTTTATAAATATTTGTTTTAATTTTTTTAATATTTAAAAAATTTTATAAATGAATGAAATAGTCGGATGTTAACATGACTAAAGCATGTAAATTAATTTACTGCAAATGTGATTTATCGCCGTTGAATTAACACGATAACATTTTTTTGTCAAGCTCAGAGAAGTATTCAAAACAAGATGACATTGAAACTGTACCTATCTAAAAATGTACCGGTGAAAATTTTGGAAATTTTCAGATTCACAATTACATGACATATCACAATTTCCTTTGTTTCTATAATTATTTTCTTTTCATAAAGCTTTTAACTTTTAAGATCAACTTAGTTTGCTCATTCTAGTGGAATTACTTTCTTTATTGTTTAAACTACATATGTAATTCAAAATAACAAAAATAAACAACTCAAACCAACTTTAATAGATAAATACATTTAAATCAATAAGATATACAAATGTATAAAAATGTGGGTTAACCTTTTTTTAAATACTGTCCCCTACAAAAATTTTAATTTTTTAATTAAAATTTGTATATGACAATTTCATTTAAAATTTGTGTATGAAATTTTTGTAGTGGACAACACTTTTTTACTATCTCCAACCATTTTCAATACGTATTTTATATTTTTATTAAATTAAAATGTAACTCATGGATACTTTCATATACATGTATATATCGATATTTCCATTGACTACAAGTAATGACTTTTATGGCATATTTATCTTATATAGAGGTCCTATCTCATGTCATTCAAAATTCATCATCAAAGATAATTTTTTTAAAATAAGGTCAACCTGAAGGCCGAGGGGTAAAAAATCATAACATGCTCAGAACCATCTTATTACAAGTAATGTACATGCCAAATATTAAAGTCCAACCTCTTCTCAATTAAAAGTTATAGAAAGTTATGAGGAAAAATAACAAATAATTTTGAAAGGTGGGTAAAACCTCAAGGTAAATGTCACAGGGTAGTTTTTCTGGTATATTAATTAGGAAAGGACCCGTCACAGGTCATGTACGTGACTGTGTAATATGAAATCCCAATCTTTTCTCTTTTAAAAGCTATGACCAATTTAATATTATGTTATCATTTTTGAAAAAGTAGGCCAAACTTCAGGATCAAGATCACAGGGTCAAAGTCATAGTATATTTGAAAAGGTAATGTCACAGGTAATTTACAGGTAAAATATGAAAGCCCTATTTCTTCTCTTCCAAAAGTTATGACCAAGATTATAGTTTTTGTGACAGACGGAGAGACTGACAGACGGACAAACGAGTGGGATTTAATTACCCCTCGCTTTCACAAAAAAAAAAAACAAGGGGGATGTGCCAATCCTTAGGGGGGAGATTACAGACTGTCCGTATCTAACTTTTTTTCGTATATCGATCTCGCCCCTAATTAAAGTTCGTATTCTGGACTGTATCTCATATCCAACATTTATGTTTTGACATCTTGTGGTTAATTTTTTTGATAATTTTTTGTTTTCAAAGTACACACAGATCATTATATATCTTTTTGAAATCAATTATCATCACTTCACACAAAACTTCAATGCTCTTTACTCATATGAACATAACACTCTCCAGGTGTTTTAAAAATCTTCATGCATGTCCAGCAAATATGGCTTTTACAATCACGACACTGCATGTATTGACATCCACCATTTTTCTCAATTCCAGCGAAACAGACCGGGCATAACTTCCTGTTCATTGGGTCTCGTCGCATCCATTCTCCAAGTCTTGACTCGTCATTACCATTTTCAATCTGGTACATGGCACAAGATATTCCACTATGGTACTCAACGTGACATTTGTTGCACATGCTAGTTCTACATGCACAGCATACGATTCTTCCACCCACTTTACTGACTTTGTAGACCATTGGGCAGTTTGGAGTTATACAATATCGAACTTTGTCCTTATTTTCTGCAACAAAACTGGACACAGACGAATGCAGGATATTTTGAAGACGACAGAATCCATGTTTTGTCATGTTCACAAAATCTTTCCATGCCCAAAGCATTTTGCAATCAGAATGAGAACATCTGAGTGGAAATTCTTTGCTATGGATCTGGGATTCTACGTGTAATTTCATACAGTCTCTACAATACGGATGACCGCAAGATTCCATTCTGTAAATTTCGCTATCGGCTATTTTGCATAAACATACGCCACATTCCGGTTGATAAGTGTCCACAATTGAGCAATTTTTTCGCAAACGATCAATGATCCCTTCAATGCATTGAGCAGCCTTCTCAACTGCTTCTTCTGATCCTAACATTTTTATCCTATGATTCTTATGATCAAGCTCCACTGTTGACAAACTGCACTCCTTCTTCAGGCCACTCAGGTCTACACTGTGCTTTAATACAACTGTCTTCATTAAACCTGGTGGTTTGGATTCCCCTTTTAAGTCAATTACACGAAGTTTGGAGGAAGTCATTTTTTCAACATACTTTCTTATCTTCTCTATAGCTAATCCGCGGTTTTCACTTTGACCATGTACAGAAATAGACGTATTTCTGTGATCAAACAAAATTAATGTGTTTGTCTTTTTCATTACTTTTTCAACCTTTTCTTGACCGTCGGAAGTAAACAGATATCGAAGTGCTGGCATTTTCTCCAAGTCAACTGTCTCACCTTGAAGCATTCTTTGTACTTTGTTTCTTGTGTGTACCATACTTTCAATGCAATCTGCATCAATATCTATCATGTAGTTTCCATTTTTGAGTAAAGTTACAGTCAGTTGCCTTCCACTGTCTTCATTCTGTATTTTTTCACAGTATCTTTCAATATTTTTCGCCACTCGTTTGAAGACCGGTGCCAAAACAAAGATTCGAGTATGTATTTCTGGTGTGATAGTTACTGGATCATCTCCAATGGATATTTTATTGTGTAGTCTTGAGCATGCGCCAAATCCTTCCTCTGGGTCTTTAAATGTAACATAAGCTTCATAAGTAAAAGCAGCAGGTTTGGGCTCAATGACAGTGACATTGAATCTATTTTTCTTTATGTTAGTTTCCTGTGTAAACTGACTCTCTAATCTAGTTTTCAGACTGTATAACATTTCTGGTGTTGTATTGATTTTTTCCCGTATAACAACAACTTTTAAAATATCATTTTCAGAAATGTCAAAAGAATTCAGAAAACTTTCGTGTAAAACATCTTCATTAACAAGTTCACCCAAGCCTGCTACATGTAGTTCTTTATTTGGATTATTTTTACTTCGCTGTATCTTTACTCGTTTCCCTGCGACAACCATGCTACTGAACAATCTTGATCTTATGACGTTGTCTATTTTGTCTTTGTCACGCATCTCAACAAAAGCAAATCCTTTTGACTTTCTTCTACACCAAGTCAGCCTTGCCTTGAGTAGATCTGCTTCTTCACATTTCCCAATCCCTTTCGGTGGTTTTGCAGAAATTTCAGATGTTTTCGCACGTGTTTCCATTACTGCCGCTTTAGCGAACTCAGATTTTTCATATACGATCTGGCCAAGATATTTAGGATTAGTGTTGTTTGGAGATTTAGGTATGAATGCTCGGATTGATCCAAAACGTTCAAACCAATCTATCATTTCGTCATCAGAATAGAAAGCATTGGCATTACCGAAAATAAACACATTTTTGTATTCATCCTGATATAACAGGTCATGGATTAACCCCCCTGCTCCTATGGAGATCCTTACACCATGAAACTCTGGAAGCAGTGGATGTTCGACGGTTTCATTCCTTACCTTTTCTCTGATAGGATCAACTGCCGATTGCAGAGTCTGATAGGAAATTTCTTGGTCAGCCAGTGGCGCAAAAATTGAAATTTCTCCTTTATCACGATTTGCATCAATTACGAACACAGAATCCTTGCATTTTGTCGTTAGATTTTCTTGCATTGCTTTTACTTTGCTATATCTAGGACCGACAACTTCTCTGTGAACCTGAACACCAACATATTCCGTCAAAACTTGTGTAACCTTTCTCTTTTCCACAGCACCAATATCAAAGTCCAGAGAACCATCATTCAGTGCTTCTTCAACATCTTCATCCGCTACAGCTGTAATATTTAGAGCAAAATCACGTGAAGTTTGCATCACCCTCTCGACAATAACCCAGTTAGGGTAAGAAGCAAGAGACTGGAAGGCAGACGATGGATGTACAATCACCTGTTGTCCTTTGTCTATAAAGAAGTAGCCAGCTTTTTCATGCCCAAGAAAAAAGCAGACATTACATTGAAATGATTTAAAGAGTAGTTTCTGCAAAATTCTATCTCTATCTACAGCATCTGTAAATTTATACTTTATGTTGATGGACAGGTCTCTCCTAAGAGTATACAAAAGTTCCTCTGTGGCATCATCAATGTTTCTCATAGCTTTTCCATTTATTGAATTAACTCTACACCATTTACCTCTCTGTCTTGCGGGAACTTTGTGCCATTCTTTGAAAACACTAAGATTAGTAAAGTGATCTCCAAACTTATGACAAAATTGGATTTTCAGCTTGTCCGATAATTCTTTCTGTGACACTGTACCGCCTCGATAAAACAAAGATCCTGGTACTGTGCAGGATGCCGCTATAATTATTCCCTCCAAGCCAACATTACGATCTATGGCGTCATGTACAAGAACTCCTAAACTTGGTTCAAATGGAAGTTTTGCAATCCACCTTCCTAAAGGAGATATTTTCCCATTTTCAATGGCTCCAAGTTTATTGAGGTGCTGGAAAGCGTTTTCCATAGAAACCTTCTCTGGGGCTTGTACAAAGTCAAATTCTAATGGATCAACATCCAGTTGCAAAAGCTTAAGAATTGCATGACCTAAGTGTATCTTCAGAATTTCTGGTATAGATGTCGGGCACATAATGTTGTAATCTTCTTTAGAATAAAGTCTATAACATTTACCAGGTCCGGTTCTTCCAGCCCTTCCTTTCCTCTGGTCAGCTGAACTTTTGGTAACTTTCACAACACACAATGCACTTATTTTCTTCCTTGGATCATAAGATAACTCTTTAACAGCCCCGGTATCAACTACATACTTTACACCAGGTATTGTCACTGATGTTTCGGCTACATTTGTAGCTAGCACAATTTTTCGTGTTCCTTTTGGAGATTCCCTAAATACTAAATTCTGTTCTTCAGTTTGAAGTTTACCATGTAAAGGTAAAATCCAATGATCTTTCCGTCCTCTTAGTAAGACATCTATTTTTGCAGCACATTGCTCAATTTCGAGTTGGGATGTTAAAAACACTAATATATCTCCAGGTGGTTCCTTTCTGTGAATTTCTGCTGCCTTTTCGATGGCTTTAATTTCATAGTTATCAGCCACATCAGCACCAGTTGACATGGTTAACCATTCGATATCAACAGGAAACATTCTTCCTGAAACTCTCAAGACCGGGCAAATATCGGATCCTCCAAAGTATTGCACAAATATGTCTGGATCTATTGTAGCAGAAGTAACCACAACACGAAGTTCTGGACGTTGTGGTAAACACTTTTTTATCATTCCCAACAGGAGATCAGTATAAACACTTCTTTCGTGAGCTTCATCAATCACAATACAGGAAAACTCCATCAGCAAAGGATCTTTGAGACACTCATTCAAAAGCATGTGGTCAGTCATGTACAATACCTTAGACTGATTACTGAGCTTTGATTTCATTCCAGCTTGATATCCCACAAGGTCACCTACTTTTGTACTCTGTTCGACTGCAACTCTTTCAGCAAGGCTAATAGCTGCTACTTTTCTTGGTTGTGTACAAATGATTTTTCCAAGGGAACTTAATTCTGACTCTAATATATATTGAGTTATTTGAGTACTTTTTCCAGATCCAGTTTCTCCCAGAATGACAGATACTTGGTTTACAAGAATCGTGTCGACAATTTGGGTTCTTTTTGCATAAATAGGCAATGCTTGTTCTAGTCTTGCGCATTCAATTTCAAGTCTCTTCATTAAGGAATCAATATCCTTCTGCGTAACTTGTTGTGCTTCAGAAGACTCTATTTTCTGTATAACATTTGATGAGCATGATTCAAATTCACTCTGTTGATGAATGAGCTCTCTGTTTTTATCATTTAACGCTTTTCTTTGAGCTTCTTTTTGCTCATGAAGTGATATATCAATGAATTTTTTCTTCTTCTTTGAAGAGACCTCTTCTAAAATTTGTGTTTCTTTTTCAACCTCTTTAAGTTTATCTTGGTGTCTTTTTAATATTTTTCCAGCCTTTTCTTTCAAGTTTTGCAGTTTCTTATTGATCCCATTTAACTTTGTTTTTGGATTCTCTTCTTCGGAAGTTCTTCTTTTCAATTGGTACCCAAAACCCAGCTCTTTCTTATTTTGTTCCAGGCATCTTTGAAATGACGTAGCATCTGCATCGGTTTTAAAATCAAAAACAACAGTTGTTGTCCTGTTTACGGAATCGATGTCAAAAGATGTAACACGAAATTTAACATCTGAAACAATACCAATGAGATGTGACCACAAATCATTTTCATCTTCTAATTTCTTAGAAATAATCAAGACACGAGTTAAAGTGTCTTTGATGCAATTCTGACCAAAAACACTTTGGGCAAGATGTACAGGTAATTTTTCTCTTGGTGTTAAACTATACTTTTTCTCTTTACTTCTTCCGCATTTATCCTTGTTTTCAGTTGTACTAAGTCTCTCTTTATCTTCCTTTACTCTTTCATGTGCCTCAGTCTTGTCATTAAATATAATCACATTGTCTCTCTTTGACTCTTTAATCAAAACAGCATCATTCAAAGATTCTGTGCTCTGCTTTGAAGTCACCATCTTCTTTGACATTTTCTCTGAAAAATCCAATTGCTGTGAGATTTCTTTAACCTCTGCTTTCAAAATTGTGCGAGCCTTCTGCGTCGTCATTTCAGATCCTGTACCTGTTTTCAATGTTTTATCTATTTGTGCGCTAGAGTCTTCCATTTTCAAAGTCGAAATTCTGGTGTTTTGTTCATCGACGGCATTGTTGGAAATTGTATCTTGAAATGCCGATTTCTCGGTCTTTTCTGACTGTTTTGACTTATTATCCTTTTTCTCTTCAGTATTACATACCAATCTTTTATTGCTGACATGTTGAACAACGACGACTGCTTTCTTCATTATCATTTGAATTTCTGCAGAGGCTTGTCTTCTTTTGATATTTGACACCTCCTTGTCATAATGTTGATTGCATGCAACTTCTACATTTGCTTGAACATTCGCCTTTTGGCGATTTTGTGGATTCTGGATTTTATGCATTATTTTACCTCTACATTCTTCTCCACTTCTGTCCATCTGTTTGGAATCGTCTTCTTTAATTTTATTGCCAATTGTATCGATCATATCAACGTTCTGGAATCTGTCATATCCAGCACTTTCTTTGCTAAGTCTCGGTTCTTTTGCTTTCAACAAAGTAGAATCTGAACTTTGGACCATTTTAGCGACAGAAACTTTTTCCTGTTTTGACTCCTTTGTTTTGACTGCAGTATCCTTTGATCTTGCAGACATTATGTGTTCATTTCCTTTAATACGTTCCTTTTGCTCACCGAAGGTTTCCTTTCTTGTTTTACATTTTTCGTTTCTTTCCTCTTTTTGATGGCTTTGTTGATTGGAGTTCCGATCAGTTTGGTATTCAAATACACAATTCTGGGCTGCAGTGTTGCAAGAATTGATAGGTTTGCTTGTACTTTTTTCACCTTGCTCTTTGACTATTGTTTCCATTCGTTTTTCTGAATCAACATTCAGTTTACTTATGTCTTTATCCTGAATGATATTGTGTTCCTTATTTGTTGTTGTTTTTGCTAATCCAGTTTTTCCTTTAATAATTGAAGCAATTTTCCCCTCACAATTCGAATAATATCGTGAAGGTGCCATATTTGTCAGCGATATTTCTGGTTCTTCGTCAGTCGTTTCAGTCGTTTTAAAATAAAAGTCTTCTTCTTCCTTTGTTTCTGCGTTTTTGCATTTCTTGTCTCTATTTTCTCCAGCAACAACCTTCACTTTGTCATCAAGCTTAAAACTGCCTTGTGCAGAATAATTACTGCTACTTTTTGACTCCTTTTTCGTAGAATGTGAACTGGTCAAGGCCCTTCCTACAGGAAATGACATACCTTTAAATTTGTGTTCTTCTTGCATAACACTAGCTGCATTTTGTGTTCCATTTGTTGACTTGTTCTTTGGCTCAAAGTGACTTTGATTTACTCTTAGTGATGTAGCATTTGTTTCCCCAATCCCTTGGATTAATTGATCTGTTTTTGAATTAGAGAACTTAGTTTTATCTACATTTCCAATCTGTTCTTGGTTTTTTTTTGGATTACTCTCTTTCATATTTCCCTCTACTGATTTGACGTGTCTATTTTGAACTAAATCTGGTTCTTGTCCTATATTGTTTACTTTTATGCAATCATTCCATTTTTTGAAATCTGGACCTTCTTCTTTCTCAACACATCTATCGGCATGTACCGGTACACTCCCCCAATGACATGTGTGGCACTCGTTTCCGGATTGTTGAAAACGTTTTCTTGTTTTGTTTTCAGTAGGATGTTTCTCTTCTTCCTCTACTTCTCGAAACTTGATCATTCTTTTATCTGTTTTACTACTTTGACCAGGCAATGCATTGGACTTCTTGTAATATCCAGAATTATAACTCCTTTGGTTTGATTCTTCTGAATAGTTTATATCTGATTGTTTTACAATTCTTTCCACTGCAAATTCATTTTGCACTGCATTCTGTGAGACTACAAATGGATTAGCAGAGGCAGTGTTTTTGTCTGGCTCTAGGTTTTCAATGTGTTTCATATCTCTCATGTCACTTTCTAATTTTATTTCCCAAGCAGGATGGGTTCGCGGCTCCCATTTCATACCATACTGTGGAAAATGAGGAACGTCTTTGGTTGCATTGTCAGATAATGTACTAGATGTACTATTTTCATCTGGTTTTATGCTTTTATTTTCCTTAATGTCATTGGAAACAACTTTAGTGTTTTTGCCTCCATGTTGGATAACTGAAGAATTTTTCAGCTCATTTTTGTCTTTTTGCACATAAACTTCAGAGTTATAATTACTTAAACCTTCCTTAAGGCATTTTTGACCACATGTAGGTTTAGGTGAATTAAAACTCATTTTTGCTTGGTTTTCCACAGATAGATTTTCCGTCACATCTCCAAAATCTGAATTTCTAACATATTTGGAGCTTAAACTAGACATTGTACAATCATTCTGCACACCTAAGACAGGATTTCCTTGACTACATTTTGCAGAAAATTCAGTTTCATATTTTTTATCCCTCTTCTGAAATCTCGAGTTTTTACTTGAAAGCATGTTATATTGAATTTTTTCATGGGATGGTATGTTTGAAACATCCATGCGAGGATTATTATAATTGTCCTCAACAGTTTTCACCCTCAAACATGCATTTGGATAGTTTCTTAATGTAGGAACCAAAGGATTCGAGCAAGCTTTTGTATCTTTCCTTACAGTTGGGGGATATACCTCAAAATCCATGTAAGAAATATTTTCAGTGCCTGTTACTTGTTTATTTGGTATTACTGTTATTTCATCACTTGTAAGATCTTCTTTCCATGCTGTACAGGAGGGATACCCTGTTGATTTAATCTCCTCCAGTTCTCTTGCTTGGGGCGATGGCGATATTTTCAGATGCGCATTATTTGATTTATGAGAATGAAAATCCTCCCGTAATGTAGCCAGATTATTCGTGTACAATACTTTTGTGGTCCCAGTTGATACTTTAGCCTCTCCTTCGTTGACTTTGCCATTTGACTTAGTCGCCTTCTTTTTTGTTGAGCTTTGACCCATTCTTTATATTCTACAACAAATTAAACAGAATTTAAACACAACACTTTTTTCAACAGAACAAGCATTCTGGAAACATTGCATTAGCAATACTACATCTCCTACCGAATGTAATCTGGTTCCCAAGACAAAATGAAAATGCCACAGTTCCGTTCAAAATTCACTTTTGAAGCAGATATAAAATGCAATATATTTCATCGAGATAAATGCATATACCAAAGATCAGCTCAATATCTGCAAGTGTTCAGAAAATGCAGGAAAACATTGAAATTAAAAAATAAAATTGAAGTGGAACGAAATTTAAACTTATCTGTAACGTATCAAGATTAATTCGCATACCAAATCTGAAAGCATTTAGAAAACACAGAGTGCATGGAAAACCAAATGCATGGGGCAGACTGACAGACAAAGTCAAATTCCATCTAATCTCTCTAGAGAAGCGGAGAAGCTTTCGTCCATTTCTCTAAAGAGAATAAGTTCCATCATGTATCACTAGGGCAATGTTTATATTTTTTTTAACATTTACATAGCAAAAAGGAAAATGTAGTCTTGTTAAGGGTAGACTTATGGTCATCTAAATTTCTATACATTTTTATTGTGTCTTTTGATTTCGTTTAAGAAGTTTTTTTGATACATATGTGCATGTTTATTAATGAAATACTGATGGTCATAGTGTATTCATAAACATGTACATTTAAAATGATGAATGCAAAAGTAACCAAAAAGAAGTTAAGAACATCGATTAAATGTTTTCCATACATGTGTTGTGTTAGCTGATTTAAGAAAAGAAATGTAATTTTAAAAAAACATTTACTGAGTATTTAAAAACGTAGAATTTCAAATCTGGTTCGTTTCACCGGAAACATTGTTATCCACTAAAACATGCAAATATTTTAGCTGCATTTATAAGATACTTGTTATTGCATTTTTGTATAACATGAGCATACAAAACTGGAGCAGAGCAAACACAGACCTCCAAACAAATATCGGAAAAATCCGTCGACAATTCAGCTGTTCAGTGTGTAAATCAGGCTTGGGGCGAATTACATTGTAAAGTAATGCATTACAATACCATTACTTCAACAATTTGGGCATTAAATTATCATTACCATTACTCTATTTTCTGAAAGTAATGCATTACATTACCATTGCTTTAGTAAAGTAATGCATTACCATTACCATTACTTTTGGAGGTTTTTAGAAATAGAAAATTATACAAAACTTTGCAATTTTTTCATAAGCATGCGTCCACCCTTCAAAACTACCGGTAAACATGATAAATGATGATTCAAATTTGATTCAAGTATTTGTTTATATTACACTGTCAATAACTTTTTACATTCATAGAAAGTTTAAAATTTTAGATTGTCAGTAATATAAAACATGTACAATATGCACTTTTTGTGTATCTATTGATGCTTAAAAGCAATTTTACTTTTAGAACACTTTAAGCCCTGCCCAAAATATTTAATAATAAAGCTTAGATTACTTTGATCAAGTGCCCTATGAAAAAAAAATGCATTGACAAAGTTATACAAAAGATAGACAGTATGTACATTATGCTTTGCTAAGCATAGCTTGCCTGCGTGTCTTCTATTTTCTTTGGTTCAATGTATTTTTCATGATCAGTTCAAGCTCAATTAATGTTTTAAAAACACAGTTAGGAGAAAGGGACAAGTAATTTGGAGCACTTCTCCAAACCAATGCACTGTTTAATTGTTACATAACCCATAGTGTGTTTTGATGACACTCTAGTTGTGGCAATTATTAATTTACATTAATTAGAGTACCTCATACACGATTTTTATTTTTTAAAAAAACCTATTTAAAATAATTCTTTGAAATCAAATCTTAATTAATTTTAAGACTTAAATGTAAGATAAGTGTACTTTCCACAGAATAAAAAATGTATTTAAATTAAACACAGAAGTTCTATTTAAATAGGTTAACTTTTTTCATTCAATTTTATCATTTGCAAAAGAAATAAAACAATAACCTAAACAATACTTTCCATGTCCATTTTGATATCTTAAATTAGGTTTATGCAAAATAATGCTTTGTAATGCTATGTAATGCCAGCATTACACTTATTTTAATGAAGTAATGCATTACATTACCATTACATGTAATGCACATTTTTTGGCATTACACATTACTAGCATTACTTGGAGTTCATGTAATGCATTGCAATGCATTACCATTACAATTAGCATTACCCCAAGCCTGGTGTAAATAATGACCTAACAATTTGTATGAAAAACTTTAGTCAACAATTGATTTAATGATAAATTGTACTTGCCGATAAGGTCATCGTTTTGATCATACATGTAGCACTTACGAAATAATTAATTTAAACGACACTGCTGTTATTCTTGTTTCATCAACTTGTTTGTCAATATTTACCTCGTTTTATATATTGTCATACATGGAGCATGCTCTTGCGTATCGAATCACCTGAGACAAATAAACCCCGTTTGCAGGTGATGAAGGTATATTACTGCATAAATAACGGAAGTTGACGAATAAAAAGTTAAAGTCATCATGTTTATCATAAAGCTTGTTTGTTAGATTCCAGGTATGAAACAAATGTGTAGACTCTGTGGTATCTTTTATAACAAGCTCATCAGGATATATAAATCGACGTAAAAAGGAAAAAAAAAACATTGCTAATTGACAATATGTTGTCGATATATTTAAATGTAGAGTTGAAGGCCAGAACAAGTGTTTTCTTCTTTCCCTGTACATGTATAAGACTTTGGACAAAATCTGTTCATATCAATATAAAAATAGGACTGCTGATATCGGGGCACAATTGGTACCCATGGGAATTCCAATGGATTGCTGGAAGACCTTATCTCAAAAGCACAGATATTGTCGATCAGAAACTCAAGCATCTTTTAAATATCAGAGTACTTTTTTTGTATACATTGGGGTCGCTCAATGTATTCAACGGGAGATCTTAACTATTAATATTTTGAAAATGTTTCAATCTCTAAAATAAATTTGCAAGTACTAGATATACTATAAAATTGTTGATTCAATCTGCACAACCAGTCTAGTCCTGCTGTGACCATGAAAATTTTACACAGATTACTGTAAACCAACTTTTATTCGCGTGCGAGAAATTTTCGCGAAGTTGGCGAGAGCCTCTTCATCGCTAATAATTCTCGTCGCGAACCGGTTCATTAAGTGTTTGTGTCTATTTACCACAGATCCAAAAAGGCTTGATCGCGAAAATTAATCGTCGCAAATTAGTTTAATCCTTGTAAATCGCGAAATAAAGTAGTCGCGAATAAAAGTTGGTTTACAGTATATGACATGTGTATAAATTACACATCACATGGCAACAGATATGATATAAAGGTAGTCGTTTTGGTCTTAATCAATATTCTGTAAAAAAAAAATTGTTAAATTTGTTGTTACAACGCTTTTCTACGAATACCTTATTTTATGAGCCACCTGCATGTCATTGATTTAAAATAATACATGTAATATTAAAGGACGTCCCATTCATTAAAGAAGAAAATCATAGTTCGGTTCAATTTTAAATGTTTTTTTTTTCAATAACAAATCTTAGTTTCCGCATTTCGAGACGAGGGTGTGTGAGGTTATCGTCATTATTTAAGCAAATGTATATCATTTACTAGACCGGAAAAGACTGAAAATAGAACGATCCACAAAACTCAGCAAAACAATATTTTGGCTGTAACTACATAATTATGCACTCCTCAAACTAAATCGATAAAGAAACAAACCTTGCCATAATACAAGGGTATGCATGAAAATAAAATAAGCAGCATAAAATCATGTCCCAAAGAATTCTTGTAATGATTTTACAGTCTAATAAAAGAAGTATATATTTACCCTATTAGGTTTCCTTTGCGTTCATGGAGAATAGTTCTAATATCAATGTTTACGTCATCATGCATAAAGTTGTTTAAATATCCTACCTCAACAAAAAGGTGATCTGACTAAACTTATGCATTTTACACAGTCCTATAATTTTTTGCATTGGTTGCACTTTGCTCCTCAATTCATTGAAAATATTTACTTTCACTTTCTTTTCTGACTTCCGAATTTCAGTAGCAGTGGAAAAAACTCAATAATTAAAACATCAGCTCGAATCAAAACCAATAAAATGACTTGTAATTGTGATTCGTAATAAAATGTTAAAATAATTTTTTTCTTTGGAGTTGACTTTACGTGCATTTGATCCTAAATTGAAATTTCTAGAGATTTATTTTAAGTTCTTGGGAGCACTGCAGTTATTTGTTGTTTTCGTTTATTAGATGCTAATGGCAGTTGTAAAGAATACTTATAGAAGCTCGATCGTTTTTTTTATTCAAGAAATCAAATTGTGAAATTCAAATACACATTCAAGTACTATGAAATCACAAATTTTTGTGGGAGTCTTATTTTCGTCGTTTTCGAGGAATGGAGAGACCCAGGAATTTATGACCGCCACCAAATATTAAATATTTTAAGCATTACTACTAAACATTTTCCTACTATGAATCAAATCCCCAAAACCATGATTTTTTCCCTCGAACCGTGATAATTTGATTCCATGTAAATATGTGACTTTACAGTAAGTGATATTTTTACATTATCATTGTGATTATTCTTGTATGATTCCATAATCCATGCTTATTAGACTTTCAACATTTTTTGTAAATATTATAGAAAATTCTTATATTCTATAAATATTGCAGAAATATGGAAGCAATAATTAAAAATTGCAATTCTAGTTTTATTAAGCAAAACCAATTCAACTTGACATTTCATTGGATCAAAATACAATTAGAAAATCATTATATTAAAAATCAATGACATGATACCATTTGTACATATACGTGCAATTTTATCACAATTATTTGTTGTTTTTTTCCCAAAAATATGTGTATATCACATTGGCAATAAATAAATGAAACCAAATATTTGACTTAATATAATACCAGTATGTAAACTAAAAACTCTCATAATTCCATATCAACCTATTGTAAACCTAAATCACAATTTCTTTTTAATCTTGCAGTAAGAAAATGAACATCCAACAGCAAAATTTTCATACGTGAACAAAGTAAACTATTAAATCAGAGTCAAAATGCTTATAAATGGAACCCAGCTACCATGTATATGTAGTAGGATTATTAAAAGTGTTTAAAGAAATTTATTGTTGAATAATGAAAAAATTGAGATATTTTATAAATCGCTTTTCTGGAGAAAAATGAGCGAAATCTGTGCTAAAGTTGTGTTCTAAGATTACATGTAACCATTGAGATATTTTACAATGATGATCAAATTACATGTATACACATGTATTAAAATTTTAAAGTCATTGATATAACATTCTTGCAATCGTCAAGAAAAAATAAATAAGAAAACACCTTTACTTGAATATTCGCATTAAAACACACAGATAAAATCATTCTCCTAAATGTTCTAATTACAAATGTTATAAATAAAAGCCAACTAATAAATTGCTTAAAACATTTTCTATCAAGCAGCTAGTAACACTGTTTTCCCATAGATCTTCAACAAAAACATTTTTAAACGAATGTGCTATGACTTTGGAACATATGACAATAACAATCAGCACTTGACTCGAAATAAGCTTTGCATAACCAACAAATGTGACATTTACATTGAGAGCATGTCATATGTTGACAACCATCATATTTTTCTATACCTATATAGCATTTTGGACAAAGATCTCTTTTTAAGGTATCACGGCGCATCCATTCGCCAAGGCCGGTTTCGTCTACCTGCTTTTCGTTCTGAAACATAGCACAGGATTTTCCCGTGTGGTATTCAACGTGGCACTTACTACACAATGCTGTGTGGCAGAGGAAGCAGACAAACCTGCCTCCTCCCTGACTGACCTTGTACACCATTTGACAATCAGGTGTGATGCAGTACCTAGCTTTATCTCTATTCTGGGCAACAAAGCAGGAAACAGAGGCATCTATCAACGTTTGAATCGTACAGAACCCGAATTTCTTCATGTTATTAAAATCACTCCAAGCCCAAAGCATATCACAGCCTTCATAACAGCAACGTAGGGGAAACTCTTTCGTGCTTATAGCAGAATCCAAATGCAACCTCACACAATCCCTGCAGTATGCGTGACCACAAGATTCTAGTCGGTAGAGATCACATTCGGATATAGAGCAGAGACAAATTCCACACTCTGGATCGGTGGACGGTATTTGGTGTTGATTGTCTTTCAGCAACACTTTCGTAAGTGCGTCAATGTCGTTCATTGCCAACTGTATTGCTTCATCAGAGCCTAACATTTTTATCTTGTGTCTTCTATGGTCAAGTTCTACGCTGGATAGATGTGATTCCACTTTCAAACCTTGAAGGTCTACACCATGCATCTGTATAATTCGTTTCATCAATCCAGGAGGCTTGGTTTCGCCCTTCAAATCAATCCACCTCACCTTTGAGGAGGTCAGTTTTTTCATGTATTTTTGGATTTTTGAAATTGCTAAAGCCCGATCATTCTCTTTGCCATGAACAGAAATAGTCGTATTTCTGTCGTTCAAAATTACTAGAGTGTGGGTTTTCTCCATTATTTTCTCAACTTTGCTCCGTCCGTCCCTTGTGAACATATATCTTATACTTGGATTATCTTCCATTTTTAAGATTTGACCTTGAAGAAGATTTTGTATAGTTTCTCTTGTCTTTATCATATTATCTACGCTTTCAGCTTCTATATTCAGAATATAGTTACCTGTTGTGTTCTGTTTTATATCAACAGTTACCCGATCTTTCTTAGCCTTAACACAAAAATCTTTGACATCTTTACTAACCCGTTTAAATACCCGTTCCAGTACATATAAACGAGTACGAATTTCTGGAATAACAGTAACTACATTGTCATTGATCCACAACTGGTTTCCGCTTTGCAATTTAGCGCAGACCTCATTACCTTGTTCCGGGTCAGTAAAGGATATAAAACCACTGTAGTTATAGTCAAGCTTTTTGGGTTCTCTTAGATGTACATTGAACCTGTTTCGATTCACGATTTGAGAAATATGCCGTTCGATTTTTGCCTTATGTGTGTCCATTATTTCCCTAGTTGTCATTACCTTTTCGCGTGGTACAAAGGTGTTTCCGATCTGATTGTCGTGTATATTGAAGGCCTCCACAATTCCTTCTCTCAAAATGTCTTCATTGACAAGACGATTGAAGCCTTGAACATATAACTGGTCAGCATTCTCGTTACTTCGACTAATTTTCACATTTGATCCACCAACTGAGACTTGTGTCATCGAGCTTAAAGTCAAAACGGTTTCCAGTGTTTCTGAATCCAAAATTTGCACGAACCCAAATCCTCGGGATTGTCTGCGACACCATATTATTTTGGCTGTGAAGGCATCAGAATCCTCCGTTTTCCAAACTGGGGGTTTAATGTGAACTTTTGAAGCACTGTCACTTAATGCAGTGTGCGTAACTGCTTTCTTTGCAGATTCACTATCCTCAAACACTACTTCACCACGGTATCTTTGATTAGTATTTGCTGGAGATTTCTTTTGAAATTTTTGAATTTCCCCAAACTGTTTCATCCATTCCACCAATTCTTCATCAGATTCAAATTCATCTTCTGAGCAGTATACATAAACATTGTTATAATCATCTTCACACAACAAATCTTGTATTAATCCACCTGGTCCAATGGACAGTTTGACATTATAACACCTTGGAAAGATAGGAATAATTATCTTCTCCTTTCTTAAATTTTCTCTAATCGGATCAAGTTCCATTTTCAGCGTTTCTGTTGCCACTTCATCCTTATCTGCAGGTGCATAAATAGTAATTTCGCCCTTATCTCTGTCTGCATCAATGACAAAGACTGAATCAGCATTTTCTTTTTTCAGCTTAGTTTCTAGATCCTTTGCATGCTTCCACCTTGGACCCACAAACTTGTAGTGAGTTTGTGATCCAATGTATTCTGTATAAATTGGTTCAATTCTTTTCCTTTCTATTCCTGTTATGTCAAACTTAATTTCGTTTCTTTTTAAGGCTTCTTGTATGTCGTCTTCGTTTACTTCTGTTATATTAACGGCAAATTCTCGAGATGTGTTCAAAACTTTTTCAATTATAACCCATTTTGGATACGATGCAAGAGATTGAAAAGATGCAGACGGATGAACGGTCATTTGTTGATCTTTGTCAATGAAATGATATCCGGCCTTTTCATGCCCAAGGAAGTAAGAAAGGTTGCTACGAAAAGCCTTGAAAATAAGCTTTTGTATATTCCTCTCATTCCTGCCTACATCTTTTAATTCAAACTTTATGTTGATTTTCATTTGATTTTTCAAGATGAATCTGATCTCGTTTACAGTGTCTCGAATGCTTCTCATGGCCCTTCCATTGATGGAGTTATCCAAGCACCATTGACCTTTCTCCTTCTCGGGAATGTAATGCCATGTCTTAAAGACACTTAAAAATGTGAAATGGTCACCTTTGCTATGACAGAAAGGAATTTTTAATTTGTCACATCTATCTTTCTGTTCTTTAGTTCCAGCTCTGTAAAACAAGTTCCCACTCACTGTGCATGATGCCGCAATTATGATAGCATCTAAACCAACCTTCTTCTCAATTGCATCATGAACAAAAACCCCCAAATTTGGGTCCAAGGGCAGTTGAGCAATCCAGCGCCCTAGATCTGTAATTTTCCCATTTTTAACTGCCGCAAGATCGACCAGTTGCTGAAAGGCTGTTTTCATTGAATTATTTGGAGGTGCTTCGACAAAATCGAAATCAAGAGGGTTCACATTCAGTTGCAGCAATTTTAGAATGGCATGACCGATATGAATTCTCAAAATTTCTGGAATAGAAGAGGCTGCCATTTTGTCATACACTTCTTTGGAATAAAATCGATAGCATTTCCCTGGGGCCGTTCTTCCTGCTCTTCCTTTCCTTTGATCTGCGGAACTTCTTGTTATTTTAACAACTCTTAAAGAGTTCACTTTTTTGTCGGGGTCATATTTCATTTCTTTTGCAAGCCCAGTGTCAATCACATACTTCACTCCAGGAATTGTTACAGAAGTTTCTGCCACATTAGTGCTAATTACAATTTTTCTTTTACCCAGTGGCGTTTCTTTGAAAATTTTGTTTTGTTCCTCTGTTTGAAGTTTACCATGAAGTGGCAATATCCAGTGATCAGTTCTACCCTCAAGTTCCCACTGCAACCTTTCTATACACTTTTCAATTTCCAACTGACCTGTGAGAAAAAGGAGAATATCACCAGGGGGTTCCTTATCATGAATTTCTAACGTCTTTTCAACTGCTTTTCTTTCATATTCTTCCAAGTCTTCATCTCCAGAACAGGCCTCCCATTCTATATCGACAGGATACATTCTTCCAGGTACTTTAATCACTGGACAGTCTTTAAAATATCGAACAAAAAGTTCCGGATCAATTGTTGCAGACGTTACAATGACACGCATGTCATATCTCCGAGGTAAACACTTCTTTATCATGCCAAGCAAAAGGTCTGTGTATATACTTCGCTCATGTGCCTCATCAATAATAATGCAGGAGTAATCATTTAACAAAGGATCTTTGATGCATTCATTTAACAGTGTGTGGTCAGTCATGTACACAACTTTTGTCTGGTCAGAAACTTTCTTCTGAATTCCACATTGATACCCCACTATATCAGCCACAGTAGACTTCATTTCACTGGCGACCCGCTGAGCAAGACTTGCAGCTGCAACTTTTCTAGGCTGTGTGCAAACAATACGGCCATTGGAAGGCAGTTTAGACTGCAAAAGAAACTGTGTTAATTGGGTGCTTTTCCCGGATCCTGTTTCACCAAGAAGGATGCATACTTGATTTTGTAAAACAGAATTGATTATCTCTGTGCGCTTAGCATAAATTGGTAGTGCTTGCTCCAGCCTTGAAAACTCTATGTCAAATTCCGTGAGCAGTTGATCGATGTGGTCTTGTCTTACAGTAGTTCCTTCAAACTTTTTTAATCGTCTTTTGATATCTTCTACAGAACTTTCAAACTCGGTAAATTGATTTTCAAGTTCGGAAATTTTGCTTTCAAGTGTTTTTGTCTGCATTTCTCTCCGCTCGAATTCAGGAAGGGGAATATAATTTGTCTTTTTCTTCGTTTTCTTTGTTCCAAGAAAATCTGATAATTCTTGTTTGATTTTCATAATTTTTTCTTGATGCATTCCCATTATATGGATACTACGTTCCTCAACATTCTGTAGATTTTTATCAATAAATTCTTTACTCACTTTTGCAACTTCTTCTCTTTGAAAACGGCAGCAAAAACCTAGACTCCTAGTTTGTCGCATCCACAATTGAAACTGTTTATAGGTATTGTTGCTTGGGAAATGAATCAAAATGGAAGCAGATAATCCATTAGGATTTGTTGTGAACAATTCAATGTTAAATTCGAAATCTGATGGCAACCCCCTCTTTTTTAAATGTTCCAAGAAAATCTTTTCTTCTTTGAATGGATGGTAAACAATGAGATTGTATGTCGGCCCTGGTTCAGTTAGTAATCTTTCACTTTTCTTGTGCAGCATTTCTGACGGCTGTTCCTTCTTTTTGACAGGTTTGGGTGGTGGGGTTGATATATCTCTTGGTATATCCCTCTGAGAAGGTTCATCCTTTGAATCTCTTGGTCTTTGATCTCTGTAATTCCTGCGTCCCCCGCCACCTCGCCTCTGGTTCCCTCTCCCTCTGTTGCCACCGGAACGTCTTCCATCCATTGTTGTGTATCTATAATTTCAAAGAATTGTTCAGTATTTTAAAAATGTTTTTTGTTTAAGGACATACGCAACGTATTCATGCACCTTATTTACTGATAATTTTTAAGATATTCTTAATTTATGATTAAGTGCCATCTTATGTTCATAGGCAAAAAAATCAGCATGCGATACCAGAAGTTTTAAGAAGATATCAATTAATGAAAATCATTGTATAATTCTAAGAAAAATTTATAAAAATTATTAAACATTTATTCTATGTGTTTTTTTTTATCCAAACTTGTTTTAGAAGAAGTGTACAACAGCAATTATATACATAAAATTGTAGCACACAGTTCCTTTAAGTATTGGAACTCTTCAACTCCAGTGAAAAAGACAATCAAATTGAAACTACGTTGCATATGTCCTTAAAAACATATTTTATCTGACAAAGTAATTCCTAGTGAAATACCTTTTTTACTTGGAACTTCTATCTATTGAATTTTATTTAAACATGCAGTATTGTTAAATCATCCAATAGGTTAGGTGTTCATTTATTTTTGGATTTACAGTTTCCAGTTCTATTTATAATTTGATATAGATTCTTTAAATAAACCCTGGGAAATTGAGATTGCTATTTTTAAAATGTCATAAATATACAGCTGATTTCAGCTACTGTATTTATAAGGAAAATAGTAGATTTTTTATTTACTCTTTATACTGAACAATAAAATTTCGACATTATACATCAAACTCCATACAGTGTCAATTCTCCGGGACTACTTTCGTGCCCTACGAATAATGCTATAATGATATGGAGTTGTAGCGTAACATAATACTGAGCTGTCTGGAGCTTGATTTAAATAGGCAATGTATAATATACATTGCTATAATAAAATCAGAATATTAGCCTATATTTTAACTCGGTGTGATTTTAGAACGTTACAAAATATGACTCTTTATATATGAATATACCATAAATTTTATCGGGTCAAAATGTGACAGAGAATATATCAAGGAGCTAAATATGATCAATAAATCCCATCTTGATTTTCTAAGGAGCTAAATATGATCAATAAATCCCATCTTGATTTTCTACTGTAAATGTGTGGTATAATTTTGGCAGGTAATTTAAAAGTTTTAAAAGACACAAATTGTTAAAATAAATGACGAGTAGACTCATATTTTAATATTTATACTTGATGATTATTGGTTTTCAATATTTTAAAGCTTATTTTTCATGAAAGCAATGCACATACCCTAAATTGCCTCTTTGTCTATCAGAAGTCCATATAATTATATAATCCGACAGATAGCAAGTAACTGTTGAAATATACAGGTGATGATGTCATTGGAAACCAATGTGCTTGTTTCGTTTTGAAAATAGAACATTGTGTGCGAATTTCAGAAAGCTTGTTTCACTTTCTTTATAATTTCTTGATGACTTTTTATGATGTCGGGTATATATAATAATCTTTTTATTTTCGTTTTTAAAACTTTATTTTACTTTCTCTTTATCAAGTAAAAATAGGGGAAGGACATTAAGGTGACCGCCCAGTATTCCGACGGTCCGGTAGTCCGACAGCCCAGTAGTCCGACGGCCCGATAGTCCGACAGCCCAGTAGTCCGACGGTCCGATAGTCCGACAGCCCAGTAGTCCGACGTCTTGATAATTTGTAGTCATATATAACCAATTCCTTCAGCAGAAAAGGGGAAGGTTTACACCTTATCTGTGCTTGGTTGGTTTAGAAAGTTAGTATGGAAATTTAAGTATATATGAAGCATTATCACCCCCCCCTAAAATAAGTTTTGCTCTGTTTTTTGTATGCCCCCGTAATCAAAGTATCGGGGATACATAGCTTTTTAATACATTATTTGCTATACTCTGTTGAACAGCTTTCTATATATTAAGTACTGAAAAAAATGTTTATTACATTGGTCTAACAAATTCCTTGTTGAATGGCCTGCTGGTCCAACATAAGAATTGTTAGACAGCAACGTTGCTACAAATTTGACCCCATAGCAATACAAGAGGCCCATGGGCCACATCGCTCACCTGAGAAGCTTTGACCATTCTGTTCTTTACCAGGTTTCCTCCTTGTAATACATAATGCATCCCCACCCTCCCCAACTGATCATAATTAAGATATTTTGAAATCTACACTACTCCAGGATCCTTCTATGTGCACATAAGTTCAGCTTTTTTGGCCCAGTGGTTCTTGAGAAGAAGATTTTCAAAGATTTTTCCTATATATTTCTATGTAAAACTTTGATTCCCCATTGTGGCATTGCCCTTCCACCGGGGTCATGATTTTTACAATTTAGAATCTACACTACCCCAGGATGCTTTCACTTCAGTTTCAGCTTTTCCGACCAAGTAGTTCTTGAGAAGAAGATTTTTTAATGACCCCAACCTATTTTTATCTTTTCTTGATTATCTCCCCTTGTGAGGGGACTTGGCCCTTTATTTTAACAATTTAAAAATTTCCCTTCATACAAGGATGCTTTGTACCAAGTTTGGTCAAAATTGGCCCAGTGGTTCTTGAGAAGAAGTCGAAAATGTGACAAGTTTACAGACGGACAAACAGACAGACGGACGGACGACGGACAAAATGTGATCAGAAAAGCTCACTTGTGCCTTCGGCTCAGGTGAGCTAATAATGGTTTGACTCATATTTAAGGACAGATGATACAAAAAAAATATTCCTGGATTGGTATATAATTTTAAGGCCTAATTTTATCGCAATCGATGCATATTATAGATTTCTAGAATATAAAGAAATACTTCTGTGTTTTCAAAGATTTGCTCTTCTAAACCATACTTATTTATCTATACAAATATTTTTTCACTTTAAATTCCATTTTTGTGCAAATTTGAATAAAAAATTAAAAACTACGCAGTGAAAGTTATTCATATTACTCATTTGGGGGGGGGCGACTATGATTTTATAGTGTGAAAACTACAAAAGCGAAACTCTTCATTTTTATACCATGAATAATTTACATTAACTTTAATGCACATGCATGCACAGTTTGGGGAAAATCTATCGTCCAGTTATTATTAAGGGACCGTGTCAAATACAGGTACATTATACCATAGGATTATATAGGAAAATTCCAATTTTAGCACTGTTACAACGCGAAATGTTATAAACCTGGAATATAACATTTTGCGTTATTACATTTTGCGTTGAAATCAACGCAGAAAGTAATATCGCAAAATGTAAGAACATACTTTTGAGGATTTTTACATTTTGCGTTTTTACATTTTGCGTCGAGATCCACGCAAAATGTAATAACGCAAAATGTAATAACTCGATTTTTGTATTATTACATTTTGTGTTGTTACATTTTGCGTAGAGATTAATCAAAAAGGCAGGAACGCAAAATGTAATAACACATTTTTTTTTCGTCAGCCAGATTGAGTACAATTTTCAATAGTGTAGTGGCCGATGAAAAGAAAATGAAACAAGGAAAAAATAAAAGATATATGCATTTTCTTACAATTAATAAATTTTACAATATATTGATTTAGTTAACTATATGCGTTTTAAATCAGTTCAATAAATGTATTTAAATTATAGGTGTTGCAATTTAGAAACGTGCATCTGTGGGCAGGGTTGTAGGGGGGAGGGGGTATTGACCAGTGTGACTTTTGCCTTTTTTTGTTTGTTTAGACACATGCAATGAATGCAAAAAAAAAAAAAACAATTCATTTTTACTGGCAGGTGTACATGTAAATGTATAGCGGGAAGGGGTTTATTAACAATAATGATACCATACTGTTCCATGCAAATCTAAAGCATTGCAGACAAGCAAAAACAAAATTCTATCTCTCTCTTTCTTTCCTTCGTACAATAAAATGGATTGTTTCAGAATTATCCACAATAATGCAATAATAAACACGAAGTAAACACCCCACCCTATCGCTGTCTCTCCTCGCTTGACACACATATATATGCTTCTAATTTGTTAAACAATGTATACATGTCGAGTAGGCATATCGAGAGCTTTTAATGAACCTATGGTCAATCTTTGGTATTTAAGTATGTGTTATTGGTTAGAAATTTAATATTATCAAAAATATGCTAATCAAAGTTAAATTAATTCTGTAAAATTAAGTACAGTGTATTAAATATAACTAAAATCAGAGTCAGAAAAACGATACATTTAGATGTTTTTATGTCCGTAGAAGCCCCAACGTTAGTCTCATTGTTTTAGTTCTAAATATTCTAACACCGTGTTTCCCATGTTTGTTACATTTTTGGATCTATTTTATGATCTTTCTTGTTAAACGCAGTCAAAAAAAATAATTATGTTTTGTTTTATTACATATTGTTTATTACATTTTGCGTTGACTTCAGTGCAAAAATAAAATATTGCAAAATGTAACAACGAAAAAGGACGTTATTACATTTTGCGTTGATCTCGACGCAAAATGTAATAACGCAAAATGTAATAATCTCAAAATTGTGTTATTACATTTTGCGTTGATCTCGACGCAAAATGTAATAACGCAAAATGTAATAATCCAGGTTTATTACATTTCGCGTTGTTATTACATTTTTTGTTGTAACATAGCACTTTAAAGCAAATTTTACAAATACTACAATCTACTTTTTGTTCAAACTATGAAAACTACAATCGGCCCCCTTAAACATAGCCCAAGTTGTTATTTTTAAATTCCTTGACAAAAGTTTGTTTGTATCATACGTAAGCCCATTTAGGAACTATCAAAAATTATATTTGAATTTGATATAATTAGTTATAACGAATTTATTTCTTTATTATAACAATTCCTTAGAATTTGTTATAACATTTTTAATCTCTTATAACAAATTTGTTTAATTTGTTATGACGAATTCATAAAGTTTTTATATCGAATTTAATTTGATTAAACGAATTACAAAATGTGTTATTACAAATTAGATTAGTTTAAAAAAAAATCTGTAATTTGTTATAACGGATTAAATTCGTTTAAACAAATTCAATAATCGGGCCTATAGAAAAATATTTATATGAATTCGAAATAACGATTTCTTGAATTCGTTTATACAAATTTAATTTGTTATAACAAATTTCAAAAAAATCGTTTGAATGAATTCAATTTTTAATAAAATTTTTAGAATTCGTTTAAACGAGTTAAATTCGTATTAAGAATATTTTGAATTTGTTATAATGAATTCAACAAATTTGTTATAACAGATTAAACTCATTATGACGAATTCAAAGAAATTGTTATAACGAATTAAATTTGTTAAAACAAATTCGACAATTCGTTCTATCGAATTTAAAAAATATTTTTGATAGTTCCTAAATGGGCTTCCGTTGTATCATCCGTCCTTAAACTGTAGATTTCAGAGTGTTCTACATGGAAATATATTATCTGAAAAATAGTTAGTCAGAGCGGGAGTGCCACTGTGATCAATTTTATGTCCACTTCTTTTCTTATTTTATATCAATGATCTCCCATTATTTATAGAGAAATCAAGCATTGATTTATTTGCGGATGACCCCACTCTTCACTTTTCTGACAATAATGTTTCTTCCATCCAAATATGTTATCGTCGGACATAAGTAATATAGAAAGATGGTGTTCTCGGAATCAGATGATTTTGAATACCAGAAAAACAAAATGGATGTTGATAGACGCACATCAAAGAGGATCAAAAGTGACGAACCAAAATTTAAATTTACAATTTTCATTGAGAGTGTTACACATGAAAAATTACTTGGAATTCATATTGAATATTCACTTAATTTTTATACTCATGTCGATGCTGTTTGTAAATTTGTATCTGGAAAGATATCTGTATTACGAAGAATTAAGAAGTATCTTCCATTAAGGTAAACCTTTACTCAAATGACTAAAAATTCCACTGATAAGAACGAAAAACCGCCTATTGCACATTGTATACCTATGATTCTTGTGTTAAATTTCAATTTCAAATAATTAGGTCAATGGCCTCGTTTTCAAGCTAATGGCCCCTGAGTATTTCTCGGGAAATACCTCAGTTTTTCACACTATGACCATAGTTTTCTTCACACACAAAATATTACAAGCAACGAAACTCTTTAAATAATGAAATATTACAGCAATGTAACAGAATTGCTCCTTATAGAGAAATGAGAAGAGTTTTGGGCCATAAATGTGATAATTATTAACAGTCCGAATTTCCTCTTTGATATTTATATTTTTCTTTGTTTGCTACGTATACGTACGTCCCTGTTTGTAATTCAGAAAATATTCCAGTATTAGAGATTCAAAAAGTTATACATGTATATGGCTTGTCTGAGATAATAATACCATATGTAAAGATATACATGTTGTGTGTTACCGGTATTCACGTTAAAAAAAAATCACCGATTTGAAATTTAATACTGAGTAAGTTAAGGTTTCTATAGACGAATTGCCTCTTTTATATCTTTAAATTGGTTTAAATAAAAGTCCTATATTTATAATCTTTTTAATTTGACGAAAAATCTTTCTAATTTGACCAAAAATCTTTTTAATTAGATTTCTAAAACATTCAATTATGGCACGCCACATTCACAAAAATGAGCAAAATATAGTTTCACAGTCGATAAACTAGGTTTAACGGTTGTGATCTATAGTTCACGGACTGTAAACTATAGTTAACAACGTTAATCTTTATTTTAAATCTGTAAACCATAGTTAACGCGATAATATATGTTTCACAACCGTAAACTATACTTAACACCGGAAACAATCATTTGCGATTGCAAAACATAGTTTATTCGATAAATACAGTTTCACGATTTGTAAACTATAGTTTACAAACTGTTAACTGATAAATATAGTTTCACGATTTGTGAAACTATGATTAACAACTCTTAACTATAGTTTACGATTGTAAACCATAGTTTACAAACGAGAATCTATTTTCATCAACAAAATCCATTGTTAACGTTTTATTACAGACAGATAAACTTAGATTAGCGTTCGTAAACTATTGTTACCAACCGTTAAATATAGTTTTACAGATGAAAACTATACTTAACGAATCGTTAACTGTAGTTTACAGTTTGTAAACTATAGTTTACAGACGATAAACCTAGTTTATCAATTGTGAAACTATGTTTAGCTAATTTTTGTGAAGTTGGCGTGCCATATTCAACTATATTATGGAAATTAGAAAGAAAATAAAATTATCCGTTTCCGTCGAGTGCATAATTTCTTACACTGGCGGTTTTTTGTATTTACCTTGAAATAATGTCAGAAAGGAGTAATTATAACATTTTTAAAAATATTGGTGATGGTCAAAATGTCGGACTACCGGGCTGTCGGACTATCGGACCGTCGGACTACTGGGCTGTCGGACTATCGGACCGTCGGACTACTGGGCTGTCGGACTATAGGACCGTCGGAATACTAGGCTTGAACCGATATTAAAGTATACTTTTTTAAAATGGTTGAGGTGTGGTGATTTTGGAAATGTTCCTATGGCCATGTGGTAGCTGATTTTTATTTGATATCACCTTCAAAATGATCCATGTACCATGACAAGAAAAATACCACCATTTATTAACCATGTATATGTTACGGATTTGTCAATATTTATTATATAGGATAACATGATTTATATTACTCTGAGCATTAGTTCATGAGAAAGAAGAAACAGCAATATAATCTTTTTCAACAAACAAAATACACAGTCAATTTACTTAGAAATTTTAATAACAGACATTTGTTTTATAATAAAAATAGGAAATAGAATATGGAAAGTTAACATGAAGACCAATATTCCAGGTTATAGGCCTAGTATTCAGAAAGTATTAGCAACTATAGTCCTTTACCAGCAAGTGTTATTCGATTCCCATTAAAATTGAAAATGCAATAATTCCTTCAAAATATCTTTTAAGTGAAACGAAATGCAAACAAAATCTATAAACCATCAAGATAAATTCACATACCAAAAATCAGCTATTTTTTCACACGTTTAGAAAAAAGATCGAAAAACCAAAAGGGACAGAATGACAGAGGGAAAGAGAAAGAAATCATAGTCCGCTCTGGTTTCATCAGGACTGGGGACTCATTTTGTATGAGGAATGCATTAACTGAAAAATTAGAGTATGCCATGTAGCCTCTTGATATAATAAAATATGTGTTCTGACATTGCAAAAATATTCATATGTCAGTACATGTACTTTGTTATAATTTAAGGCAACCATTTGAGTCTAATAAGAGTGGGAATATATAATGCTATGTAAGTGAAGGACAGATTATTCATTTTCTTCTTTAATAAAAAAAAAACTTTTAAGGGCAAAAAAATTGGGAAGAAGACACTGCCCTTATTCCTATACTGGGGTAGCAGCAGCAAACAAGGACAAATGATTATTTTATGACAGATGAGGAATATTTTTTCAACACTTTTTAGGACCGATTATTTCCAATCAACACCACCCCACCCACCCCAGTCCCTTTTTCAGAATCAAATTGTTGTCTCTTTACATTTAGCTATTCTAAAATTATCTAATATAATGCTGATAAATAACTGAGTCTGGTACAATTATCAGATGAAATGATTAATCATTTATTAAATGGACATCATTACATGAAATGTCAAACAATGATTGTTATAGACTGCACAAAAAAATACATTTTTATTTATTTACTTGAGTAGAGTAAATTTGACTTTCCTGGAAAGACAAGGGGTACATATTCATACACCCATTTGTAAAAACAACCATATTTAACAATAACAATCCCATCATGTACTTCCTGTGATGAGTAAAAGATAGTTCACTCATACATACAGACAATGTCACAATCCAAGGATTTAACCAGCTGTGTCAATTCACAGTATGAAAAAACATTCATGTAATAAGCCTATAACTACATTTCAAAACTATATTTATGTCATATTATTTTTCTTTTCATGAGAGATCATATTAGTATGTAATGACTAAATGTTCAAGTTTGCAATATTTCAGTTGAATTACCTAAAAAGGACATGTACACAGTTTCAACTGATTTTTATAACCAATTTTAATGTTTACAATTCCTAATGAAGGCATCATGCTGATCAGCAAAATATTTGAACATCATTTGTTGCTTAACAAACGAGATACAAAACTTAAAGATCTTCATAATGTAAACAAGGACCTTGTTTTTGTTTACATATAGAAAATATCATATTTATAACAAAATGAAATTCAGCAAATCACTAGAAACTGTCTTATCATATTTAGAATTAACTTCTTTATTTAGAATATCTGCTTTGAACGAACATATATTAGTATATCTACCTATGTAAACAAAAACATGATACTGTAAACCAACTTTTATTCGTGACAACTGTATTACACGATTTACCGTGGATAAAGTAGTTTGCGACCATTAATTTTCGCGATTAAGCCTATTTTGGATCTGTTGTTAATAGGCACATAGACTTTAAGGACCGGTTCGCAGCGAGAAATATTCGCGATAACAGAGCTCTCCCCATCCTCGCGAAATATGACCCTATTTACAAAACAAAGGTGTGGAGCTCTAAATCTGTCCTGTATCTCATCAACTGAAATTCAAATTTTTGATGGTCATTAGAAATACCTTTAGTTTAATATTTGTAATACTAGTTATGGAAAAATATTTAAATTTGAAATTTTTAACTGAAACTGTGTCAATGTCCCTGTAAGTATCAAAAAAATCTTTAAGCAGTTATTAAACTAATGTTAACAACTACGGTTACATTAATATTTGAAAACTTTTCAATGTGACTAGTAAAACATCAATTAACAGATTTTCTCAACAGAGACATTTTCCTTTGCATCACTGCTTGCGTATTCTAGTATGATCTTGACTTTCAAGGCCACAGAGGCCATTTCACAAAGTTGAAGACATTTAAGATAAAATACCTTATCTATAAAATTTACATTCAACCTTTAATTTAAATCAACAAATTATAAAAATTAAATGTACCCGGTAAATGCTAAAAATATGTATACAGTAAAACTCGCTTAGTACGAACACGGATATAGCGAATTCACGGATATAGCAAAGTTTTTCTGGGTCCCCGGCAAAATTCTTAACAAATCCTTGTAAAATTTCACGGTTATAACGAACTCTGATATAACGAATTTACGGATATAGCGAACTGATTTTGGGTCCCGTTGAAGTTAAATATAATGAAATTTACATCTTTTGTAACGAACTTTCAAAGATCTCAAAATTTGATAAATTAAACTGACTTATTTTTGTTCATGGAAATGTATATATAATTCAATTCACAATAAAACCTTAGTTATCGAAGGTATGTTATCTAATATTTGCTTCCCTAACATATTTGGTAGTAATACTTGAAGGAAAATATGCATATTGCGAATTCGCTTTATATGGTTTCACGAATTCGTTATACGGTTAACGTTCACAGGTCCCTAGGACTTCGCTATAACCGAGTTTTACTGTATTAGGGCTTTCAGGATACAACTTTCCCACAATATGATACACTCTACTAATTAATGCATATAAAAACATTTTTTTTTTACATTCTGTATAATTATCACCTCTTTACCATCTAAATAACAAGTTATACTAATATGGACATGATGTGACAAGTACACATATAGAAAAATAAATTTATCAATTGTAAAATAAATACAAGCATATTCATACTATGTGGTGGGTGGAATGTCATTCTATGGCTGTTTTTGATGCTCTTATTGTTGAGTAAATTGGGTCAACTTGATTTGTCAGACAAATCCACACAGGTCGTCACATGATGGTGTTTCCTTGGTAACAGCATGGACAACAGAATAAGAATCATGCCAGTAACATAAATAGAAAACACTGTGTTTTCATTGGGAAGGAAGCACTGATTTATGTTAAAGTCTGTATCTGATATCACAGCCTGGCGAAAAAAAAAGAAAGAATTTGCATGAAACGAATCCAGATTAATGAGCTATAAGACACATAAAATAACTTCTTGATATATTGAACATGTATTTTGATACAAAATTATGTTTTTCAAAGGAAAATTAGTTTCTATCTGAAGCTTCAAATAATGAAAATTTTACTATAAATGTATTATATCTGGTGTGTATGATATTTTGTGGAAATTTATTTTTCCACAAGTCAGCGTAAATTTGATTTAGTGCTACCTGAATGGCTAAGTATAATGTATAATATACAAGACATTTTGTGATGTACTTGATTTTAGCGGATTCTGCTTTCCGTCAAAATCACTAAATAAACCAGAAGTCTCTGTCGAGACTGAAGCTCTATTGGTTTGTACTTATAGCAAAGGAAGAGAAAAGTACTTAAGCTTTTGGGAATTGAAACTTTACATAAGCAATAAATAGAATAATGATCCTTGATAAAATCTCTTTATGTTCTTAGTGTAGTCTACTTGTATGCCAAGTTATATTGAAATCAGACTAAAACTGTAGGAGGAGTAGCATTTTGAAAGAATTTCACAGAAATTTCTATTTTTAGTAACCACAGCAACACCATTCATCGAAATCAAAAACCAATATACAGAATTATGTATCTTAGTGTAGTCTACTTGTGTGCCAATTTATATTGAAATCAGACCAAAATTGTAGGAGGAGTAGTGTTTTAAAGGAACTTAACAGAAAATTCTATTTTTAGTAACAATGGCAACACTGCATATTTATTTGAAATAAAAAAACCAATGCACTATTTTATGTATCTTAGTGTAGTCTACTTGTGTGCCAATTTATATTGAAATCAGACCAAAATTGTAGGAGGAGTAGTGTTTTAAAGGAACTTAAACACCCAATTTTATGTTAACGCCCCCAAAACCTACCTGATTCAAGATCAATAATTAACCGCCTGTCAATCATTAAAAAAACAATAGCTTCTGATTTGATTGACAGGTCAGCTACCTGTGCTTCCTGATATTCTGAGTTTGCATGTTTTGAAAACAATTACCTGGTTATGCATCAAAGCTTTCATGTACCCGCATAGTATACACACGGGTTAGAAAACTCTAATATGTTTGAATTTTATTTCAAAAAATAATTTAAAGAAGATTATTCAAACATAAAATATTTCTTTTCTATCTTCACTGTTGTTTGTTACTTGTAAGTGTCATATCGTCCACGTTATCTGTAGAAAGAAAAAAAAAGTCCACAGAAACGGGCTCTATTTGCCGTAATTGGAAGTCCGATGATTTAAATTATTTTTTAAGAAATGGGATATAAGAAAATATTCAGAACTAATAAACGGCAAGGATAGTTTTTAAAAGATTTTTTATTTTGTACTATGGCTACAAACCGCACGATGTTGTACAGAATTAATGCTCGAATTTCCTCTAGCGTCTGTATATATATGTAATGAAAATGTGAAGATAATTAATAGTGATCGATTCTGAAAAAAATCTATCTATCAATAAAATGTTGTTAACACACGAAGAATGAAAAATATGGAATATTTTGGACAACATTGTCGCGCCCAGAAAAAAACCCCATTAATTCGCGGTAAATGCATGTTCACATGCACGACGGATAAGTGGATTAATAATTTTTTCTATTTCAATATTCAGACTTTTTAAATCAAGTGATTTCTTTTATTGAAGATTAAAAAAGATAAATATTAATGATTTGTCTTTTTTACTTGTGATTTTTTCATTTATGTAAGGAAAACATTTTCTAAAACGATATACATGTATCTTATTATTTTTTTCCCTTCAAAACATTCCATGATTACGATGAATGTGTTAAGCTTACAAATAAATTTCATATTAAAATAATTATTTTACGCAGTTTCACTCAAAATCAGATACAAAACAAGTAATGTTGACCCTGATTACCAAACACAGACTTCCTGTGTAATGCTACATATACACAGATTTTTGACATCTTGGGTATTGGGGGTCTCCAGGTAAATAACACCACTGTTACTTCGACCACTCCCCCTCCTCAGTTAACCGTGCGGTAAAAAAATTGGGTCTTTAACAGAAAATTCTATTTTTAGTAACCATGGCAACACTGCATGTTTACTGAAATCAAAAACGGATGCACTATTTTATGTATCTTAGTGTAGTCTACTTGTGTGCCAATTTATATTGAAATCAGACCAAAATTGTGGGAGGAGTAGTGTTTTAAAAGAACTAAACAGAAAATTCTATTTTTAGTAACCATGGCAACACAGTTCATCGAATTCAAAATCTGATAATCTATTTTATGTATCTTAGTGTAGTATACTTTTGTGCCAAGTAATATTGAAATCAGACCAAAACTGTAGAAGGAGTAGCGTTTTAAAGGAATTTCACAGAAAATTCTATTTTTAGTATCTATGGCAACACCAATCATTGAAATAAAAAATTATTGCACTATTTTATGTATCTTAGTGTAGTCTACTTGTGTGCCAGGTTATATTGAAATCAGACCAAAATTGTAGGAGGAGTAGTGTTTTAAAGGAACTTAACAGAAAATTCTATTTTTAGTAACCATGGAAACACCGTTCATTGAAATAAAAAACCAATGCACTATTTTATGTATCTTAGTGTAGTCTACTTGTGTGCCAAGTTATATAAAAATCAGACCAAAACTGTAGGAGGAGTAGCGTTTTGAAAAATTGTTTACAGAGACGGACAGGTGGACAGACAGCTAGACGGACGGACGACGGACACCTTACTATCGCATAAGCTCTCCTGGTCTCTGACCAGTAGAGCTAAAAAACTTGCCAATAGAAAACTTGGTCCTTTCTTGTTTCGCCAACTAAAGGATGCCACAGTCCATTCTGGTACCCCGTTGTCATGGATACGATGGCAGCCATGATGGGTATGAGCACTTACAATAAGTCTCGGATTTATCCATTTAAATACCTGTGAATAAGTTTGAATAAACAAATAAGGGGTGAAAATATATGAGACATACTGATATATAAATTATTACTTTATTAATCAAATTTTTTATTGTAAAAAAAGGTTCACTCTAAAAACAAAAATAAATCTCTCATTTACAATTTCCTTGATTTTCTCTTAAAATTCCATATGCCCCTACCCTCCGTTTTTATGGGAAGTTTAAGGCTACATGTAGCAAGCATAGCCTGTTTGCCTCCCGCTCTTTAAAGATTGTTGCAACACTTTCAGTTTAATATACATGTATTTTTAAAAAGTACAAGGATACTTTGCCCTCCCAAAAAAGATTATACTATACAATTATGGACTTCAGTGTAGGTCGATATGTGGTTATAAGGACTCATGGCAATTGATATTGACCGAAGACACAGAAAGTGATAGCGACCGAGCCTGCGAGGTCGCTATCATTTTCTGTGTCTGAGGTCAATATCAATTGCCATGAGTCCTTATAACCACATATTGACCGTTCACTGAAGTCTATAATAGTTATATTATATAATCACTCAAAGTGAATGCACCGACACAGTCCTAACACAACGGACTTGGCTGTCATTACGTCACAATGGTTAAATTCACGTTTCTTTTATTATGACGTCACGTTCTACGTAACTTCAGTGCAACCGAACGGCGTGTCGTGCGATATCATTTTCCGCGGACGTGCTTTCACGTCGCTATCGCAAAAGGAGGAATGTCATGTGACGTCCTTTCAGCCAATGAAAACTACGAAAATAATCCTCTTATATAATATTGACAATTATGGAAACACCTTTTTGTTTTTCAAAGTGTTTTCAGGCTATAGCTATGGGCCTCTAACAAACCTGTTTTGATGCTTCTTCTGACAAGCAGTCATACTTGGGACGAAATGGAATGTCTTTCTCTGCTGGGGGTGCAGCATCAGGAGTTGAGCAGTTGTGATCTGATGGACGATACATGGGAAAATGCTGGCAAAATAAAAACAGTGAACAGCAATGAAGATTGAGGATTTCGATATAGTGTTCACCACTTTGAACTCAGGTCAGCCAAAGTGAAAATGAAAGAAAAAGTGAGCAAGCTCACATACCCCACGCTCCCCCAAAACTCAAAGTGCTGAAAATCCCGGAAAAAATAAAAGAATCTGAATTTCCCGGTAATATGCACATCTACACATTAAAGTGCTGAAAATCCCAGAAAAAATAAAAGAATCAGAATTTCCGGGTAATATGCACATCTACACATTGTGTCCTAAATATTTGCAAAGTTTGATGAAATTCTGTGCAGCGATTTATGAGGGGTCGCACTGACAAAATTTTCATCTCTATATTCAAGGTATGGTCAAAAATCTAATTTGTAAAGTGCCAAAATTACCAGGAAAATAAAGGAATCAAAATTTCCCGGTAATATGCACATCTACACATTATGTCCTAAATACCTGCAAAGTTTGAGGAAATTCTGTGCAGCGGTTTATGAGGAGTTGCCCTGACAAAATCTTCATCTCTATATTTAAGGTATGGCCAAAAATCTAAGTTGAAAAGTGTGGAAATTCTAAGAAAAAATAAAGGAATCGGAATTTTCTGGTAATATGCACATCTAAACACTGTGTCCTAAATACCTGCAAAATTTGTCGAAATTCTGTGCAGCGGTTTATGAAGAGTTGCGCTGACAAACTGTTCATCTCTATATAAAAGGTATGGCCAAACACTTAAGTTTTTAGTGCAGAAATTCCCGGAAAAAATAAGGAATCGGAATTTCCCGATAATATGCACATCTACACATTGTGTCCTAAATACCTGCAAAGTTTGCCGAAATTCTGTGCAGCGGTTTATGAGGATTTACGCTGACAAACTGTTCATCTCTATATTCAAGGTATGGCCAAAAATCTAAGTTGAAAAGTGTGGAAATTCCTGGAGAAAATAAGGAATCGGAATTTCCCGGTAATATGCACATCTACACATTATGTCCTAAATACCTGCAAAGTTTGACGAAATTCTGTGCAGCGGTTTATGAGGAGTTGCGCTGACAAACTGTTCATCTCTATATTCAAGGTATGGCCAAAAATCTTAGTTGAAAAGTGTGGAAATTCCTGGAAAAATAAAGGATTTGGAATTTCCTGGTAAAATGCACATCTACACATTGTGTCCTAAATATCTGCCAAGTCTGACGAAATTCTGTGCAGCGGTTTATGAGGAGTTTCGCTGACAAAAAAAGAGGACTGACTGACACTCTGACTGACACTCTGACGGACGGGTCAAAAACATTATACCTCACGCAACTAGTTGCGTGGGGTATAATAATATTCATTTTAGTGAAAATCTAAAATGTCGATGTGTATGTTTGTATGAGTACCCTATGTCAGTTTCAAATTGAACTTCAAAGCGATACTCAGTCTGACTAAAGCCAGCCCCTACTATTTCACTTTGTTTACTAACGAAGTGAAATAGTAGGGGCTGGCTTTAGTCAGACTGAAGCGATACTGATTATGTGATTTAGAATGCACTTTTGAACTTTCACATGAAAGTCAGTAAATATAAAGGTGAGATGGTGGACAAAACATTATAAATATGTACCAATTTCAACCTTGAAATCAAAGTTATCGAACAGTCCAGATTTCAGGGTATGATTGTATATTAATTATTCCATAACATATATACCTGCATGAGAATGGGTTGAGTATTTGGTAATTTCTTTATCTTCTTACAAGCAGTTGGTATTTTCTTCTTTGAAATTCCTTCCTGTTAAAACAAGAACATATAAAAGAATCCTGCATCCCAACATTGCCTGATTTTATTAGTTTAATTTTTTTCAGCTTTATTCCCTTGTGAATGATAAATATACCTTTTTCAACACTGCAATTTATGAGAAAAGACACTGATTACTTTCTGCATTTTTTTAAAATACTAAATATTTAAAAAAAATGGATACTATAAATTTAAGAAAATAAATATGCCAAATGATTTTATTCCTCTATCAGGTGACTAAAATAGAAATGGGATAGATATCTAGTAGTGAAAACATATTTTACCTGAGAACACTTCAGCTGAAGTGAAATTCTTTCCATCTTTTCTTCAGCCTCTGAGCAGAGGGTACACCCGTCTCTCTCCATGGCCATACTGTTCATCAGGACAAAAATCTTCCCCTGAATCTCCACCATTTGGACAGACGGAGCAGAAAAGGCCTCCTCAAATCTCCGGTGTTTTTGCTCTGTCATCCTTAACAATGAAAGATAGAATCAGTAGATTGATGGGCATTTGATGATGATTGGTTTCATTTAGTAAAGATAACTTTCTTTATGATTTATAATCAAAATACAAGAGGTTCATGGGTCCTAATGTGCATACTTCTGTGTAAAATTGAAATCTGGTAGCCTTTTACTATCACCAGGAAATGAATCCACAGTCCAATAAATGAAATTTAGACACTTATCTAGAAATCATAAATTATAAACAGCATGCCACTCACTCTCTTATAAAATATGTTCGAATTGTGAGAACTTTACAACTATTACATTATTACTGTATGGTGACTTTTGAAGTCCCTATGAAATGTAGAAGTACTTACATATAATGGAAACCTATATCATGATTTCCTGTGACAACATAAGTCTCGACACCTGGAGGTGTGGCAAACATCTTTTTAAAACGCTCCACATGATAATTAAACTCTGCTTTACTACACCACTTTCCTTCATCTAAGAGATCACCTGTAAATTTTGAAGTTCATTTTAGTAACAGTTAATTATTTCAAGAAAATGTTTTATGCAAATAATAATATACATTTAACAGATATCAAAAATGTCACTTATCGGGAAAATTATAGAATTATATGATGATAATGATGAGTATCAAGATTACAAGTAATTTGAAGTAAATGAAATCTATCAGATCATTTCAAAGATACAGTCAAACATCTGCATCCAAAACATTAATTTCATGGATACATTAAAGTGAGCTGAAGATACCAACTACATTTTCTTTATGAAGTTTTGCCTCAATATTTTGAACCTTATGATATTTCAGAGTTTTGCGATTTTCATTCCCATAGACTTCAAGATAAAGAAATTTGACTGCATATACAGAACAAGAGGCCCATGGGCCACATCGCTCACCTGAGTAACTTGGGTGATGCAGATCTTTACCAGATTCCCCCTCTTGTTATACCTATCATGCCCAACAACTCCCTTCCCTTTTTATTTTAAAACTTTAGAATCTACACTACCCAAGGATGCTTGCACATAAGTTTCAGCTTTCCTGGCCCAGTGGTTCTTGAGAAGAAGATTTTTAAACATTTGTTCTAAATATTTCTATGTAAAACTTGGATTCCCTATTGTGGCCCCACCCTACCCCCGGGGGTCATGATTTTAATAATTTTATATCTACACTACCCAAGGATGCTTCCACATAAGTTTGAGCTTTCCTGGCCCAGTGGTTCTTGAGAAGAAGATTTTTAAAGATTTTTCCTATATATTACTATGTAAAACTTGGATTCCCTATTGTGGCCCCGCCCTACCCCCGGGGGTCATGATTTTAACAATTTTATATCTACACTACCCCAGAATGCTTTCATATAAGTTTCAGCTTTTCTGGCCCAGTGGTTCTTGAGAAGAAGATTTTTTAATGACCCCACCCTATATATTTCTACGTAAAACTTGGATTCCCTATTGTGGCCCCGCCCTATCCCCGGGGGTCATGATTTTAACAATTTAATATTAACACTATCCAAGGATGCTTCCACATAAGTTTAAGCTTTCCTGGCCCAGTGTTTCTTGAGAAGATTTTTTAAAGATTTGTTCTATATATTTCTATGTAAAACTTGGATTCCCTATTGTGGCCCCACCCTATCCCCGGGGGTCATGATTTTAACAATTTAATATCTACATTACCCAAGGATGCTCCCACATATGTTTCAGCTTTCCTGGCCCAGTGGTTCTTGAGAAGAAGATTTTTAAAGATTGTTCTCTATATTTCTATGTAAAACTTGGATTCTCTATTGTGGCCCCGCCCTACCCCCGGGGGTCATGATTTTAACAATTTAATATCTACACTACCCAAGGATGCTTCCACATAAGTTTCAGCTTTCCTGGCCCATTGGTTCTTGAGAAGAAGATTTTTTAGTAACCCCACCCTATTTTTGTCTTTTCTTGATTATATCCCCTTGTAAGGGGACTTGGCCCTTCATTTTAACAATTTAAACTCCCCTTCACCCAAGGATGCTTTATACCAAGTTTGGTTAAAATTGGCCCATTGGTTCTTGAGAAGAAGTCGAAAATGTGAAAAGTTTACAGACGGACGGACGGACGGACGGACAGAACGACGGACGGACAGACGGACAGACGACAGACAAATGTGATCAGAAAAGCTCACTTGAGCCTTCGGCTCAGGTGAGCTAAAAAAAAACCCCAAAAAAAATTTAAATATCCAAAGATTTGAGATACCAAGGTTAATATTCTATTACAGTACAAAAAGGGTACATTGGGACTTCAAACTCACTTTGACATTCCCATGGTATTGGGAATATTTGTCAGGTATAAAAATAAGAAACCAAAATTCAATTTAAGTCTGTTTTTAATTACCTAGTATACTTAATTACTTAATTACCTAATATAAATACTACATCTGGATTGTGAATGGTCATGCTACTTTGAAAAGATCTTTCCATCTGCCACTCCCTGAAGAAAAAAGTTTATCAAACTTTAACAGTTTTCAGAATATCATAAACATTTATATCAATATTAATATACATATACCAGGATTACCAGTATATTTCAAAGCCATGTAAGTGATAATATTTTGCCTTAACGCCAAGACATATTTTGGGGTGTGATAGCAATACTCTTTCAAAAGAATTTTTAAAATTTACACCCCTTTTGATATATAAACATTTTCAACATTTAAGAAAACATTTTATATAAGGTTATTACTTATTAGATACTTTGATATCTGATAACAAAAAAAACTTACCTTCTAAGTTTGTCAAACCAGTGCCCTTCCTTCCATCCAAGAATATGAGTGTCTGCTAAAATCATCACTTTTAGAGGTCTAGATTTGATTGGTAGCTGTGCAATGTCCGTACTTAAAACTGGCCACTTGCAGAATAACAACACTACGTAGTAATGAAAAAATTCACAGTACAGCAACAAGCAAATGACCAAAAAGAAAAAGCGAACTAGTCTTCTTGTACGCAAATAAAAACAGAACATCCCAGGTAGCTGAATTATTAACCAACGCATGGCTTCCGGTGGGGGTAAAAGACATCTGAATATTGCTGTAGTTGTCATGGAACAGAAGTGTCGAGAAGATCTGTAAGAATCATTGTTCACTCCAAACTCTGATGATATTTCTGGAATAAATAAAATTTTAAAATGTTAGGTTTTTTTTAAGCTAGGCAATATAGTTACAATCTGTAAGTATTAGCATTATCATCTTCGCTAGCCAAGGCTTTCTGATACACTACTCTCCCTATGAACCCTTGGCATACGGTGAAGTCAAAAGACGGGATTGTTTTTGTCACATGATTTCGATTCTATCAGGTAAGCACAGATTGCATCACAACAGAAATAAAGACACATGTTTGCAAAAAAATTAATCAAAGTTTTTTCAAGAATAATTCAGAAGCAATAATTGAGTTATGTTTATTTATTATTTATAGTACAAATTGTAAGCTTCAATATAGATTCTTAATCACATATTTAGAAGATATTGGATGACACCATAGCTATTCATAGAATTGCATGTTATCTTACAGATCATTGTTTACTTGCGTTTTTCATTTCCGAGATTAAAGAGTCAAGAAGTATCCCAAACGCAAATATCGTCATTTACAAAAAACAATTGCTGAATGGTCAACAGGGTGTACTGATTCCCAATCAGAACCCGAGAAAAAAAAAACAACTTCTATCAACACCGTACGCCAATTAAGGGATTATGCGGAGAGTAGTGTATCAGAAACCCTTGACTAGCGAAGATGTATAGCAATTTATTTTCTGTTTCAATTAATGCAAAACTTTGGATTGCAAGATCAGGGCTTGATTGACCTTTTTGGTTCAGGATTTTGTATCCTTTGCTTTCAATTTGGCATTATATGAAATGTTTTATTTGAGTTACTGATGTAAAATCACACAGACATGTCATGTAGGCATATTTCATAATGTGTGCTAGCGTGTGGGATTTACACAACCAAACCAATAGGTGACACTATAAACTTAAAAACATTCCTTATATTTACATTCTTAATCATGTTAATGTTTAAAAGAACCATATATATACACTTAAAGTTTAAATTTCTCCCTGCACTATTTTGTTACATTTATATTTAGCATTTCTGTAGTCTCACTCTCATTGTGATGTCACTTCAGAGCGAGTTTCTCTGAATGTATGCATTTCTACATCTAGATATACACAAAAATGGCATTCATATCAATTTCATGGTTGCCTTATACATGTAGTAGAAAAACACATCAAATATAAATATTTTCTTTTTAAAATAAGCATTATATTAAAACTAATTTTTTTTGCCTTGCTGAAAAATTACTAAATCCTAGGGCTGAAAATAATTTTGTAGAAAATATGCATTTTCCCTTTCCAATTCCTTCTTTACATAAACATGATAAACAGATAAAAGAAGAAAACTTTCAACTTGTACATACATGCATGCCAACTTTCCCTATTTAGGCGGGATTCTCCCAATTTTACCCTTTCATCCCGCTCTCCCAATCGGGAAACAAAAATTGCCCTAATTTCCCGATTTGAAAAAAAATCCGATTTTCAGTTTCCCTACCACCGAATCTTTGTCATTCGGGATAAGAATATCAGACTTGTTTATTCAATGCACACAGTAAAGTTCCATTGTTTATTTAGTGTCAAGAGTTGTTAATTAGCCACAGGAAATCACTTCCCGCTTGAACGCACACACTGCTGTCCAGGCATGGGTAGCTTATAGCCTGGAGCAGTTAGGGGATTAATTACTTCGGTTTGAAGGGGTATGCAAAGTAAAACACATAGATTACGGGCCTAATTATTAGTCATTTTATTTAAAACAAAAATAAAAGACAATTAAATGATAATCAAACAATAAAATAAAAATCCAAAAAGATCGTTTTTGAAAATGAAAGTAGAAAACTTCAAAGCATAATTAACTGCTGATTTTATCTGCTAATAATAAAAAAATTGTTACAGTATAGTTTGCCAGTCAAAAAAAAAATATTGAAAATAATTAGAGGAAAGCATAGTCTTATGTTAAGTACATCGAACCCCCCCCCTCCCCAATCATGCTCATATTGTACATTGTATATCTTTGCTACTGGTACATGTAAATACCAACATGGCTCTGCCAAAGTTCATCATGTTCATGATATAGTCTTTTACTATTCTAATTTTTCTTTGGGATTGGTGGGGATGAGGCTTGTGTTAAAAAAATTGATGATTAAATATTTTCCAAATTGTTTTGTGTGTGAGATAAAAAATTTTAATCATGCATTGACTGTAAAAATTTACTTACTTAAAGGGAATAAAGTGACACTTAATTATTTAAAGGGTACACACCAGAAAGAAATGTAAATAAATAGATGAGAGTCACAATTATTAAGCAAAGATATTTAAATTTGGAAAAATAAAACTTTAATTTGTATGTGTTCTTTGTGATGTATTAATGTGTGATAGCAATGTTTTCAATTTTAAACAAAGTATTTCACAATCATTTATTTTCACGATAAAATGTCGCGAATTTAAAGCTTTGAAAATTGTCGTCAGTCGTCACGCGCAAAATCCCCCATGGGAATTTTCAAAAGTTGGCATGTATGCTTGTAAAACTAAGATTAACAGCTGTTGACAATAAAAATATAAAGAATTCACGTATAACGTATTAAGAATGGTTATTGAAATCCTTCAAAACATCGTTCAAAGCTTACTTTACAATGGGCTTGACTTGATCGTTAAATTATTTCACGGAAAAGCAACAAAAAAATGCTAAAAACTGAAAATATTGAAAACACAAGCTCAATGGAGGCTGCCATCTTGAAATAACATAATACTCAAATATTGACCGTTTACTAATCCGAGTTTTCATTATACAATTTCAAAATAAGTGAAATTTTTTATAACTTCAAATGGATTCTTAATATTACAAATAACTTGTAATTAATATATTGTATTTATTTGTATTTTTTTTTCTATGTAAGTTTTTTGAAAAATTCGATGGATCGCAACCAGTTTGACTAATAATCAATACACTTCCGGGTTATTGCCAGGGTTAAGCGTCATGGGGGATGGTATTCAGATTTTGTGGTAAATTGCAAGGTAAATGGTCTTGATTTCATTGCTTGTCATATCACAGATTATTTTAAAATGATACACAAGGGAAAAAGATGAAAATATGCATAGATTGACAAAAATGTTGATTACGAAAAAGGTATCGATTGTGGTTTCCCTATTTTGGACATAACCTTCACTTTTCAATGTGCTAAATAAGCATATACTGATATAGCCGGTTTAAGAATCAGCATAAATATTGTAAAATCAATATATTACTTTTCGATGGAAATACGTTAAAGAACATTTTCTCTCTGGGAAGGAAGTTTGCGTAAGTTTAATTTTTGAATTATCTTAGTTCATCAGCTGTTTAGAGCTTTACAGCTATTTAAATGAAGTAAGGTATAGTCTATCTTTAATCATTTAAGTTTTTTAAGATTCAGCTGAATTGATGTAAAAGTAGAAAGAAAATTAAAAAGACATTATACCTTATTGTATAAAGAAAAAATGTCAATTAATTAAATTGGTATTTTTAAAAGTTTTTTTACCAAAGGGGGGATATATCTGTAGAAGTTCGGGCTTTACGGACCGTGGATATCGGTCTGGATATTTCAGTGGTAAGAGCACCTGACTATAGTAATACAGGGGTCCCGGGTTCCATTTCCAGTCCAGCCATATGTTTTCTCCATGCATTTCTCCTTTAATTTCTACTACATTTGGTGGCCAGTGTGTGGGGCCTTGTTCAGGTTACAGTGCATTGGCGGATCCAGAGGGGGGGTTCCGGGGGTTGGAACCCCTCTTTATTTTTTGCCAAGTGGATAGAGAGAGAGAGAGAGATGATAAAACCTTTTTTAGAGATTATATGTTTGTACGTCTTATCTATTGATTGATAGATTCTCACACATTTAGTAATAGTTTCCTCCAATCACCTCCTCTAATATATTTTTTTATGAGAGAATGGTAGAAAATATTCTACTTATTTTTATATATCTTGTATATGATATGTAACATGCGAGGTTTAATTTGATATTAGATTCCCCGATCTTTGGCTGTGTTGGCTATATATGTACCGTTTTTATCATATCTTTATCAATTGAACGAACTAACATGTAACTCTTTGTTTTAAAGCCCACCCGCACCCCACCCCGAAAAGGTTTTTCAAATTCTTAAAGAAAATTAAATTCTTTATAATCTTCGGAAGTGATACGAATCCATTCAATTTTACGGCTTCCGTAGTTGTTGATTTTTTTTGTTTTTGTTTTGTTTGGAATGAGGGTACGCTTTCCACAACCTTAGATCTGTGAATCTTTGCTTGAGAATATGTATTGGGGGGGGGGGGGGTTAGAGGGGCATAACCCTGGAACCCCCCCTTTCAAAAATTGCTGGATCCGCCCCTGCAGTGCATGTGTAAATTAGTAATTCCTGGCAGAATGTTGTAGGAAAAAAAATGTAGTAGGAAAGAAGAAAACATATGGCTGGACCAGGAATTGAACCCTGGACCCCTGTATTACTAATCAGGTGCTATTACCACTGAGCTATCCAGGCAGATATCCACGGTCCATAAAGCCCGAACTTCTACAATCAATATTCTCCTTTAACTGCAGAATTTTGAAAAAAATAAGATATTGCTTCCTACTAAAAGAATTCTGTCAATATGAATTTTGAGATACTTCAAAATTGTCTTGTAACTGATAACATTTAAAGCCATATGATATGAAATTTATAATGTTCCGTTGTGTAGAAAAATATGTTTTAATAATTATATGTGTTTATATTTATTAGGTTTCAGGAGCAGCCACATTGAAAACTGCCAATTGATATGGAGAAGATACCTAAGGACACCTCGCAATAAATAATATCTACATATTTATAATGCCTACCAAACTGGTCAAGGAAATTGCATCTTCAAATTCCTATGCTTCATTCTTTGCTCCTGTAAATAACCAGTATGACAAGGGCAGAAAGAAGAAAAGAAAGAAGAATGCCAAAAATCGAGCACAGCAAGTGACAGTCACCATCAAATCATTTGATCGGCCAAAATCTGACTTTGGTTTCAAATCAGAAAGATCATTCTGCCGAACCAACACAAGTGACAGTCTTAACTCCACAAAGCTACCCTCTATATACAGTAGGTCCCCTCCCAGTCCCAGGCTTTTGACCCCCTTGAATAGAACTCCCCCTGTTTTGTCAATGAACAATGTGCCCACTGCATGTGAACGAAGGAAGAAGTTACCACTTTTAGCTGCCATTAAACCGGACAATGAGAAAGCTGAAAAAGAGAGATTCATGCGTGCCAATTTTCTGTATAACCCGTATTTTATGTATAGATTTCCTGCTGAACCTGAAGTATTAGAAAAGTGTAGTCAGCCATCTGATCGTTTTATAAATGAGGTGTGTATGCACTTGTGTGTTCTGCACTTTCATTCTATGTGCAAATGATTGTGTATATATATATATATATGATCATGCACATTTCTGAATCACATTTCTAAATCTTGAAGAATAGTCAGTAAATTTGCTAAAAACATTTTCCTTTATTGTAAAAAATATTGGTGCATGTAGTCACATACCGGTATATGCTATTCAAGTTTGATAAGTATGATTAACATAATAGTCCTCTTTGTTATAATTCAAATTCATGTTGTTGTTTCAGGCTATTTATATCATGGAAAATTCACTAGAAAAATATGGCACCTATGAAGAATTTGAAGCTCAGACAGGAGGACAAGTTATAGGAAGATCTCAGATCCTAGCTATCATCAAGCGATACTTAAAACGAGAGGAGCTAGAGGACGACATCCTCCTAAACTTAACGGACGAACTGCTGTCTCGAGGATCCATGACGCGAAACAAAGGAAAGCCCCAGCTCAACGTCAGGACCGTCAACCTGAGAGAAATGTGGGTAGAGGGTTTACTACGACATGAAATAGGTGAGTCAGGTGCTCACTTGTGCTTAATTCTCAAGGACCACAGATTAGTTTAAATAGATCTAGTCTCCTTTGATGTCATCTTATACATGTATGCACAGACAGTACCTGTATGGTTTTTTTTATGAAGAAAATTGTCAATATCTACCTACATGTACAGAAAAACATGCTCATAATGAACTGCTATTCTTATATCTGTTAGCTTCACAATATATTTAAAATCTACGGGGAATGAAAATCACTTTGCTACAATCATCAACTCATTACATGTATAAGCAAATTCAATAAAAGCCTGTTTTCTGTATATTGATTACAAACCTTGAATCTGAACTTTATTAAATGTAAATTTATTAAATATTACACAGGTACTCATCATCTAAGAAGCGTTAACAACAGATACCAGCCCTGGAGTAACTTCAAAGTTCGGAAGGACATGGGACTGCGATCCATGAACCCCACTGAGGAGGGGCTGGCCTCCCTTCACAGTGTTCTGTACCGCAAAGACCCCAGTCTGTGGCGGGCCGCCGTGTTGTATTACACAGTGTTTAAAGCCTCGCAAATGTCTCTAAAGGAATTGTTCAAAGACCTGGGTCAGTATGTTCAGGATCCAAATGTTCGCTGGGATTACTGCATCAGGGCCAAAAGAGGGCAGACTGATACATCACGACCAGGTATTTAAATTTAATCAACAAAATATTTAGGCTTTGAAAATATATTTTTCAGACCTACTTTAATCATGCCTCTTTCACTCTTGCCACAAGAGGGTGAATAAAATACATGATAAATTTAAGGAAAACAGCATTATTTCTTTTAAAACTACTGTCCCTGGATGAATTTAAAATGGAGCAATATTGTTTGAAATTGTAAAGGAGTGAAATATATGGGTGGGAATGACAAACATTTAAAATATCCATCAACTGCCTCACTTTATCACCAAAGAGAGGGAGAGAGAGAGAACACATAAAAAATATATACAGTATTTTAGAGAGACAATCATAAAAGAGACTTTTTCAATTTTGGGTAAATTAAGATTACTACTGGTACATAAATAAAGATGTCAAAATATTCTTGATTAAATTTCAGGAGCTTTCTGCAAGGACCAAGTCTACCTTGATGGAGCTCTTCAGATATTGAAACACAGAAGACATATCGACTTTGAGATGCTGATCCGAATGGGGAAAGTCGCCTGGCAGGATATTGATATACTGAGACCTTATGCTGAGTTACATGATACCCAGATTCCATTCTTTATGGAGGACATGACAACTTACAGGAAACATTTAGACAGGATAGCAGAAGCTAACGGTCTAACAGATGAAATCCTTACTGCTGTGTGATATAACAGAGTGGTTTGTCTCTCAAAGCTTATATAGAGCTCAGACTTGTGTGACTCGTTAGACAAAAGCTCCAGCAGCCTCTTTCTGAGAGGATTGCTTTAAACATTGAACTATTTTTAGTTGTTGTACCCCCTGCTAATGAAGCTTTTGGGGTATAGTGGAATCACCATGTCTGTCTGTCTGTAGGTATACATAAACTATCAGAGCTTCTGCAGTAAATGTATTGTTCTTAGCAACAACTTTGAAATTGAAAAAAAAAAAGTAGAAGCTTTTACTTATGAGACAAAGGTTATCTGTGTCTCAAGGACATGTCCTGAGCCTTACCCAGGGTTAATTGAACAAGGTCAAGGTCATAATTTTAGAAACAAAATTCTTGCAATAACCATGAATTTATTATGTTTAACAACCCTGCACCATGATCATTTAAACAAAATCAAGGTCACCAAGTTTCAGTTTGATGTGTAAAATATTTGTGTAGGATATAATTTTGATAATTACAAAAGACAACATAAAGTCAGAATAATATCTTGTTAATACATGTATGAAATTCTAACCAAAAAATGTATTTTATTGGAGAACACTAGGTGATACTTGGCATACAGGAACATGATTTAAAAATCACAAAAAAGATACCTACATGTATCTCGTGATTCTATGCCATAGGGATGTGTACTTATAATCAAGGTCATCTTATTTGGAAATTAATAGAGATGTACTTTTTGATGCTAGACTGTGGATTATTATCCATAACCAACACAACTGTTACTTTTATCCAACATTTAGATGGAAGAGTTCCTTTTTGAGCTACTTTAAAGTGAACCTTTCTTTATTGCTTACTGCAAAAGGTATTATAGTCCTTTGGTTCAGTTCTAAATTGATTGTTTATTTTACAGAAAAAATATATAGATTTTGCTTATCAAAGTTATCATTTTGTTACTTTTTTACAACATTGTTAAAATTTATGTAACTTTTTTGCAAATGTTAAGTTTCACACTATGAGAATAGTTTAGAAGTATGTACACTGAAATTTAAAAAGTGTTCAATAATAACGAAATCCAAGTGCCATGGTTGATGTGATGATAAATTCATACTCTATGTGTTGAGCACAAGTAAAGAAGTCACATTGCATTGTGGATGATGGAGACTTTTATTTTTATGTTTTAATATTAATATAATATTATAATATTTTGTTTGTTTTTAGTTAAAAATCAATTAATTAAATTCCCTGCTTTTATTGCACCATTGGAAACCCTTTGTTGATATATATAACTGCAGATCTGGTCTGAAAAATTGAGATGGACAAAAAAAAAATTTTGACATCCCAACTTTTTTTTCAGATAAGTGAGCTTTGGATATGAAGCTACATCAGTTGATTATGCTGTGTTACATGGTTGTTGTTGAGGTGGGGGAGGTCATGTCCAGTTTATTATTAACTTTTATGTTTTCATTTAAACACAGCATGTTACTTTCAACTTGAATTTTCATTGGAAACACAGCATATTGTGATTACTTGTAATAGTCAGTTTTTCAATGATGTATTATTTTACATCACTGGGTGGCAATCTGGATAAAACATTTGAGAAATAAAATAAGTGTTTAGGTTCAAAAATATTTTAAACTTCAATCATTAAAATTATATCTTTGTGATTCTTTTTACACAAAATTCATTATTTTTTTAAGTAATGTATAATTTTTTTCACAATGGTTGTGGAATTGTTTTGATTTATATAAATGTATATAAGATTTCCTCTTAATTTGTGTCAACTCTCTGTGTATATAACTCAGCATTATATTTTCTATGGTTGTGAATTTGAATCTGTTCTTTGTAATTTTCCAGAAATCAGAGAAGGTTGTGACTATTTTTGGGTCTCTTGTCTATGTGTTATTGTACCTCCTCAATGTCTACATGCCTAGATAATACAAGAATATTCAAAGGATGAAACTCTCCCAGTAAAGTCTACTGATTGGTCACTGCAAGGTAGAGAAAGGTGACTGAATGGAGAGATCTACCATTCAGTTACATTTCAGTAAACATTCAGTCACTCTTCAATCAGTGGCAGATTTTCACAATAAGATCAATGAGTACATTTACAAAATAATATGTACATGTACATACATGTAGCATAATTTTTACTTTTAATAATCAAGGAGGGATACATTTGTTTTTTACAAGTAAGGTGATTATTCCAGATTTTGGGATCTAGCTAGCATTCTGTGTTCACATATTATATTCAAAGTATCCTTAGAATTTTATTGATGTGACTGTCTCAGTATTATAGGTTAATAATGATTGTTTGATTTTTTGTTGATTTTTTTTTCTTTTGAAAAACCAGTCATATTCATGAGAATCTCTGCTTCTACATGGGGAAAGTATTATTATAAAATCATTTGTTTTCATTATAAGCATTAATATTTCTGGTAAATATAAATTAATTGGAGGACAGTGATTCTCATAAGTATTTTTCAATACTGAGGGCAGAAAGTTTTATGAATTTTTGGTAGATTTATCATATGAGTGTTAAACTTGATAGGATATCCAGTAGAATTTTTTTCTAGTTATAGAGAAAAAAATAGGTAGTATGATTAGTTTCCTTTCTTCACAGATTTATTATATACTTGTGGTTCAAAATTTAAAGTCATAGCTGTATATACATGTATGTACCATTTAATACAATTTTAATCAATTGCAGCAATTTAGATGTCAAAAATAACAGTACAAATTCTTATTGAAAGATACATATTAGTAAGCTGAAATTTTATTATTGATTGATTGATTGTCATGAATAATATATTCTGATCAATGCTCAAGTGACCAGATCGAAAATTAGATCAATATTTAAACATAAGATATGACATACATGTTCAGTAATTTGATCTAATTTGCATAACATTTTAGAATTACATTCCATATGCCAAACGGTGAAACCTAGTTAAAGTTGCTGAGGACCATTTTGATATACTAGCTAGTTAAAATACCCAGTATTCTCTTTTTCATTTTTCCATATTTTATGAGGCCAAAGTTACTATTGACCTATATTTTTTGCCAGGTGCTGTAGATACCTAGTGCTGCTAAATAAATAGAGAGTGCCATTTGTAGCTTGACTGGTCTTAATTTAAAAGGGGTGGTGATTTTACCAACTTCTGTCTGCAAAAAAAACGCACAAAACTAAGCTGAATTCGTTCATTATTCTGGTTTCAAAGTCTGTAGAAATGTTTCTTTCAACACTGTTTAATTTTAGCTGTAAATTTATTTATGAAATCAGTGAATTCATTGGTAACGTTTATGTAAACTATATCAGTGTGTCTGATTATCATTCTAATAAGAAATTCTTGTCTTTGTTCTCTTTTGTTACTCAGGTTTATATAGAAACCCTGATTTATACAGTTAATAAAACTCTAATCTTGTTTTCTTGAACATTTTGTTTTTTCATGTTTTACCTGGAAATATCATTATGAAGAAGGTGTTGATGTTAATTCTCAAGTGAACAATGCATAACTTACTGTAAAATCATGTATTTTCGTTGTGTCAAATTTTCGAGGTTTGAGTAAGAGATGTTGGTTTATGGGGATTTGATGTCGAGATTGGACAAGTGTTGAGTAATAATGCATATGAAATTTACATTTCGGTGTTGACATGAAATCAAAGGTCTCTCCATACCTCAGAAATAGCAAAAATTGAACCCCAACGAAAATATTGATTTTACAGAAACCATTGCTTAGTGTGCCAGCCATTCAAGTTAACAAAATTCCTATAATAATTAAATTTATTTTTTGTGAATTCAGGAGGACATGAACTATGATGCTTCACAGTGAGTTCACACTAGCTTATTTTGTGAAATATGCCTCTACAAACATCAGAGGTGAGATATGATGCCATGGAGGAGTAAATATCCTCTGTTGAAAGGTCACACCTGCTGAGTTTTGTCTTGTCATGATGGGGCAATTGCAAAAATCTGTAGACAATTAAGTGTGTGAATATAATGTTAAGTCAGCATAGACTGTATTTGCTGACAAGGTACATGTATTTGTATTCTAAGCTTACAAATCCATTGAAATAACACAAATCGTAAGCAAAGACATCAAAAGTGGGATCAGGGGCCAAGGGAAAGTAAGAATCCCCTACCAACTGATCATATTATTTAAAAAGATGTACTCAGAACCCATTCATACCTGGTATTTTAAGAAAATTGTGTAAAATCTGTAAAATTTCAGGAAAAAATTCACCACTGGAACTGGAGCATATTTGTACTGAGAAACTCTGAATCAAGTTCATAGTAGCATGAACAGAAAAAAATTGTCCAGGTAAAGTGTAATAAATTTATTTAACATAACAATTCACAGCATGTAAGCAATTATATAAATTTGTCACGTTTGTATGAAGGAATTCAATTCTTCAAAGTGTCAATCTCTTGAAAGTTTAAAATATTTTTTTATCAAGAGCATATCATTGGAAAGAGATGAATTTCTTTATTACAAGCATGACGAACAAAACAGAGTATTCTACACTATAAACAATGCATTGTGTGTATGTTAAAGAAAAAAACGCACATATCCTTACATCATCAATTTCTTGAAAGTTAAAAATAACTTGAATCAAGAATGTATCATTAAAAAGAAAGACTTAATTTCTTTAACTCAAACACAATGAAATTTAGATTCAATCAAAAAGAATATCACAGAAGCTTATCACCAATCACCAAAAAATTATCATAATTTTAAGTTTTTTTAAGGACAGATGATACAAACAAACTTTTGTCAAAGAATTTGAAAATAACAACTTGAGTTATGTTTAAATGAATAAAATGAAAAACTTTCACCGCTTAGTTTTTAATTTTTGATTCAAATTTGCACAAAAATGGAATTTAAATTGAAAAATATTTGCATAGATTAATAAGGGTGGTTTCAGAAGGGCAGACTTTTGAACCTCACAGAAGGTTTATAATTTCTTGATATTCTAGAAATTTATTATTTGTATCATTTGCAATCAAATTAGGCCAAAAAAATATATACCAATCCAGGCATCCATTTTTTTGTTTGTATCATCTGTCCTTAATTAGTATGGTTTGTTTGAGTGTTACAAGTTGCAGAGGACTAATCATATGTCCCTGTAAATTAAAATCATAATCTTGGCCTGAATTTGTCTGTTTTAGAATTGAGGTAGTACATGTAAATGCCTAGGCTGGATAATGGTCTGTGGTCTCAAGGTGCTTGTTTGGAAAAATTGCAGTGTTAGAACCTGGACACCTTTTTCAGTTGTTGTTCTACATAGTCCAGTTGTTTTCTGGTCAGTTTCACACCCTCTGTGTCCTACAAATGTACATAAATTAATGAAACACAGTTAATTAATATCATATGATTAGCACTACACAACAGAACTAGCCCAAAAAGCAAAAAGTCAATGGGACTGAATCTTAATTTTTATAACCAAGATTTCTTATTTCCGTGTAGGGAACATAGTTCAGTGTCTTCTATGGGATTTATAAAAGAACCTTTAATACAGAAATTGCCTTACAAGCAATCTCTTCATAACCAAATTTTACTGTACTGGTATCAATGCTGAATCCTATGTCTCAAATGAAATGTGAACATAAGCCGGCCCTCTTAAAGATGCATGGACACGGAATTGAAGTTAATCTTTTCTGTATAATATTACAACTTATATATTTTAATAACATTACAAGCACAAAATATTAACTTCAAATCTGTGTCCATGCACCTTTAAGTACACTGCTGGCAATCTAACCAAATGCACTACCTAGAGACTAGTACTGTGGTTTCATCAATTTTCGTTGGCATCAATTTTCGTGGATTTTGTAAAACATACGTTTTCGAGGATACGTAATTTCGTGGACAAAAGCATTGCCAATACAAATGAATGTCATATTTCGTATTTCAATGAACATTTGAATTCGTGGATCTGCTCAACAACGAAATCCACGAAAATTGGTGCTCAACGAATATTGATGAAACCACAGTATATTGACTAGTGAGTTACTGTTTAGTTTAAAAATTACCTTTAGGAAGTCCTCAAAGTTTCCATAACCACCAAGATATCCATTAAATTTGCAGGCTAGGGGGGACAGAATCAGTTCCTCATCTGTCAAATGAAGACTGTCTAAAATATCTCTATGCTGTCTTAGAATGTATTTTTGGTGGTAGCTGTGAACAAGACAAAACAAATGTGTATCACATCTTTATATTCATATGTAAATCATTGCATGAACATTTGACAATGACACTCTCTCATTTATTATTTATTTTTTCAACATTGCAATGAAAATTTAGTTAAAGATAGACTTCTGGTCACAAGTGAAGTATACTTTATAATCTTCAAATGCTTCTCCACTTCAGAGTTAAGGTCAAGAGGCAAGACAAGAATTTTACTCCTCTGAAACCTGTGACTTTCAGCTTGTCATAATAAACCTAATTTAGGGTCAAGAAACATCTTCTAGTCAAAATTCAAAAAACATTAGATTAGAGAAAATACTCACTTTTCTGCATTATAGAACGGACCAGCTTTAGCAATTTTTGTTACAATAGGGGACACATGGTCTTTCTGCTGTTCATCTCTTGTCTGCTCAGCCAACATTTTCTGCTTTGTGCTGTGATAAAAGATGGCGGACATATACTGAGTTCCACGCTGAGAACAAGGATTGTGCCATTTCCAAAACTTATTTAAAAGTGCTTCGTAGGAAACAACATCAGGGTCAAATTCCAGGTCCACAGTTTCTGTGTGATCTCCCCTAAAATAAAGATGTCATAAAGTCACAATGAAATGTCACTTCATTTAAAATAAAATGCATGCATACACATGCACACATATGCACATGCAACTCTCAAGAAATTAAACTAAAACTTTGCTAAGTCACACTGATATAATTTTTTAAATATATTAAAACATATTAAATGTAATGTCTATCTAAAAGTGACAAAATAGCCAATTCATTTGCAATTGAAAATTTTATAAAGGAATCTCAAAGAGGGTAGGAGTACAGAGTTATCTCTCTTACCAAACAGACAATGAACCTTATATTATGTTTGATATTTTATATTAAACAAGTGAAAATAACTTACATGGTGCGATAGGTAGGATTTGGAGATGATCCTCCTGTGAACCCCACTCTAGTTCTGATAACACCAGGGACCACCCCAAACTGGGCCTCTGGAAACCAAAATCAGCTGAGGGCAAAGGTCGCCCGTGAAAGTCTTCCAACTTCTGATCCAGGCATAATTATATACACCTTTTTTCAATCTACATTATCAAGGATACAAAATTAAATGTTACTAAAGAAGAAGTCTCAATAAGGCTATATCTGTGGTCCCCGGTCTCTCATCAAATTTGGAACTACTATCATACAGCTTATGAATTAAATTTCATGATTAACATATGTATGTATTATATAAATCAACATCTAAATATATAAAATAATGTCTGTACACACCACACGGAGATGTGTTTTAAAGGTGGGGTCCCTTGATTTTCATGAATATCAAAAGAAATTAGTGACAGGTACACACTTTAAAGCTTCCGTAAACACCGAGCGCAGCTTTGTTCAACGTCGACTTTGAAATATATTGTGTATATTTTATGTATAAAGTTTGTGTGGAAATATCTTTGTTGAACAACAATGCGCTCTATATTTTTTAAGTAAAAGTATTGTGATTTCGAATGTGTTCGATGCCTTCATTTACATTCGATTAACCTCTTCCTGACCTGTTTAGAATTACAATAGATCACGTGAACCCATATCGTCACAGGTAGTTGGCCAGGTAAACGTGTTTTCAGTAAGACATTTGTTTGCCGTTGAAAGGTACTCAGTTTTATATCGGTCGGCATCGACGAGTTTGGTTCAACGTAAATATCGTGAATTCGACATATTTTGTATTTTGGTAAATGTCCTTGTAGTTGGTTGTATTTATTAAACATATAATTTGTGTTTTACAAGAAAATTTCGAGATTTTATTTTGTTTACGCCTCTTTAGTTCTATAGCCATTTCTCTTCAGATAGAAGGTCTATATATACTCTGTTATTTTTATCGTATATTTCATTGAATCTTGTAGTTGTAGCTATAGTCTATTAAGAATTGCTTATTTAATCTGTTAATAAGCTCTAGATTAATTTTCGCCATGCCAAAACACTACAACTGTATTGTTTGTGCGAAAAGAGCACCGAACAGAGAGCGGAGAACTCTTAGAGGCGGAAAAAACGCCATTATCAGAAACCTGATTTCTGAGTCATTAGATATACACGTTCATGAGGATCATTGCATTTGTAATAAATGTTACACAAAATGTAGGAGGGGTCAGGTAGGTCACAAACACATGAAAGAGAAAGGTGTAGATCATGTTGATTGCTCTGTTTTATATTTTGGCACCAAGTCTCAAAGATTCTGCGCTATTTGCGGTATGAGAAGAAAACAGTTAAGAAGAATCAAGAATTCTGACCGTTCATCTTTCTTTCTAAAACATTCTATTGTATTTTATGACAATGCAAGGTGTTGCCCTAATCATTTGGCAGAAAATGGTTCTATTAAAACTTCCGAATTCCAAAAATATTCTTTTAGACTCAAACGCAAACCAATTTCTATGTCTTCCTCTGAAATTTTGCAGCATTTAGTCAAGTGCAGATTACTTCTTCTAAAGACAGACAGTTCACGCATTGACTTTGAAAATGGAAACCTTGATAACAGTGACTTTATAAACTTAA
>PRKT01000058.1:304364-321210 GCA_003671525.1 Saccostrea glomerata | reverse complement strand
TTTTTTCTTGGGTAGGGGGCAAAAACAACATTCTACGGAAGAAGCCAACGTGTCTCGGCTGGTTACCAAAATTCGGTGGGCCGTAGAATCTGCTAATGGTAGATTGAAAACATGGAAGTTCTTGGCGAACGTAGTCACCAACACTCAAATTCCATACATTGGTGACTACGTTCGCATTGTAGCCTCATTGATTAATGCCTTTAGGCCACCATTAGCCAAAAACTCGCCATCAGACTACGCCATTGCTGAAAAGATGTTGGAAAGGTCAGAGGTAAAGGTCAATCCACTAAAAGATATCTTTATCAAAGAAAACGACTGGCGAACTTCTTTGAAAATGACAAGAATTGATGCTGCGGATCTGGTCCAAGAGTTCCCCCCGCTGACAGAAGATTATTTGCGTTCTTTGACATTCGGTGTCTATCAAATAAAACAGGCCGTATCATATTCATTGGAACATTTAAGCGAAGATGGGGGGTATGATATATTTGTAGGTAAAGATGCGCCAAACATTGTACAGGCCAAAATACAGTCCCGTCACGTATCCTCAAAATCCTATTACCTTTGGATACAGTATGACCAGGTAGATTTGGAGGACCCAGTAAAATACTGGTATTGCCAGTGCAGGTCAGGAGCACGTTTGGTGGGCTGCTGCGCACACGTTGCCTCGGTCTTGTGGTACATTGGTATCATAAGACAGGATGGACATCTTAAAAAAAGCATTCTTCCTGACAAGGTTCTTGATTGTGGTGTATTAAACTGACAGTGTTCTTGTGCGCTAGCAACTGCAATAGATGGATTTTATTTCAGTAGAATACTGAAATTCACGGCATTGAATAGCAAATACGTTATTCCATATTTCTGGAATACGCATGCCCGGCTTTACGCTTGGGCATTCTGGGAAAAACTTCACGGTCTACCTGTGAAAACTACTAGACTGTATGATAACAGTTTCGTTGTGTCATTCGATAACACTGACCTTTTCTGTTTGATTCTGAAGTTTATTTATTGTATAACTTACACTTTAAAGCTAACTACACAACAAAACTTGCGTCATATAAGGATAAGATTCAAGACATTTAGCTTGCGAGTTATAGAGTCTACCAACTTTCTTGATAAAAGGTCAACCTCATAAGAAAATCTTTTTTTTCAAAGTTTGTCGCAAGACACGATAAGCGATTGATACAATGCATTTCCACACACATGATATATATGTATATTTTAATTCTATAACATACTCGGTACAAATCACAATTAAGGCCCTATTATATCAAAACTGTATCATCTATGTTTAATTTTAAAAGCTAACTTTTTTCAACATTATCAAACTTGAATATATTAATTTTTTAAGCGTTCATTAGTTTAACGTTTTTTAATCAATGAATATCAATTACGTAATCAATTAAGGGATACAAAGCGTAAAAGAATTTTCTAGTCATCTTTATTGAAATAGAAGTATTGAAGGTAGAAAAATGCATTCAAAATGCAATTTTAAATTGACAACATACAATTTTCTAGATATGACCTTGAACTTGCCAAATGACCTTGACACGCCTTTAAGGAGACATAAGACAAACAAAAAAAAACATGCATGGATTGATATGTTTTTTTTTTTACTAATTTTGAATGAAAATGACAATATTAATAAATACCTAAAATATTACGAAATGACAAGTTTTATTTGCTCGCTTAGATACGCGACTTTGTTTTTCATGTTATTTTATACAAATATTTGCATCCGTTCTTAAAGTGTAAAATGTTCAAAAATAATATTGTGACAAAATATTAAAAAATTCTTCCATTTTATCTGGCATACTAGTGCATTATTCAGACAACTAAACTAGATAAATATTTGAAAAAATTGCCAATTTCTAAAATCAAAAGTTTGTGAATTATTTATCTTTCTGTCATTAGGATTCTTTGTACAATACATCATCTTCCATTTAAACTCCAATCCACTATAGAGCGAAATGAATCTGAAACAAAATACTCCAGTAAATCTTTTCTACAAGTGACCTTGAACTTGTACCATTTTATACTGCATTTTCCTTAACATAGAAAGTGTGTGTGTGTGTGGGGGGGGGGCAATATTTTAATAACTTTTAATGAACATTTCCTATAGTTTAAGTACCCCCGGTAAGGTTGGGGAAAAGTCCCCCCCCCCCGTTGCTACGTGTCTGATGTGACCATCAAGTTGATCAAACAACCTTGCAGCAATCAGGACAAGAATTTGAATAGGCATTTTTTGCGTTCAATCTTGGAACGTTCCCACAAAACTCCTTAAAAAATTATTTAAAATGAATCATTTCTTGATAAGGCAACTGTACATTTCGTTCGTATTAAAACCAAAGGTCCTAAAAAACAAAAAACTTGTTAACCCTTTTCTCTTTGTAGTCTGTACATGTTAAACATGTAGGTTTTTTTTTTGGTTTTTACACATCTGAAGAATTTTCCGATCTTGTGTGTTCATATGTACCGAAAAGTAAATTAACATTCATTTATTTTTTTCCAAATCATATAAATTTTCAGAGTTTTCGATCCTTATTCGTCGACTGACAACAATATTAGCCTATAAAAAGGAGAAATAATTCTGCATGCGTGTCAAAAGATGTATATTGAATCCGAATTTACGATACTCCAGCTTTATTTTCCTTAAGTGTACTAATAATATCATACTATATCAAAGCTATCGATAGAATATGAAAATGTACCTTATTATCAATATCTAGTATTTTCACATAATTATAATTATATTATTAATGCATTGCAATCACAATTTCCCAAATTCAATGAAGATATGCTTGTTTTTTCCCCCCATATTTATTCATACTGTACTTGTAACATATCCCCCGGCCCCATCCAGTTTAGATAAAAAAAAAATCATTTTAACATAGTTATGTAAACCAAAAAAAAAAAAATCGCTGATTTTAATTTATTTTACTGTTGTTTGAAATCCATATATATCGAGCGACTTCATACTCTTTATATAAAGAAGCTTATTTAAATGTCTCCGCCCACTACAATGTAAAAGCGAAACCGAATCCTTTGTGCGATAGAAAGTCCCGGAATTTTGAACTGCGATAGGTGTTAAAAATTACCTTGTCAGAGTTGATTCGTAAAAGTATACATTATGAAAGTATAATGATTAAATTGGAAATACTTTGTACTGTACAATAAATGTAAACATCATACGATATCCTTTTAGTAAATCGATAAAATTCGGGCGAAAAAAGGGACCACGCTACTATACTTAAGTGGAATACTCCTTTAACAGATATGAAATGTTGAATACGTTTATATAAATTTTATTAGGGGAAGGTAAACAGGGAAGGCAGAATAAAAAAAGAATTATATGGAAAAAGAACAAAATAATGACTATAAAGAGAGATTCATGGAGTCAGTAGTGTTTCTAGTTTGAACATAGATTAAAACAGACGTGTTTGTGAAACACTAATGCCAATATGGCAGTTAAAAGCCAAGGTAAAAGATTTTTAAATGTATGTCAAACTCCAAGGTCATGGATTCAAAAATGTTTATGATGTTCCCAAAGAGAGGTCTTGTCACAAGGAATACACATGTGAAATATAGTCAGGCAAATCCAAGTTATTTTCTATGTTTAGCAGCTTTTACACCCCATGACAGAAAAAAAAACAATCAAAAGTCCTAAAACTTATTCTGATATATTGAAATCTTTGAATTCTGTCAATTAATTTTCTAAGTATTTTTTTAGAATATGTCATACAAGGTAAACTATAAGCATTGAATTAGAATACTGGTAGTACTTTGATTTTGCAAAGGAATTTTAATCCAGAAGAAAGATAGATTAGTGAAATCAAATCCTTTAAATGACATCATTTTAATGATTCCTATAAAGTCTCATGTTTTATTTTTTAATCTGTGTGTTTTTTCACAAATAGGTAGGTAGGTATGATCTGATAAATGGGTGGATGCTAAACAGAGAACAAGAGGTCTATGGGCCAATTCGCTCACCTGAGTAACTTTAGCCATGCTGTTCTTCACCAGATTTTCCCCAGACTTTTTTCTTAGGGAATGGGACAGTGTCTCGAATGCTTCTCATGGCCCTTCCATTGATGGAGTTATCCAAGCACCATTGACCTTTCTCCTTCTCGGGAATGTAATGCCATGTCTTAAAGACACTTAAAAATGTGAAATGGTCACCTTTGCTATGACAGAAAGGAATTTTTAATTTGTCACATCTATCTTTCTGTTCTTTAGTTCCAGCTCTGTAAAACAAGTTCCCACTCACTGTGCATGATGCCGCAATTATGATAGCATCTAAACCAACCTTCTTCTCAATTGCATCATGAACAAAAACCCCCAAATTTGGGTCCAAGGGCAGTTGAGCAATCCAGCGCCCTAGATCTGTAATTTTCCCATTTTTAACTGCCGCAAGATCGACCAGTTGCTGAAAGGCTGTTTTCATTGAATTATTTGGAGGTGCTTCGACAAAATCGAAATCAAGAGGGTTCACATTCAGTTGCAGCAATTTTAGAATGGCATGACCGATATGAATTCTCAAAATTTCTGGAATAGAAGAGGCTGCCATTTTGTCATACACTTCTTTGGAATAAAATCGATAGCATTTCCCTGGGGCCGTTCTTCCTGCTCTTCCTTTCCTTTGATCTGCGGAACTTCTTGTTATTTTAACAACTCTTAAAGAGTTCACTTTTTTGTCGGGGTCATATTTCATTTCTTTTGCAAGCCCAGTGTCAATCACATACTTCACTCCAGGAATTGTTACAGAAGTTTCTGCCACATTAGTGCTAATTACAATTTTTCTTTTACCCAGTGGCGTTTCTTTGAAAATTTTGTTTTGTTCCTCTGTTTGAAGTTTACCATGAAGTGGCAATATCCAGTGATCAGTTCTACCCTCAAGTTCCCACTGCAACCTTTCTATACACTTTTCAATTTCCAACTGACCTGTGAGAAAAAGGAGAATATCACCAGGGGGTTCCTTATCATGAATTTCTAACGTCTTTTCAACTGCTTTTCTTTCATATTCTTCCAAGTCTTCATCTCCAGAACAGGCCTCCCATTCTATATCGACAGGATACATTCTTCCAGGTACTTTAATCACTGGACAGTCTTTAAAATATCGAACAAAAAGTTCCGGATCAATTGTTGCAGACGTTACAATGACACGCATGTCATATCTCCGAGGTAAACACTTCTTTATCATGCCAAGACCCATTCTATATCGACAGGATACATTCTTCCAGGTACTTTAATCACTGGACAGTCTTTAAAATATCGAACAAAAAGTTCCGGATCAATTGTTGCAGACGTTACAATGACACGCATGTCATATCTCCGAGGTAAACACTTCTTTATCATGCCAAGCAAAAGGTCTGTGTATATACTTCGCTCATGTGCCTCATCAATAATAATGCAGGAGTAATCATTTAACAAAGGATCTTTGATGCATTCATTTAACAGTGTGTGGTCAGTCATGTACACAACTTTTGTCTGGTCAGAAACTTTCTTCTGAATTCCACATTGATACCCCACTATATCAGCCACAGTAGACTTCATTTCACTGGCGACCCGCTGAGCAAGACTTGCAGCTGCAACTTTTCTAGGCTGTGTGCAAACAATACGGCCATTGGAAGGCAGTTTAGACTGCAAAAGAAACTGTGTTAATTGGGTGCTTTTCCCGGATCCTGTTTCACCAAGAAGGATGCATACTTGATTTTGTAAAACAGAATTGATTATCTCTGTGCGCTTAGCATAAATTGGTAGTGCTTGCTCCAGCCTTGAAAACTCTATGTCAAATTCCGTGAGCAGTTGATCGATGTGGTCTTGTCTTACAGTAGTTCCTTCAAACTTTTTTAATCGTCTTTTGATATCTTCTACAGAACTTTCAAACTCGGTAAATTGATTTTCAAGTTCGGAAATTTTGCTTTCAAGTGTTTTTGTCTGCATTTCTCTCCGCTTGAATTCAGGAAGGGGAATATAATTTGTCTTTTTCTTCGTTTTCTTTGTTCCAAGAAAATCTGATAATTCTTGTTTGATTTTCATAATTTTTTCTTGATGCATTCCCATTATATTGATACTACGTTCCTCAACATTCTGTAGATTTTTATCAATAAATTCTTTACTCACTTTTGCAACTTCTTCTCTTTGAAAACGGCAGCAAAAACCTAGACTCCTAGTTTGTCGCATCCACAATTGAAACTGTTTATAGGTATTGTTGCTTGGGAAATGAATCAAAATGGAAGCAGATAATCCATTAGGATTTGTTGTGAACAATTCAATGTTAAATTCGAAATCTGATGGCAACCCCCTCTTTTTTAAATGTTCCAAGAAAATCTTTTCTTCTTTGAATGGATGGTAAACAATGAGATTGTATGTCGGCCCTGGTTCAGTTAGTAATCTTTCACTTTTCTTGTGCAGCATTTCTGACGGCTGTTCCTTCTTTTTGACAGGTTTGGGTGGTGGGGTTGATATATCTCTTGGTATATCCCTCTGAGAAGGTTCATCCTTTGAATCTCTTGGTCTTTGATCTCTGTAATACACACATAGAACTTTCTTAATAAATGTATTTCCATACACACATTAACCATATATACCTCTGACTTGTGCTTATTGAAGCAAATTGGATTTAGGTCTTTTATATGTAATCAGATTTATTATTCAGAAATGTAAATTTTTTCGTAGATGCTTGTACCGGTATTTGTTTAGTCTGAAATTAAACTACATGTATATGAAAGAAAAGCAAGAAAGAAGTTTAGAATCTCAATTATGTCAACACTACTGTAGCATAATTCTTCACTGAACAATCCTTTATGTAAAAAATTTAAGATATATGTCTTTAAGTTTTATGTATAGAAAATAAACTTTCAGAAGGCATTTTCTGTTTCTAATCTTTTTTGTTGGTTCACTGCTGATAAAATCAATCCCAGAAGGTTGATTCTGTGGCCCAAAGCTGGTCTTCTCTAAGGTCACAGAATCATGGGTTCGAATCCCAATGTAAGATGTGGAGCTGGTCTTTCTGATGAGACTGTATAAACAGTGGTCCCCATGTCGCAGTAAGTGTTGGCATGAATAAATCCCTCCCTGCTCAAAGAGTGTCGAGCATAGGTCAAAATTTGCAGCTCTCCATCGGCAAGTGGTGGTGCCTCCAGGTAGTGAAAAATTTTCAAGGGGTATATTAAATGACAAACATACAATCCCAGAAGTGTTTATGTCACAGACAGGTGAGGTCAATTAATCTACCAGGAGCAATGTGAATCCTGCTCAGGGAACAAAAATGCAGATAGGAATTCTGCCAGGCATATTTTAAAGATTACTGTAAACCAACTTTTTTTTGCGTGCAAGAAATTTTCGCGAAGTTCGCGACAGCCTCTTCATCGCGAATATTCCTCGCCGCGAACCGGTTTAATAAAGTCTCTCTATCTATTTAAAACAGATCGAAAAAGGCTAGATTGCGAAAATGAATCGTCGCCAACTAGTTTACCCCTGGTAAATAGCGAAATAAAGTTGTCGCAAATAAAAGTTGGTTTACAATATGAATAAAATGCTGCATTTGAAGGCGCAGATTTGCATCTTGTTAGATACCATATACTTGTATAATCCGAAATAAAGTCGTCGCAAATAAAAGTTGGTTTACAGTATGAATAAAATGCTGCATTTGAAGGCGCAGATTTGCATCTTGTTAGATACCATATACTTGTATACCTTGCTTCATATAGATCACTTCCATGGATAATACATCAAGAGTTTACCTTTTGAAAACTGAAAATTAGTGGAATAGAATAAATATCTTTTCAATAACCAGCAAGTCAGAAAAGAGAAACGAAAGCAGTTTGTTCAAATCATAGCCCATTGAGCAATATAGTCAGTTTTACATTGGAGTCTAAAAGAAGATAATTTTTTTTTTTCTTCAAAAAAAGGGTCAATCTTTAATGTGCAAGCATCCTCACACTAGATTCAATTATACATCAGGGAGTTATCAGGAGAGTAATCATTACATCGTCCAACAAGAGTCAACATTTTCTCAAGACCTAGTTTACAATAACTTGGTATTCATTTTATAAGACAATCAACTGTAAGAATGTTCTGTATTAATTCAAATCAAAGCATCATGCAGGATTCTAGGTGAGCCAAAGTAACAGAGCCATTAAATAACCTTTTGCAAGGACAACAAAGCCAAATGGTCAAAAATAATCTTGTATACAGTATATAACATTTAAGTGTTGAGCCATTTTTATCTTCAAAGGAAAGAGAATACTAAAAATAAATATGTTGATAAATTAGTGCACTATAATTTGTAGATAATTATATATGCTAAATATGCATTTAAATACAAGTAATAATTATAAAAATTGATGAAAATATGCATTCAGAAAAAAAATTGTGTATCACATTGCTTGACTAGACAACACAATATCATATGTGTACATGTATGGACTGAGGATAAATTGTGCCATTTATAAGACCAGTATCGATTTCACAATAAAATATACAAAAGCTGCTTTGAACATGTTAAAAAAATTAAGAGTATATGTTTTGAAAAAATGCTGCATTACATCTCCAGTGATTATTAAATGAATTATGATTGTATGTTTATGCAAGGTGTTATATTCAATGAAAAAAATTATGGATAATGCTACATTTATGTCCATTAATACGTGTGTTATGGGAATCTAAATATCAGATTGGGTTTATATAATGATGCCTTTAATATTTACAGCTAGCTTTTAAATTGACAAGAAAAAGTTTAGGACAAAATCAATTTTTCACAGAAAATTAACTTAGTTGAGGGGTCCTTACAATTATTAGTTTAAAATATGATAACTTTTTTGTGCATATAGGGAATTTAAAGGGGGTGTGACTAACATAGCAAATTCTTTCGATAAAATTATATCCCACAGAGGTTATATATGGGGATCGATACTTGCAAGTAAGTTAAAAAAATATGACAAATTCTTACAAAGTGGGAAAGTAAAGATGGGTGTGTGTGTTAACTATTAATTAAAAGCAAATATTTCATCAATGACTATCTGTAGCTAATATCTGATTCAACTGTAACACTGAGTACAGGTAGACTGAACAGCCAATCAGCCAGTGTTGCTCTCTATATCCAATCTGTTAACTCTGATTACAAAATCCCACGACCATTGATTATATTACACTATTTTATAAGGATATTTATATGTAAAATAATTCAACAGAGTGAAGTCTGTTAAATTTAGTTTCAATATAATTATTATTCTGAATCATTATTTATAATAAATATGACCTAGTTAAAATAACATTTAAATTAATTTATTATATACATAATATTCTTCTATGATAAGCATTAATGCATTGAGATCATTCATTTCCACATCCCCCCCCCCCTCCCTCCAAATTTCTTTGTTTCTGTAGGTTAACCAACCCACAGATTCAAATCCTCCTTGAAATTTAAAACTACATTATTATAATTATTCTTCAGCTAAAAACAAATCCTCACAAATCACAATCTAATTTAAATTAGATGTTCCGAATCCGCAATCGCTTCTGAAGCGATAACGGATTCGGAACATCTTATTTTTATTAGACTGCACAAATCAATATTTTTTCTTTGAACAAAACTTTGACCCTACACAATAAAACTTTGACCCTACACAAATAAGGAATTTTATAGTACATGTGTATTTTGATGTAATATTAACCTTCCAGACTTGTTTATATCGGTTAATTAACTTAGAAATAATAAAATCATTAATAATCTTATCATATAAAAAAAATTATGATCTCATTTTTTGCAATTCAGTGATATGACATATTGTTATGAATTATGATTGCTTTTGACTCATTATATTATTAACTGCCTTGTATTAAAGCTACATATTAACCCTGAGCTATATATTTATTTAACTTTTTTGCGTAGTAATTAGGTATTAAACCTTTGCTCACTGGACCGAGTAAGCACTGCGTCTCATTGAAGGGGACATAAATGAGTTAGGATCAGGTTCCTCCTGCAAAATCTCGACCTTGACCCATTGCTTGGTTTTACTGGACTTGCGAATGGCTTCCACCACAGACTGCACGTACAGGGCATCCTCAAAATTTGCTGCCGGTCTCACTGGGTCTATGCAATAGCTCTGTCTTTCTTCTTCTTTGTCAAATGCTTCTTTGACAGCTTCAATAAATTGTATGATGCCCTTAAGGTATGGAGTTGGGATGAGAGTGCGAGTTTTTTCAGATACTCCATGTCTTTCCTCTTCTTTGAAGTTGATGGGGTCAAAGTGCAGCAATGCTTCTTTTGATTGGTCATTTTTCTGACCATACAGATCTGCTCCTTTAGCTATAAGTCTACCTTTGTTTCCTAATATCATAATTTCTTGTTGAAAAGGTCCTGGGATATGTCCATTGATTGTGGCAGTCACACAGGTCCCCTGATCAAGTTCTATCTGAAAAGTACAAAAATCATCACTAGTTATCTCCCGAATGCCTTTAATTTTCTCAGTTTGCTTTGTGAAAGTTTTCAGCATGCCATGTGCTTTTGTTGCTCTTTGACCTGTGAGATAACCAATCACATCAATGATGTCACTGCCAATCTCATTCAAAAGACCACCTCCCATAGTGCCATCACACATCCAGTCAAACTGATCCCTCTTAGCTTTTTCAAAGTGAACTTTGATTTCACAAATGTTTATGTCTCCCACATAGCCATCCAAAATCAGCTGTTTCATTTTGTCGATAGCCGGAAGAAATCGCAATCCATAAATAGTAAGGGACATCAAACGAGGGTAATACTTTGCAGCATTAACCATGCGTAAGGAATCCACTTGGTTTGGTCCTGCAGGGGCACCACAAATAACATGTTTTCCAATTCCTGTAAAAACAATTATAGATTTATTATTTACAATAGATCCTTGATATAACTAGTCATTTTTCTGCAGAAACTTGGGTGGTGATGTTCAAATAATATGTTTAACTTAAATGGGTTGTAAAAACACACTGACAGACTAGACACATAATTGAAATGTATATGTGCAAACACCACTCATAACTTTGGCAGCTGATTGCAGTCATACATTATTAAACACAATGTCAAATATATCTGGGATCATATAGTTCAAAGAAAAGACATTTCTTTTTGCTGTCATCAAAAATGATGTAAAACTAAAAGCACAGAAAATCCCTTTGCATACTAATTGATTTAACATATTACCAAGAGCCTTGACTGCTATTGGGGCTTGCATGTGAGGAGCACATGTTACTGCAATAATGTCCACATCTTTGTTCAATAAAACCTGACAATGAAAAACGTATTCAATTAAAAAAATATCTACAAATGTTAGTTACCATAGTTACAATTCTGTTAAAAATCAGAAACCATGGAAAATTGTCTGGTTATTAAAAACCTGTAAAGTACAATATATTGCAGAAGGGGGCCAGTCAAAGCGTTCCCAATTAAAACCGTCCCGGTCTAAGCGTTCCCAGATTTTGGTCAAAGCGTACCATGATTTTGGTCAAAATGTCCCCAAATTTTGGTCAAAGCGCCCCCTGACATATTTTATAGAAATATGATACTACAAAACCGCCCCCTAATTTGGTCAATGCGCCCCCTGATTTTGGTCAAAGCGCCCCCTGACATATTTTTATAGAAAAACGAAGTTTCCAAAGCGCCCCCAAATATTGGTCAAAGCGCCCCCTGACATATTTTGATAGAAAAAACGAAGTCTCAAAGCACCCCCAAATATGGTCAAAGCGCCCCCTGACATATTTTTATAGAAAACGAAGTTTCCAAATTGCCCCCAAATATTGGTCAATGCGTCCCCAAATTTTGGTCAAAGCGCCCCCTGACATATATTTTTAATAGAAAAAACATCGTTTGAGGTTTGGTCAAGCCTCCAAATTTTGGTCAAAGCAACACTACAGGTGTATAATTACAATGTATAAGGATAAATCTATAAACACGGTGGATACGATCAAGGAAAAATTTCTAATCAAGCTCATAAAAGTGGGTAACACTAAAATACGCCTGCCGACGCCTGCCAGGGGAAAATACGCCTGCCGAGAAAATGTATAGATTACGCCTGTCGTGTTATTAATGGAATTAATTGAGTTTTTGTTAGATAAACTTTTTTTAGACCCTGTAGTTAATGTTTTAGGAAACAACAACAATGTTAAAAGCACAGAATTGGGTTTTTAATCGTTTGAAAGTTTGCATACGGCGTGGAGCATGCCTGACGAAAAATCTAACGCCTGCGGCGTTGTTTCTCTAATTTCTCATTACAATATTTGAAATGTTACTTGAAGCAAAAGTATTTGGTTAATATTTGACAAAAAATTAATCAAAAAAAAAAAAAAAATTAAATTTACATTTTATTCATTTAGTGTTTGATACAAGAGTATATAGTATTAAAGGAGATAAATCTTACTCAGGAACTGCTGTGTGAAGACCATGGACATAATGTTTTTCTTTCTTTCTTTTTTTAAGAAAAATATTATTGGTTTCATATTTATTTATAGAATTTACAATGACTCAGGACTAGGAGCACATATGCAGTAAAAACTTTGCGATTTACGGGTTACCGTAGTTGTTTTGAATCAGAATCTGAAATATTTAATGTTAAACTTTTTAAACATCAATGAAATGATTATTATTTCTGATTTTCAGGTTATATTAACTTATTATATGCAACAAAGTTATAAAAATAAATACAAAATTTTACAGGTAAGAAAAATGGTATAATTTAAACTATTCCTACACATCCATGTATACATCAAGCAGAGAAGGAAATAAACGAAATGAGTAAGAAAACAGCATGTAAATGACATGTGTACAAAATATCGTTTATACCTGTATGTTCAAAATCATTTGTTTTCATTCATTTAGAGAAAAGGAAGATAAGGTAAATCAAATTCTAAAGAAAAAACAAATAAGACATGCAGGCACTTGATGTTCCACGCATCTCGAAAAAAACAAAAAAAAAAAAACAAAAACAAACAAACTTGGAACCCATACCTAGTAATTCGGTATGGGGTTCTATTTTATCATTATTTCAGATATAACGTCAAAGAATAGTCTATAGAGTAAAATTTACTGAAAGCATGATGTGTTTATACCATGTATGCAACATGTATAAGCGATCTTGGGCTGTCATGGAAATAAACAAAACTTTTAAAATGTTACTAATTTTCAAAATATAAAACACGTTAGTTTTTTTTATCTTAATTAACATTTCAAAGTTTCACAATATCTTAGTCTAGGCAAGAACTCGATGATTTAAGAAAAGTGATGAAAGTAATCTATTTTATTCATTTATTTCAATTAGAGAGAAAATAATCTATCGAAAGTTCCAAATATTCTCGCTATATACGGTATATTATTGTTCTATCAAAATTCATTATTGTTAAAATTTGTTTACAATGATATGAATGTCTGAATTCATGTTTGTGTATACACGGACTTCAAATCCCAATGAAACTTAATAATCGATCTTCCTGTATACCCTACCTGTGCGTAATATTATGTGGTATTACATAATTAGGTACATTACAAGTGAGAAGATTGGCACGTGCACTATACATACTCCAAGGTGGGATATCATGAACCAGAACCACAAAATCAGAATTAGTAAATATTTACATATCTGATTAAATAAATGAATTTTAAGAAAATATGGATAAAGGAAATTCCGAATTTAATACAAATGCATGTTTATCAAACTATTGAAAAGATTGTCAATTTACATGTATACAACATACCGCACAAACTATTTACGCTCCAGAGCTGCAAATAATTTTTTTTCAGTTCTTCCCCCTCAGATAGTTATTGTAGAAATTGTTAAAATTGTTAGTATTGTAGAAATTGTTATAATGGTTGCACAATCTGTATATCATGAATCAATTTACATGATCTTCATGGATGGTTTCCGTGGTTATTTCTTTCTTGTCTAAGATTTGGGTCTTGGACATATCTAGTTTTAAAATTCATAAAACATTTCTTTTTTAATTAATTTGTTTTACATACATCAGCTTCAATGTTTATAAAAGTAAGTATTTACGTCTTCTTAGACGAACAGAAAATATAAGGAATATAAAATATTGTAAAATAATAAAAGTAGGAGATATCTCCTTTAATATTACTGCAAATCTCGTGTGTAGATTTTTATAAATAATTATCAAACATTTTTTCTTTTTTTGACTTGTTTATAATTAATTAAATGACAACCAAATAATTTATTAAAGTCATATATATATATTTTTTAAATAGTACATAATAAAAGAAACAACACCGCGGGCGTGTAGATTTTCTCGGCAGGCGTGCTCTAAGACGGAAGCAAATTATAAAACGAATAAAGCATCGGACATGTGCTTTTAAAATTATTTTTGTTTGGTAAAACATTAAGTAAATAGTCTATTAAATTAATATATTTAATAAAATTAACTTTAGTCAATAAATAACAAGGCAGGCATATAGATTTTCTCGGCAGGCGTATTTTCCCCTGGCAGGCGTCGGCAGGCGTATTTTAGACCGCATAAAAGTTATCAGATGTTATTGACACCTAGGGGACACAATTTAATAAATTTAAAGTAGCAAATGTACGTACATATGTATATTTAATTGACCTTGAAATACTTCGGAAGTACTGCATGACCCCCCCCCCCTTTCCAATTTAATAACATCATTTTTTTTCACACAAATTTTGACTGGGGGCGCTTTGACCAAAAACAGGGGGCGGTTTAGAAACTACGTTTTCCTATCAAAATATGTCAAAATATGTCAGGGGGCACTTTGACCAAAATCAGGGGGCGCTTTAGAAACTATGTTTTTCTATCAAAATATGTCAGGGGGCGCTTTGACCAAAATCAGGGGGCGCTTTGACCATAAACAGGGGGTGGTTTAGAAAGTTAGAAACTACGTTTTTCTATCAAAATATGTCAGGGGGCGCTTTGACCAAAATCAGGGGGCGCAATGACCAATATCAGGGGGCGCATTGACCAAAATCAGGGGGCGGTTTAGAAACTACGTTTTCCTATCAAAATATTTCAGGGGACGCTTTGACCAAAATAAGGGGACGGTTTGACCAAAATCAGGGGACGCTTTGACCAAAATCAGGGGGCGGTTTCGTAGTATCATATTTCTATAAAACATGTCAGGGGGGGCTTTGACCAAAATATGGGGACATTTTGACCAAAATCATGGTACGCTTTGACCAAAATCTGGGAACGCTTTGACCGGGGCGGTTTTCATTGGGAACGGTTTGACTGGATTTCATTGCAGAAAAGTATATATACCGACCTCATCAACATTGCTAGAATGAAAGGGAATGTTGAGTTCTGCTGCAACTTTGGCAGCATCTTCTTTCGTTCTCCCCCATAGCGCCACAACTCTGAAGCCGTATGATTTCAAAAGTGGAACATATGCCCTGACCGAGTTCGGGGTTCCCACGACTCCGAATCCAGGTAGCATTTTCCGCATGTCTGCTGCTTACGCAGTGACGTTTAAATTTCCAAAAAAGACAAGTCCATTAAAAAGACCTCTCTGCATCTTTGAAATCCATAATTTGAGGAAGTCTTTTTTTTTCACGGTCAATGTGATTCGCATGTTTGAAAATTATTATCGAATAGTCTTCTTCGTTTAAAGCGTTTGTATGATTCCGACTTGAGTAGGTTCCGAGGGTGCGTCGATTTACCCAAATGGACCCAAATGGACCCAAATGGACCCAAATGGAACCCAAATGGACCCAAATGGACCCAAATGGAACCCAAATGGACCCAAATGGAAACTCAAATGGACCCAAATGGAAATTAAATGGAATATAAAATATATATATTATATCGTATTCTCAAGTTTTTACTTATTTAAAACATAGAAAATAATGAAATTAAAACAAAAAGAGAATATTTTAATATCATTAATTTCTTTAATTGTATTTTTAAATAAAAATGCGATTTAATTCTATTTGTAATAACTATTGAACATAATTGAATACCAAAAAGAAGTATTTGATAGTTTCTATGGCAGTAGGAACGGATGGAGGGGGGGGAGGCCATGCCCCCCCCCCCCCCCCCCCCCCCCCCCCCCGCCCCTACCCCCAAATAATTTTGCCGGTATATAGGATACTATGAAAACTTCATGTTTCAAAATACAATATTAGAGATTAATTAATAAAAAAAATTCATTTGTAACTGTAAGTTCATTTATTTTCATCATTTTGAATAAGTATTAAAATACGATAATACATATTTAATATTCCATTTGATTTCCATTTGGGTCCATTTGTGTTTCCATTTGGGTCCATTTGGGTTCCATTTGGGTCCATTTGGGTCCATTTGGGTTCCATTTGGGTCCATTTGGGTCCATTTGGGTAAATCGACGCGCCGGGTTCCGAAGGTACTTTCGTTTTATCTTGTTACAAAACATTCCTCACAAAAAAGCTCTGGTTTTGCTTAAAAAAATTGTCAGTGACAGTTAAAAGGGTAAGCAATTTAACACAGATCAAGATTATATGAAACTCCGTCAAACATACTTGACGTGAAGAAACGATTTTTTAAAAATACAATGTTAAAAACAAGTCAGTGAAGTGAAATTGTAGAGAATGCTGCTGATGCATCATATTATTGGTTCCATGTTCGTTCGCCCTAAAAATTGTTCGCCCGTTATCCCGTTCGCCCGATTTTTTGTTCGCCCAGAGTCCGTTTGCCCAATTTCTCGTTCGCACAGGGTCCGTTCGCCCAGATTTTATATAGAATATAATATAATGAATTTCTTTTCACACGCTGCTCAGTTCTATAACAGGCGCGTAGCATCGTTTTTGGAAGTGGGGGGGCCAACCTGAGAAAATTTTTTTTTACTTACCTGAAAAAGTTGACAAGCAAAAAAAAA
>PRKT01000058.1:286626-301215 GCA_003671525.1 Saccostrea glomerata | reverse complement strand
TAATTTCTTGTCTTGGTGTTATTATGGTCGCATTTATTCTAAAATCAATGTTATTCGAACTCTGTGTGACAGAGGAATGGCGGACGAAATAAACACATGGCCTCAGAAAGACACCCATATGAAAAATCAAATTTTCAAGAATTATGGATAATGACAAGAAAAAAGCGAAACAAATGGTTGTAGCCATATTATCAATGAATCAAACTAACACCATTTTCAATGCATTTTTCATCTCGTGAATGCTGTAGCTGCGCAGTTCTAACATGATTAATTTCCTCCTAATTAAAACAAAATAAACTTAATTATTTACTAATTTTGGTCTCTAACAGTAGGTAATTAGTGCATTAGCACTTTGAGTAACTTTGGGTTAGCTTAGTAGAGTTTTAAGTGCATTCTTGGTATTTCTTATTTCACACCAGACTAGAACCAATATGGCTTGTACATCCCCCTTAATTGTTTTCAAAATATAGCCCAATTCGTAAAAATAACACGACTCGCGAGTGTATCCCCCAATTAACATTGATATTAGTCATCTAATTAACTATAGTGCAAACACCAAATCATTAATAAATGCATTAGAATCAAATCAAAAATTAATTAAGACTAAATAAACATTGTTCCTGGTTTGAGAAAAAATAACCCAAGTTCGTAAAGGAAATAAAAATACATGTTAATCTTTATTTCAAATAAGTTAATATATATATGTATATAATATAATATATAAGTATTGGGCGAAACTATGATAGGGCGAACAAGATTTTGGGCGAAGAAATTTTTGGGCGAACGGACTCCGGCGAACAGGTAGATCGGGCGAACAAACCTGTTACCCATCATATTACATCTACAGAAAATGTTAGATATGTATCCCTTTCAAAAGTATTGTTTATTTTAACAGGCCCTGTAATATAGTTTTTGATCTCTCTGTCTGTTAAATCTTCTATGACTTCTAAGGCCTAGAAAGAAAATATGTTTGTTTCCGCTTTCAGGCTGAAAAAATATAGGGTAGTTAGGTAGGCAATTTTTTTTTTCTGAAAAAAATTTTTTTTTTGCTTCTTTAATCAAGACGTGTATAGAAGTAACATTAATGACAAAAGAAATGGTGTTTTCAAGCATTTCTATGACTTAAACTTATAAAAGAAAGGTGACCCAAACTTCTTTCTGTCTTGAAAAGCTTGCAAAGTTGGAGACTATAATTCCCTGGGTGAAATCTTGCACTTGATGGGACAAAAACATTAAAAAAGATTTAGGGTCGGCACTATAAATTAGGGTCTGTCGGGAAAGCGGAAACAACATATTTTTATCTAGGCCTAATATGCAAAAAAAATTACCCTTGCCCATAAACTTTGATTGGTTAATTGGTGCTACCTCATATACCTGGGCTTTCATTTTTCACTTGTGTTTCCTTTTGACAAGACCTCTGTTAATACTAGATATTTGACCTCTTGACCATGACCCCATTCCTAAAAAAAGAAAGTCAAACTCTAAAGTCACGGGCAAATGATCAAAATTAATGGTAATAAGGGGGTAGTGTGGGGCCACAATAGGTATAATATTACAATGGGGAAAATCTGGTGAAGAACAGCATGGCTAAAGTTACTCAGGTGAGCCAATTGGCCCATAGACCTCTTGTTCTCTGTTTATAAGTAAATAATTCTGATTATTTCATTAAAATTAATAATTATTTATGGTAGATAACTATATACATATATTATTCTTTATTGCTTAATACATACGTATTATCACAATTTTATTACAAATATAATTAAGAAAAAACATGATTGGTTTGGTATGGTATCAATACATGAAAGAAACAGCGCCTAGTTTATATAATGAAGTCACTCTTGGTATGGCGCTTCTATACATTAGATATATGAAAAAACTTTGAATCATATAATAAATGTAAATAAATATACTGATATAATGATTGGACAAACGAAGAATGAATCACATGTACATCTTTTCATTTAAAAGCTAAATGCAGAAATTTACCTAAGTTACAAAGCTCATAAAAGTTTTGTACACTCAATAATTGGACTAGTTTGAATGCGGATGATCTTTAATGTGCAAGCATCCTCACACTAGATTCAATTATACATCAGGGAGTTATCAGGAGAGTAATCATTACATCGTCCAACAAGAGTCAACATTTTCTCAAGACCTAGTTTACAATAACTTGGTATTCATTTTATAAGACAATCAACTGTAAGAATGTTCTGTATTAATTCAAATCAAAGCATCATGCAGGATTCTAGGTGAGCCAAAGTAACAGAGCCATTAAATAACCTTTTGCAAGGACAACAAAGCCAAGCTTCCAAACTAAACCTCAAGCTTAAATATTCTAAAATTAAAATCATTCAAGTCATGGACTCATAATTGATGGCTATAACAAAGGGTTTCTTTTTCCATCATCTATTTGTAACTCAGGAGAGTGTTGTGTCCTATGGCCATCTTTTCCTTGGAACATAGATTGGTCTCTGCCTTTAATTTAAATGAGACACATTTCCATTGGGATTCATGAGTATTATATACTTTAAATGCTAACCATCAATTCACAGGATCACTCATTTTCCTTCTTAAATAACAACAGAAGTGATTTTATTAGGAATTTTATTGATTTCAGTGGTGCAGTAAGGACTTACTGAGTACAGGATTTCAACAATACTGTTTACAAACTGAAAGCCTATATATTCTACACAAACACATACATCTATTTTTATAAATTTTGAAAAGCATTTTATACATTATGTTTTTATATATCAGTTGTATGAAGAAGCAAAAGAATACATAAACTAGAATTTTTCAAGTTAATCTCAAGAGCTGAAAGATTTCCTTACAAAACCAAATTATTAAATGTGCACTAAAATCAACCCATTTTATGTTTATGGTAAGTAGATTACAGAATTATCAAACATACATACCAAGTAAGTATACAACCCATTTTGTTTCACCAACTTCTTGTATCCTTAAAGTAAAATCTTCCCAGCTAACTTAATGAGTGAATAATCAAAGATAAAACTAACTACCTAATCTTGAATCTTCGGAATGAGTTTACCTGTTTTTATACATTGAATTGACAACACTAAAGTAAACAATTAGTACACTTATTCGCCTCAATAAAAGTTCATATCCTTATTATTTCTTTTTTAAAACAGTGTTCTATCAATTTTCTGAAAAAAATTCACACTGGTAAATAAAACATTAGATTTTTTAGCTCGTAAGAAATTTATGCATCATACTCTAGGGCTGGGACGATCCACCGGTGCACCGATGCATCGCAGTATTCATTTTGACGATATACGGATCGATTCATCTAATTTAGTATCACGATAAGTCAAGATCTTGTAAATGAAAGGTGCCTACAGATTTCTCAGATTTAAGAAATTAATTTCTTTAATGATGCTTTATAACTTTAGTTTGGTCAAATAAGGTTTATTGGGGCATAATTTATAGGTAAAAAAGATGAAAATATTATTTAAAAACTGTCATTTGCAATCAAAAATTAAGAAAGTCAGTCATGAATTTCCATATCCAACATAGAAAATGTATCCAGATTCCCTACAGTCTTTTAGAAAACCATAATGTGTATGTTCTTGGCCTCTTTTTCTTTAAAATAATGTCAAGTTTAATAAAGGTATCGGGACTTTTTTTAATGTGATTTCAAATTGAATTCCATGAACAAACTGTATTTTCTACACAATTCTATCAGAGCTGTTAAATACAGGAAAAAGAAATTTGAAAGTGATTATGTCATAATGGATCTAGCACCAAAAAAATAGTCAAGACATTTACTAGATCTTGACCTTAAATACATGTTACGGAGTGGGTAGAAGCATCATTTTGTTAGCTCACTGTTCATAGAACATCCTTATTTATGCTGTGTAGCCCTTAATAACAAGAGGAATTATTTTTGGAAAAAAAATGAGCTTAAAAAAAAAATACTGGGCAGATTATCTACAAACATGTACAAGGATGATGGTTCAGCAAGTCAGATTGGAAGAGTTGTACATCTTATCAGAATATTGATTCTTGAACACCCCATTTTATTATACCCCGGTAGATGTACACACATGCAATATGTAAAGTACATTTAAGTCAAGGACAATATTTTTAAAGAGATAATGTGCTGATTAACCTGACAGAAAATTAATATTTCATTACCAACACACAGACATTTTAGCCTGTTTGTTTGGCATCTTACATCTTCACTTCTGTTGCATGTTGACTTGGCACCAAAGTATATAAGGAGCTCAGGGATGATAATCGAAGCTCTTACTTGTAGGGGTAACATCTTCACTAGCCAAGGGTTTTTGAAGTGGACCGAAAACGCATAAAAAGTGAAGATGGAAATCTTGTGAAATCATAATTTAGTACCCAAGTACAAAGAAAAACAGCAGATTTTATTTTTTCAACAGCTTTAAATTGATTTTATTATAAATAATAAATACACATACAATGTATATAGAAATTGAAATGGAATAATCGGTAAAATGAACAAGTACATGCATTGCAGTAAATTCATCATATGCAAATCATTATCAGTTACCATTTAAAAGTGATAACAATCCAACAAAAGATAAATCATTATTTTAAATGCACACTAAAACTTAATTTATTCTTTGACTCATTACTTCTGTGTCTCTATGCTAAGCACCAATGATAGCCCACTGTATATTTGTGTCACCCTCTGTCATATGGCAGCAACTTTCAGATCAAATTGTACATAAAATTGCTAATCAAAGAACTATATTTAATATGTCTTTATTTAATTAAATGTTTTAAAATCTGAAGATCACATGTGAGCCTTGATGAAGTTGATAAGTCCATTTGTAGAACCATCATGACTTGAAACCGTATCTTTTCCTCTTAGTTCTGGCTGAATTACTTTTGCTAGCTGTTTTCCTAGTTCAACACTAGAAAAACGAAAACAAAAAAAGATTATTTATTTTTAAAAAAAAATGTTATAAACTGTATGCGTAAATTATATTGGGTTTATATGAATAAAATCATTTAAATATACAATTTTATTTTATCTAGTTTCAGAAAGAATGAGTGCACTTAAGCTATGAGAGTTGGATCCCGATGTTTAGCGCAAAATAAAATTCCAAAATTCATTAAATTTATGTTTTATAGGTATTAAAGACAATGTCTTTAGAACAGATTTTGGTATATTATATTACATGAAAGTATTAAATAATGCCGAACGACACTAGTTCTTTTGTTGGACTTTTTATTAGTAATAAATATATAGAATGATATTCATAAGGGTATAACAAAATCAAATATTTATACAGTATTTCATTTTGAAGAAAGATAAAAAGAGTAAAGACAAAGAATTTATTTTGCTCACTTACCAGCTTAAACAAAAGCCCCATTGTTGTGCTGTCAACTAAGTTCTTGGAATAGTCCAGAAGGAAATCTCCATCTTTTGTCTCTAACTTTTGGCTATTACATGTAAATATCAAAAGGGAGAAAAGTCAAACATTGTCTTACTTGGATGTGACCCTTAGTACATATATTACATCATGAATTCTCAAAGTACCAGTAGATAGGATATTGAGATAATAGGTTTTAAAAATAGGAACAGAAAAATACCCCTGCATCATTAAGTGTCATCATTACAATTTCTTGAAGACTAGTGGACATTTTGGACAATTTACAATGCCTTGACAAACATGGATTAAGGGGTATATGTTTCAATGGTCATTTTCATGAGACATGATTTATCTGATAACACAAAGCCCAGAAAAAGTGGACAAGTTATCAATGTAGACACATAGAGGGGGGATACAGAAATACATGGGGTTCTTGACAAAATGCAATTGGGTAAAGCGTAAGTGTCAAAGTATCAAATTTATCCCGTTAAAGATTTCTCAATCAAGTTCATTTTCTATGAGTTAAGGAAACCATTCTATATACGAAATATTGTTTATATTGTGATGTTGGGTCAGTCTTATGCGACTTCATTTATTAGGCTCATTGTGTGTTCAAATGAAAGCAACACACTGAGTGCGGCACGTGGAGGGAGCATATTAATTAGATGTGAAGAGTAAGTCACACATGAAGCCTAGGGCACATTAGCAATGTACAGTAAATGTAATTTGTTATATCCATTAAGTTCATATTATATTTTAAAGACCAGGGGAAGGATAATCAGTTTGCTTTAAGTGTCAATTCATTTAAAGTGTGTTCGTTATAACCACATTTTACTGTAATGCGAGTAGGCAGTATGAGAATATATAACATAGTTTAATAAAACATTAAATTCTTCTTGATTGATAAAATTTAAAGATTTTTATCAGAGGCGGGATAAGGAAGAATTTATAGTGTGTACTACTGTGTCTAATTTGTCTATACTCATGCCAGACTCAGCGAAAAATCAACATCATCTTTTATAATTTATCATCATCCTGTATCATGCAAATACGTGTAAACAATGAAGTACAAACGTAACATGTTAAGTACTATTGTCATTTTCAAGTACTTTGACATGACTGTTGTTCATTACTCATACCTGAACTTGTCAAATCTAGATGCATCCTCTTTGAACATTTGTAGCATGTTTAACTTGGATCCCTTTGAATCGTAATGATTCTGCAGCTCTTTCCAGGCTGCCTCCGAAGTTAATGGTGCTCGTTTGATGTCTGCCATCTTCTCAAATAAATGCCTAATCAAAGTGAAAGTTGACACTGTATTCTGTAAATGTTTTCTTCCCTCTTGCTACTTGTGTCTTGTCCCACTTCACTCAGATGTTGCTTTCCTGTCACCGGCTTCCTCTCCTCAAATCACCTTGAGTCATTCGGAAGTTAACTCGGGAGGTTTTGGATGTTTTCCTTAGGCCGTGTACATGTAATAGAAATATGTATGACAAAAAATTCTAGAAATAAATATCAATAGCATATGCTTGCACATTAATCATGGATTAATTTTGCGATATATTGTAATGTTAAGCTTAAAATGTGTAGCCGAAAAGGTTCCAAATGACGTACTTAAGTGCACTCATTCTTTCTTAAAATCCATACCAAAATAGCAATCAAGAATATGAAAATTTTAAAGCTAACTTACCCCCACTGATCATAAGAGTTGATATCCCAGATGGTTCCCTGGACAAAGATCTTGTGTTCATACATTGCTAGTGGAAAGGAAACAAATATGCATTATTGAAAATATACATAGAACAGGTAGGGAAAAGACTGTTTTACCCCTGTCTGGGTAAAGAGGGGATCAAAGAAATGATTAACAAGAGGCCCATGGGCCACAATGCTCACTTGAGTCAATATTGCCCTGCTGTTATAATAATTATTAAACATACACTCTCTTGCATTGTATGACTTCAGGAATGTAATGTTTTTGAGGTTTGAAAATTCATGCAAATTGACAGGCATTACCGGGTAAATACTTATTTCTTTATAACTGATAATCATAATTTCAAAGTCCACATGTTTTGATTGAGGAGCCAAATTTGATCCTTACCATACATATATTTCAATGTTTTTATACCATTTTAACATATTAGAGCTAAAACTTTAGACTATTTTCAAGTCTAAAATTTTGCATGACTTACCAATGAGAAGACCTAGAGTGAATGGTGTAAGCTTTTGGAACAAAATGGAGTTGCTTGGTCTGTTACCCTCAAAGACCTGGAAAAGATTTTAAAAAAATTTTTATTCTTTCAAATTGAGCATACATATAACGTTATGCATTTAGAAAAGTTTTCACATATAGTGATATTTTTATTTTATCTAATATATGTACCACAGATTGAAGAGTTAATTCCCATGGTGGATATTACCCGTATTTTTTTAACTTGACCTATTTATTTGCTGACCTAGTTTTACATAACCTATTTATTTACTGACCTTGTGAGGAAGAATATGATCAATGTCAGCCTGTGACATTCCTGACTTCACGAGTTCGTCTCTGGCCTCATCCACTGTCTTCCCCTTCATCAGAGCCTCAGTCTGGGCCAGGAAGTTTGCTGTCAAAATCTGCAAACAAAACATTAAGATCCAGGTGAGTTTGATCATTAAAGTTCACAGTTTTTAAATCTGCCTCTTATTCCTAAGATTCTTTTTACCTATACATGTATCAGGAACATATTGAAAAGGAAAACAAAAAGGAAGATATATACATTGTACCTCATGATGTAGTCCATTTTGAATTGGATTTTGGGTTTTCACAGGCATTAAAAAGTCACATGGAATTAACCTTGTTCCTGCAGAAAGAGAAAACAGTATTACAAACAAAAATAAAGAATTTTGATTCAATGTTGGAAAAACAAGCATGACCTTTTGAATCAAGATTAACCTCTGACCTTGATGGATAAGCTGGTAGAATGCATGCTGTCCATTTGTCCCTGGCTCTCCCCAGATAATGGGTCCTGTTTTATAATTACATTTCTGACCACTCCTTGTGATGTATTTCCCATTACTCTCCATATCCCCCTGCTGGAAGTAGGCTGCAAATCTGTGCATATACTGTAAAAGATGTTGTAAGTTATCAGGAATGTACCATGACATACATGTAGAGTGCATAACACACTTAAAAAACTTCAGCCAAATATTTTTGCTGAAAGAGGCACCATTTAATAGATTTTTAAAATCTTTTTTTCCTTCCAGTCATTGATACATAATCAAATAATTCAAAGCTTACTCTGACAAATATTATCAAAAACATTACAGTAAGATCCAGCAGTTTACATATGAAAGTTCAATATTCCTCATATTAACAGACCTTGACTTTATATTGGCGAGCTTAAAAAGTAATCCTCTCATCAAATTTATATAAAATACAGTGTATACATATACATGTATTTGGCTTACTTGATCATATGGTAGCAATGTTTGAGTTTCTGCTCCAAAGAAATTGTTGTACCAAACCCCAAGCAGAGCTAGGATCACAGGTATCTAAGAAATAATAAATGTATATGTAACACATTACAAAAATTACACAGATCCTGAAATTATACATTACATAACCAAGGAGCTTACATTTGATTCTAACGGAGCATTGACAAAGTGGTTGTCCATGAAATGTCCCCCTGCCTGCAAATCCTCAAAGTTGTCCATTCCTAAGTGTAGTGAGAAAAAAAATTGTATTAAAAATTCAGTATCAAAAAGTTACACAAGAGGAGAGCAAAATTTATTACTGTATACAGATTTATTTTTGCTCCATGTTATTTTTGTGCTTTTACACTTGAAACCTATTTTGCCCAATTTTAAAATTTATCTTCTTGGAAATTGCATTTAAGACAATATAATAAAAATAATTATTTCTTTAAACTCGCCCCATTTGAAATTTGCACACTTATGTCTTACGACAAGAACAAAAGTGGCATATATGAAATTGGGTGAAATTTTCCCTGTATAGAGTAAATATCTTAATAAAATTTATGTCAACATGACATGTGGCTTACCAATGAAGAGTGCAATGGACAGTCCAATAGCTGACCAGAGGGAATATCGGCCACCTACCCACTGTTAAATAGTTGTAACACTTAAGTTTTTGCATGTAATTTTTTTTTTCCATTTTTATACCACATGTTTATATTCAAAAATTCATAGAGAAAGAACATTCTAAGTAAACATTTGGTACTTACATCCCAAAATCCAAACATATTTTTCTCATCTATTCCAAATTCTTTCACTTTTGTCTGCAAAATTGGTACATATGTATAAACCCACAAATAAACAATTATCATGTGATACATAGTACAGTGTAAATGTTTTTTTTTCATCAATTACTACATGTATAACAGAAACTGTTATAGTTTATGTGAAATTTATACACTCTCATATTTTGATTATTTTGTACTTTTTTTCAAATGATATGTATGTACACTGTATCTATTACACATATAATACATGTACCAACAGAGTCAAAGAGTAATCACTTACTTCATTTGTAGATAGAGCAACAAAGTGCTTGGCAATGGCACTGTCCTGTAAATATGTAATACATTTTTGTATGTATATACACAAAGTAAGACAACATTGACACAAGAACAACTATTTTAACTACTAATCAGATTATGTGGAATAACCATTTTACCACTATCAGGTTCCAGGGCTATGAAACTTCGACAATCTCACTTTTGATCTCTGTCAAATAGGAGAAAAATGAGACTGAGGTCAAAAGTGAGCCCATCTAAGTTTTTTTGGCCCCAGAGCCAGGTGATGTGGAATGACTAGAATTAACTATGTGTGTACCCTTAATTTACCTGTTTTGCTGCCTCTAATAACCAGGCTTTGGCAGACTGGGCATTGGTGATGGTTTCTTGTGTTGTGAATGTCTGTAAATAATATAAAGTACAAAGTCACACTTGTTATCAAACACAAAATTTGGATATATATCTCTGCAGACCACATCGAAGGATGATGCAGTACAATTTAGTCATAAATGGATAAACTTTGAAGTAATATGGAAAACAGCACATCTTAACTGCAATTTTTTTAACCTTGGAAGCAATGATGAATAGTGTAGTTTCAGGATTCAGCTTTTTCAGGGTTTCAGCCATGTGTGTGCCATCTATGTTGGAGACAAAATGGACATTTGGACCTGTCTTGTATGGCTTTAATGCTTCTGTCACCATCAGGGGTCCCTGTCATCAAGAATTAAAAAAAAATATAAGTATATCAACAAAAGTACCATTTTGTATAGATTGGGTATTAAAATTCCTTTCTCTACTTCAATGTTATTATGAATTATCTCCCTTTCAGACACAATATTCTTAAACAGGGAGGGAGGAAATGTGTCCAACGAGAAAAGGATTAGAACCTGGGAGCCTTTCGTGGGACCCCTTCAACTGTACACAGGTGATCTACAAACTGACCTATCTGCTCTATGTGCATACATGCAGTAGATATAGTCATGTACTAAATATACAAAAATAACGAAAATTAAACGACAGGAATTTTTTGGGATAGGTGTGTTGTACATCCTTAACTACCTTGGATAACCTGTCATTACCTTAATTTTTTCACAAACTGCTTCTTTGCCTTGCTTTTGATCATCTTCAAAAATCATTAAAGCTTCAGGCTGAAATTAAATAAAATAAGCATTTAAAACACTACAACTAACACATGTTAAAAGGATAATGAAGAAAATATATATTAATGCACCTATGAACTTTTAGTAAATTAAATATTCTTGGAATACATGTATCTTAAACTAGACATGTTTTTAAAACTACCCCAAAATGAAATTATTGGAATTTTTGTAAGTCCAAGTCTATACAGATTTATCATAAAAATATCTTGGACAAGTTATGTTTTGGGTATGAACAAGGCCATTTTTGACAGAGTTATTTCAGTATGTGCAACCTCTGCAAAGAAAATGAACGGAAAGTCTGAAACTGCAAATAACTGCTGTTTTTCTAAGGCCAAGGGGCATAACTCTAACCAAAATGGCTCTATTGTACCCAAAACAGAACTTAGATATTTTTATGATGAATCTGCAGGGATTTTCCACTGTCCCGTGTAGGGCAGAATATGGGCTCCATTCCCAATACGCAAGTTTCGAGATTATCTCCCTTTGAGCGCTCTTTCGTTGAGGAGGGGAGTTTCGTTGTCGCCTAAACAAACAGGTGGGACAGATATTTGACACTGACACTGTGTATGTTGGATACATTGCATCATCGATATACCGGTTTATCATAACTATACGATTGTCAGGATGCACTCTGCAGCTTGAGAATAACCGAATTAAAGTAAAGGCATCATTTTTAAATCAAAAATATCGAAACCAAAAAGAAAATATCAGTGGATGTGAGACTTTTCGGACGAGGGAAGAGATATGGACCCCTTATAAATACGATACACATGCATCTGGTCATTGCACGTTGGGAATCTAAATTAAATATTGATTTTTTTCCTTATTTTAACTTAAAAACACTTACTTTTTAGAAATTGTTCGTACAATCAAGAAAATCTGTTACTTTATATAAAGACTATGGCATTTCTTTCGTTTTCAAGCCCGAAAATTTATATTAGATTTGTAAATATGCATAGTTGAGCTTGATAAAATCATCAAATGCATCACTGCTTAACATTATTATCTTTCTATAACATTTAATTAATTTTAAAAGCCATAAATATCGTTCTTTTATTGATGCACTTTTGTATTAAGAGACAACCTGTCCCACCTCCATGCTGAAATGGGTACTTTTTGCGCCTCTATCGTAGAAGAGTTACAATCTCGAAACTGGCGTATTGCAAAATCCCTCACTTTTCCGAAAATGAACCCACAAAGTTAACTTGATCAAAGTTATAGTTTTAAAAAATGATTAGATTTTTAAAATCTGAATAAAATAGACAACATGTTTAAAATATTTGGCTAAAAAATTATTATTATTGATTCATCCTCTGATTATCATTTCTGAATAATTAAAGAAAAGATATGATTAACTGAATCTATATCATCATATTTATTAATCATTAGTGTTATTTTTTTTTAAAACACCATGGTATAAAATTTCCAAAAAATTGATAAAATTTCGTTAAATTCCCAATACCATGGGCCTGGGCCCCATTTCCAAAATGGTGTGGAAAATCCCTGTAACCTGTAACAGACAGCAGCAAAGCAATATGCCCTCTCTTCTTAAAATTTGGATTTATTTGCAAGATGCGAGGGTTTTTATAAAAAGTAATCAATGTTCCAATGTAAATTTTTCCTAAATAAATATAAACTAAAGGCTGCTTTTAAAATATGAGTAAAGAATCACAGCATGGTATGATCTGTATGCCTTCAGTGCTTATTAAAGTACTGGTTTAAGATAATAAGACTTTCGCTAGCACGACTCAAACTACTTGCTCACATGATAAAACTGTGACAATTTAGCGGCCCTTTCCTCACAATTTCCACAACTGTCAAAAGCCTGGTAGTAGGCAGTCACAAAAGCTGTTCCTATGTCTTGAAAATTTGGATTCATTGTGTAATAAGTTGTGCTGAAAGCACTAATTTCTCTGCGGAAACTTTCAGGACAATTTTGGATCTAATCCTAGATGGCGCGTATAAATCCGGAAGTGAGGAATTTAGACAAGTAGTACATTGTAAAATTCGATATTTATAGAGTTGTCAATCGGAACGCACTAGATCAACAGAATCTTTGCTGATTGTTTATTTTAACATGTTTAATCAAGTTCAATGTCATGTTTAACACATTTTGACTAAATTATGAACTCTCAGACCACCTACAGCAAGAACGATAACTCGTGTAAATAACAAATCAGCTGTTCACCAAAACATATCAAAAAAATGTACTTTCAGAAAAATGTAATTATGTTATTAATAACATCTAGAAGGTTTAATATAATTTGGATTTATGTAGAAAATGAAAATTTCAAAATTACCGTTAAAAGAATTTGAAGAAATTTTTCAGAAAGAACACAGACACAACCACTTTCAAAATTGTCCGTTTTCCCCCCAAGTCAAAGCATAATTTTTATTCAAAATATGGATGCATTTCTTATGTGTGATAACATGCACGTTGATTATTTTATTCAATTCTAAAAAGTGAATATTTTCTTTCAACTTTATCATTTAATGATACACCCGGTATCTTCAAGATTGATATACTGTATATTTTGGCTCAATTTTAGAAAAAAAAAACTAATGTTTCATATTATAGTATGTATTTCTTGCATGCATACAGTCAGCATGTTATCTGGAAATATACATTTAAATTTTTTTAATTTTCCTCATGAATGTCATATGAATGTGTTATTTTGAAAAAAGAAAAGTGACCATTTTTAAAATTAAAAAAAAAAAAATTCAAAACGTAAATCATTTTAGTTATATTCTGAATAAATGCACAATGATTTTATTTGTTTATTCTTGCTAGCATTTTTATGATATGTAATTAATATAATTTAAAAAAAAATATCTTTGCTCTGTTGACTGCAAATTAACATTCATTCATTCATCAGAGCAAGTGGGGTGTGTTGATAATTGCAATCAAAACACGGATACATCCCCTAGGGTGCCTGTGTATACAACACATTAGTGAAGATCGAAGCCCTTAGTTCAGAGTAATATTTGTTAATTGAGACAAATCCACAGCATACATTTCAATAATTTGAACTTGAATATTTAATATTTATCCCATAAAACATATCTTAAAAATTACAATATTTATTAATTTTTAACTATGTATCTCAATTAGAAGATTAATTTGATAAATGAAATAATCATGATAATTATTTATATTTTTAACTTCATCAAAATTCATAATCCAGATTATTTCTTTATCATAATTCATTATTGAAAAACTCAACAAAATCATCTGGATTTTTTTTTATTTTTTCATATTCATATTCTTTCTATAAACTTCACAATATAGTTGTTTACAAGACAAGTCAGCCAGAGTTATCGTTCTTGCCGTAGGTCGTCTGAGAGAAGAAATAGTTCCCCTTACCGAGCTTAAAAAATACACTTTAAAACTTCTTTTTATAAAACTTTTTTGTGTATTTTATGTATTTAGGACATGCTTAATCAGAATATCATATCAGTTTTGCTGTATATATCCCACATTTTTGTAGGTCTTCCGTAGGTCTTCTCTAGGTCTTCAATTACCTGTAGGTCTTCAATTAGGCA
>PRKT01000058.1:245010-286128 GCA_003671525.1 Saccostrea glomerata | reverse complement strand
CCCCCCCCCCCCCCTCCCCCTTTGGATTTGCAAAAAAGAAAGAGAAATAAGAAAGTTCCATTTTTGTTGTTGTGTTTTTACTAAAAAAATGTAAGGTGAAAGGCTAATGTTGTAATATATAAAGAAATTCGGTTGTAAAAACAAAATAAAAACCCCTCCCTTTACAAAATAGGATTTTCAGGTTCGGAGATTTATTTTCCTTTCTTTTTCAAAAACTTTCTGGTAATGTATACAAGTTCTTTTTTCCAGATTGATCAACGTCCCACTTTCAAAAACCATACTCCACCCTGTATCGATATTCTATTGAGTTATTTAACTATATATATGTGTACAACGTACGTTTTAACTGTTTTCGCCTTCAACCCCCCCCCCCCCCCCCTTTGAAAAATACTTCAACCCCCCTTTGAAAAATTTCTGGATCCGCGCCTGGACAATCTCTGAAGAAACGGTTTAACTGTGGAAATCTGAACAAAAACTTTTAAAAAATGGAAACTCAAGGAAAGACGTAGGCGCTTCAGACTTGCTTATCCTCTGAAAGCAGAGTAAGTAATAAAAGAAATTAAAACCTTGAAAAGAAAATTATGCAACGAGAGCAATTCCTAAAAAAAATGAATATCAAATATTAGAAAAAGGATTCTATGAGTGGGCATTGGATTATACTGTTTGAAATGTATAGGGATAGTTTTTTTTTTTTTTTTTTTTTTAGAAATTCTTGACGCTATGTTTTGACGTTACATTGCCGTTAAGTGTGCTCCGCGGGTACAAAACATGTTGATATTGAAACGAAGTAAATTGATTTCTGCTAAATCGAACGAGATGAAACTTCACATATCTACAAAACAAGTATTTTTACACATTATTTTGTGCTTATTTTAAATTTCTAGTGAGCAATATAACATAGATTGGCATCTTAACATTGATTAAATTTACAGAAGTCCTCCCAAGATAACACTATATTTGATAGTACTAGTATTCCTTCAAAAATACTAGTATATCTTTATACATACACAGAAAAATGATATACCAGAAATGATTTAGTTTGCAGAACTTTCAATTTTGAATTATTTAAGGTAGGGTGGAGCCACAGAGAGTACAGGGGGAGCGTGACAGAATTAGGAAAGATGTGTTTGAGAACGAGGATCGATATGACAAAAGAATGCATGGCGGCCGGGAGAGAAAAGTGAGGCAAGAGTGGTAGGGACCGGGGTAGGGGGTTAATGAGCAAAATAGAATAGGATGAAAAGGGAAAGGCACGCAGAAGTTAAGGCCTCGCGATTGGTAGCAGAAAATACTAAGATCCAAAGGGAAACAACTCTGTAGACATCAACAAAGCAATAACACGGACCCCCTGTAAGACTAGCTACATAGGTGGGATCAATAAGCATCCCCCTGTCGACCGTTTACACCTGTCGTGAGTTTATGCATTGGCGGATCCAGAGGGGTGAGGGGTTCCGGGGGTTATAAGGGTATATTGCTACATAAGTAAGGGAAGCTGACTTTTGAAAAGTTGAAGTCATCAGTTCACTTTTATCATAAGCTTGCCGGCTTTTTAGGTTACCATTGACGTCTTTTTCTTGTAAAAACTCCAAAATTTGAAACAGCTGTGCCAGAATCTAACTAATCTTCCATTTCAAGATCACTAGGAAAATTCAGGTCGACTATAAATTAGACTTGTTGCAGTCCTTCCTGTGTGATTCTGTCTGTCTGCAATAATAAACCCTCCCCAGTAGTAAACATGTGGAGAATCTCTCTGCAAAAAAAAAAAACATATTTGATACATTTTTTTTAAATTTCTGAATAAATTACTATTGCTGTCAATCAATTTTCAAAGTTAACCTAAAAATTAATTTCAAAAGTTTAGAAAATATGTCAGAAAATGACAAAATATGTATTTTTAGGGGGAGGGGTTTACCTTCTGAATTATTTCGTTATTCGTCTCTCATTATTACTTCCCAAGATTGATGGATCGATGTATGACTTTTAATTTCTATCAAGGTATACAATACGCATTTTCTGTGGAATCCTATCAACTTCATTTTTTTTTCAATTTACTCCACTGCGTAGATCTACTGGCATTAAACTGACAATTCCACAAATTCCAAGGATGTTAATTAATTACAGGATTCCATATAGACCCCCCAGATCCAAACATGTATGATCCCCTATCTCGGATACACGAAACCAAGGAAAAATCATATATATTGTACATGTATCTGTAAAGGAAAGTGGAATGTTCATCCCTCATAAAAATTCTTTCTAGCTGACTTTTTCTTTTCCCTTGCTTGTAAATAAAATGTTTGAGTCTGTTTATTAGAGGAGTGAGAATGAACCCCTTCCCATTGTACATTAAGGCGATTTCACGCAATTGTATATAAAATTAATTGTCTTTTCAATATCAGTTCAGGATAGAGTCCATGCAAGCAAAAGTTTTGGTGTCCGTGAAATCGGAGTTTCACTGTATTTCTATTCCTGTCGCACGTGAAACTGCTTTTAACACAGTTTTTTTTTATTTCCAGGAAGGAATATGTCTCTGAATTGTTTTTATTTAAAAATTCAAACAGGGCTTTTGCAAAATGGAATTATAAACGAAACTGAATATTTGTAAGAAAAATAAGAACGAAATATTTCATGTACAGATTAACCAAACAAAGGGGATGATACTACTTCCGGTGCAGAAAACATTTTTGCTTCTTGCCAGTTTGGGGATGTTGATGATCAAGTTATGATAAATGAATCATAAGAGTGTCATTTGACAGAAACAGATAGGACCCAGAAAGTATAGTGTTCTTCCTCCTGCAGCCTAACAACCCACCAAAGGGCTTTTTTATCTGCTATCAGTAAGTTGAAATGTTGCTTATTTTGAGAACCAAATTATTTTGCCAAACATCAAGAAAATTAGTCAGCATTAACAAACAGTGAAAAGTGGAGCATGTGGAGTGGGCAAAACTTTCAAAAAGTCACTGTCAACGTGAACTTTATTGTATTTTACGTAGAAATTCACACCTTGATTTAATTATATACTATGACGTTTGAAGACATAAACTAAAGTTTAACCTTTATCAGGTTAAAGGCAATAAAGCACAGCCCACTAAATGGTCATTTATAATTATCCCCCATTTGGTAGTCGCTTCGACACTTTTTGTTCTCTTGCTTGCATTGCTGATTTGCTTATAAACGTCTTTTTAATTTATAATTAAAACCAGTTTAAAACCACTGCAGTATCACACACTTATGGATGAGTCCAGCCATATTTTAAGCTTCAAAGAAAATGAGGTTAAGGAATTTCTTCATGCATTTTTCTGCAAAATATCCTAAAGATGGAGAGCCATAAGAGAAATGTTCGAAATGCAAGGAGTTTTTCTGCAGACAGCCAATCCAAATTACTGATGCAAAATCCAATGAAATCCTTCCAAGAGACTCTGCAAAATTGCTATGAAGGTACTGCATTATCCTAAATTTGTCTGATTTCATACATTTAATTATAATGTAATAATACAATATACTAGCTACTTTGATGAAAAGTATAAGCTAGAACAGTAGGGTTGAAGAAAAGATTTTTTAAAGAGTTTGGTGTTATTAGAGCCTAATTTAGAGGCCCTAAACAAAAAAAGGTTTTATACCAGGGGTCAGTATACAATAGGATAAAGTAAATTTGACATATTGTCACAGTGATACTATTACACATTTCACTATTAAAGCATAATAAAAATGAATAATTAGATAATATTTGATATTTTTAGGGGTTGTTGAGTATATGGATGTATGGAAGAAGTTTGATGGGGCTGGTACCCATCTAGTGGACTCCTTCTGTAACAGTCTGTGTGAATCCGACTACCATTATCTGGGGCTGGAGACCAGTCAAGCTTTTAGCTTCATTTACACTAGCAGCAATGGAATTGATCCCTCTGGCAAATTAAGAGAGATTGAGAAGCTTTTGATTGGCCTTAGGAGTCACCTAGAGTCACTGGAAAGTGTGGAGAAAACCAAGTCTCATTTACAGGTAAGCAAACTGTACAGTATTACTTATTAGATCATTAATGGCTGTCCACAGAAATATGTAAGTTTTTCAAATCTGTGGAAGGTCAGAAGAAGCCAAGTCCTCCATGAACTTGAACAACCAGACATATTTCTATGGACAGTAACATAAAACCAGCAAATAACAGTCATATATAAATACCTTTACAATAAAATATAAAGAATGAATATAAAATTTGTTTACTTAAGTTCATTGTGGATCAGCATAAGATAACTTTATAGTAGAAATATTATATATGCATGTAAAATAAAGTACATGTGTATTATTCTTTTACAGGTGCTATGTCAGTGTGTTCTATTGTTCCTCAAGGTGCAGTCTGACTACCATCAGCTGTGTTCTGTCACCATATCATCACTGCTTGACAAACTAGTCCAAAAATACAAAACCACAGATACCAAAGATGTTCTTCAACAAATGACTGACCTTGACCTTGTGGCAAGGGATTCCCCAAGTCATAGTTTTTCTTCCTCCAAAAAGAAGAGTCCATCTGCCTCTCCAAAGCTTCCAGTCAAACAAAATTTAAAATCTTCATTTTTTTCCTTATTTGAGAGGAAAAATGTTGAGAGTGATGGTAACAGTGCCTTTTATGTAGATTTAGAGAAACCAAGTACAGAAACTCTACAGGGGGAAAGTCAGGTGCTGAACAAACCAGAAATTTTGGTGCAAATTGGACTTGATCCTGTTCAAGAAAACATAAAACCTGGCATTGTACCAGCAGCTATAGATGATGGTATTCTATTGCCAGAAATCACAACACAAGACTTGGAAGAGAAAAATCCTCTTGCCACTGAAGAAGAGCTGGACTCTGTTGTGAATTTACTCTCGGGGATTGTGGCACCCAGTACTCAGATGCAGACGATCCATGAAAATCACCTGACTGTGCCTTCTCTTTACCCATCTCGGAATTCCTCCCCGGGACTCGGCTTCTCTTCCAGGTTTTCTTCCAGAACACCCTCACCTGGCGGAAGTGATGACAGCTCAAGAGCAGGTCAGGTCAAAGGTCAGAGAAGGTCAGAGGGGTCATTAGATTTTACATGTGTGGCTCGAGGAAACACCTGGCCTCATCGCTCAAGTCTTCCATCAAGTCATCTGGCGAGTTCTCCTGATGGCGGTCATCACAGTGCCACCATCCCAAGACGATATTCAAAGGATCCTTACTCAGGTGGAAGACATCTCATGAATATGCCTAGCACTGGTCATCCATCAGCAGGATTCCCATGGGGATATCCTGAACCTAAATATAGACCCTGGGTTACCAAGAGCTTGCCTTCATCTCAAGGGTGAGTTACATAGATATATTGATATGTATTGTGTATTGAAACTTAATGAACCAAAGATATTTGCATTAACTTTTGACAGCATCATTTGATGAAAGAAATTTAAAATTTACAGTGTTTGAGATCTAATGTTTATTTGACATTTTGAGTTATTCCCCTTGACATGCTGGTGTCAGACTAAGAAGTAACTTAAGTGTTGGTGTTTTTAAGTTTGGATTGATAATAAATCATTTATTTTGACAGTTCAGACATTTTACACAGCAGCTGGTCTGCCCTCCAGGATTCGGACGACCTGTCTGACTCCTCCTCCAGTGGGGAGCCATTCTTTGCCATGGGGCTGGACCTTGTGAATGCACTAGAAGCAAAGTATGTTTATTTTATTTTCTACCCAAATTACTTTGACTATATTACTACAGTGTATTATCTTTAGGCGAGAAGATTTTCACAAAAACTAAATTCAGTAAATTATATTTTTATGTTCAACTTATTTGATTATGGAAATGCCTATTTCTCTAAGCATTAAATTGACATGCCCATGCTGAGTTTTCTTGGTGTTTTTAATATCTCTTATTAGAAAATCTGGGAAATTCTTTGTCTTTCAAATAGCTTTTAAAAGTTAGCTGCAGATTTGTAGCTCACTGAAATTACCTTGTCTGTTATCATCCATCCCAAAGAGCTAAAGCCACGAAGTGCGAAAATATGCCCTGTCACCAAAATAAATGAATTTACAAAATGAGTTACGGAAGGGAAAGAAGTATGTTGTCCTCTTATAATTAACGTATAATACCGGCCATGAATAGAAACTCGATTTTTGTGAAAAACACAGGGCCAAATATGATGATTCGTGGCTCTACCTCTTTGGAATACATAAATAAAATTGATCAATGTTTGTATATAAGTTAGTTTTTCGTGACATAAAAAAATTAATCCCATCATTTTCTTCCAGTCCATGTGGAAGCAGTGATGAGGATGCAGAAAATCAGAAAGTTTTGGGGCAGCATGACAAACACTCAACTAACACCTGGCCCCCAAAACAGTCCTGGTCACAGACTATTCAGGGAGGGGCACCAAATCAGAAGCAGCCAGAGAAGGTACCAGTCCACCGTCCTGTGTCCATGCAGTGGAGTGATCCCCTCGCCAATCGTACCCCCTGGCCAGGCATTTATTCCACCTGATGAAAAAATTAGTCATAATAGTGACAAAAATTCATGTTCGAATTTTTATTGCACAAAATTTAATTCTTGTAACTATAACAGTATTTTAGTCTCCACACTCCATAATTTGTGCAAAAGAATTTCTTTAGATAAGTCGAGTTTGTAAGTAGTGGAGAATCTTCTAGCCAAAATCAGATGTGACAGGCCTTTTCATTTTTAACATAGATACACAACTGTTTGAATATGGAAAAATACTACAAGAATGTTTTTCATTTCCAGGACTAGGTGCCTCTCAGAGTATGCATGGTTTCAGTTCAACCAAGTGAGAGACAGAGGTCAACCAGAAAAAAATGCCTGAAGAATAACGTAGACAGAAGATTTATTTTGATACCATTGCTGAAGGGTTGCCCATCATCCACCTAGCAAGCTTACCACAATCCTACATTAACCACGTGACATAGATACCATTATCCCACATGAACCAATGAAATGAAATATAAATGTATGTCTACATTCTTTTGTTGAATTAACTGATATTATTTTTTATTATCCCTATGATATTCAGGGCATTTTTATTACATAATACATGTTTGCCTTTTTTTATTTTACATCTGCCCTTCTTTTGATGGGTTGTATTATTGATTTGGACTTACCCATTTGTTCATAAATTTGTCATTCTGTCTGTTAGCTTTTTAAAGTGTGTGTAATTTTTTTACTTTTTGGGGCTTAAGACCATGTCTAGACAACCAATTTTTTTTTTTTCTTGCCAGAAATTGATATGTTTAATAATTTCCACAAAGTTTTCAACAAGGTAGTGCCATTAATATATGGACTTTGTATTTACTGTAAATGTATTATATTTAGCGTGAACGATATTTGGCGGAAATTGAATTTTGAACAAGTTAGCCTAGATTTGATTTAGCGCATTTCTAAATGTTGTTATTAATGAATACATGTGCAAGAAATTTAGTGTTGTACTTGAATTAGAGGATGTTTCTTTCGGCCAAAAGCGCTAAAAAGAATACACAGCCAAATGTAAAACATTTACAGTAGGGGGGCAAATAGGAATCTACCCTCATTAAGTATTAGGTTTTATTGAGGTTTTCTTACTTTTCAGGACACCCTGATTTTTGACAGTGTATGGGGAACACCTGTAAATGACCCCACAGGAAATTTCCACTAATTTCCTAAATTATCTTACAATGAAATTAATTATGGTCTTTTATTTGAAAAAAAAATTATTAAAATCCTCTTCAACCAAAGATACTTTGCAGCAAGTTTGGTTGGACTTGATTTCTCGGTTTGCTCTGGAGGAAAAATTGATAATTTACAGACAAAACAGGACAAGCCAGATTGCTACACAGATATAGAACTCTGAGACTCTTTGATCAGAAAAACTAACCGAGCCTTTGGTCAAGGCTCGGATGAGCTAAAAATAATAATGTAAGGTTGGTTGAAGTGTTCCAGTAAAAGAACAAGTAATTTTTAAAAAAAAAACATATATAGGTAATTCAATAAAATGTTATAAATAAACCAACTATATGTATAAAAAAAAAATGAAATTATGTGTACATGAACTTAGTACCTAGATCAAACCTACAAATACTAGAATTCAGTATCTACTATAAGGGTGTCTAAGTAATAAGAAACCCTGAACATAACCACAGAACAATGGGACAATACTGAACTCCTCACTAAAATACTGACAGATGACAAACAATATAAATTAACAGAAATTAACTGTACACAGAATTCATTCGGACAAATTCTGAAAAATCACGGTCTTCAATTCAAATATTTAAACATAATATTCTCAACAGAACAGGAAAACATTTCAGAAGACATGTATATATACTTACTTCATAAGTAACAAATATGCAGATCCAATTTAACAGATCATTAATGATCGATGTATTGCTAAAAATATATGAATTCTTATCTACATATTGTTTATATATTTAACCTATCACAAACACCAAATGTTAGCCCACAGTTTTTAGTTCATTAATTCCCCTGTCCTCTTCCAAATCATCTTCCTCATCATCATCATCGAATTCCTCATCAAACTCCTCTTCCTCCTCAACCACAGAGTTCTCTACCAGTTTGTTCACTTCTTCTTGTAACTGATTTTCAGTCTCTTCATCTTGTGGAGGACACTGAAGACATTTTGGACTGAAAAAAGCAAGTCAATATTGTGTGTAACAAATGAAAATTATAAACAAACTTTTGAGCAAATTGAATACCTTTTCTTTAATTCATAGTCTACATATTAAGTTTATATCAGATGTGATATGGACCTATATTTCTCAAAGCTGATACTTTATTACATAGATTAAGTTCTAGACTAAGATTCTTAATCCAAAAAAAATAACAAATTCTCTGACAGATACAAAAAGTAATAAATTTGTGAAACATTGCCTGATAAAATTTTTCAGTTTTTGTTATCATGCATGAGTATGGTTAATGATTTTCATGCTGTATTCCCTAAAATATTACTTGAATCTATACCTAAGGCAAGGTCATTATTAATCCAAGCATAATTCTTTTAAAAATATTAGGCAACATTTTTTCATGGATGAACACTGTGATTACTGTCAACATTGACTTCTATATGTCTAATATTCTTAATAATTACTCCCCAGTAATAATTCTGGCTTTAAACAAGGAAGACATTTTTCAATATGAATTATGAGAGTATTAACTTTTGACAGCATTAACAGGTTATCAATCTTAGGCCAACAGAATCCAAAAACATTGATAAATATCTGCTCTTTTCATGTTGCAAGATAAACCCTCTTGTTAAGAGTTCAAAAACGAAGTGCTTAGTTTTCCATTATGAAGGCTTCTACCAAAACTGTTTAGTCATATGCTCTCACAAATTGATTTTAAATTAATTCATTACCTATTTAATCCATAGCTGATACAGTTGTTTCCTATACATTGACAACAGCCATGATCGTGGAACCAGCGGTACCGAGCAGCCCCCATTGACTTGCAGGACTCTTTACACTTCCTTAGAGAGTAACACTGGGACATGAAGGCTACCGTACAGTTCAGCTCTGATCCATAGTTATCCTTTGTAGCTTCTTGTCGTATGTCTAAAAAATAATTAAAACAGACTATGTGAATACTGATCACCTCTTGTAACAGCTGATGTAATCTCTTGTATCAGCTGATGTTATAATTATTACAGTTCATTACAAATAATGTAACAGCTAGTGTAATTACATTTCACCTCATGAAACAACTACAGTAAAACTTGTTTAGTACGAACACGGATATTGTGAATTCATGGATATGGCGAAGTTATCTTGCATCCCCAGTTACATAAATTTAATGAATTCCTTAGACGATATAACAAATTACAGTTATAGCGAAGTAATTTCATAGGTCCCACTGACTTTGCTATAACTGAGTTTTACTGTAGTGAAATTACTAGTATGTAGAAATAGATATCAGTAAAATGATGAAGAGCCTTTAAGGATTAAATCTTAATGCTGTAACAGTAGATATTCCAGCTGAAACATCCTGAATTGTATGGCCAGTTAGTGGGTGGGGACCCTTCTCTTCATCAAGAATTGAACTTAAACAACTTCGGGTATGTAATAAATTTACTGCGCATAAAGCACATACTGTTATGTTTTTGTACTATTTTTGGATGCTGTATAGAATGAAAGCAGGAAAGACCTTGAGAAATTTGCATATTAAAGTCATCATTTTGACACTTATAAACACCTGTGTAAAATTGCACCACCTTAAATTTTATGTAATAAATAAAAAATGAACCTACAATTGCTTCCTTCTTGAGAAGGTCATGTAAGAAATTTAATTCACAAATCTGTCATTTCACAGTGCAGTTTTCCTACAGTTCCATGCTTTTTGAAAAATTTTAGAATTGATTTTCTTCATTTTAAAAGTGTCTCAGTGAACACCAGTCTAGACTGCATGCATTTGAAGTGACAGTTTATGATGTATGGATAACCTTCTAAGTTTAGCCACAAAGTTATTACAAGTGTCTTCAACTTGGAATGATAATTAGTCTTGGTGATGGGCACCTCCCAAAGACTTGAACATTTTATAATGTCACAGGTGATGTTGTGGAAAATCTGAAGTCAAAAATGCCATGTTTACAAAAATAATCTGTTTACATGAGTCTGACTTTTTCCTTGTTAGGAAGGAACTCCCATATGTAAGAACTTCAAGTAGTTTATATAATACAGAAAAAATGTGCATATGATTTATAATGTTAATTATTACATACAATTAAGTCATTCCTGGGACCAGTACATACTTTTTGCTATCTTATATATAGTACATATGTACCATATTATGCAAACATTATTCAAGGGCTAAAATTCATGGAGAGTTTAATTATACTTTTAATATTTACCTTTACTAAAAATACAGTGAAATGTTTCTGACCGTGTGACAAACTGTTGAAAGTACATTAAATTGAGATTAGGGCCTGTCTTGTAACATTTAGCATTCGCATAAATGATCAAGTTTTTTTTAAACATCTTGTAAGAACAATTAAAAAAGGAGACAGACCGAGTAACCTCATCATCCTATATCTTATTTTTTTTTAGTAGGACTCCTTTGAACTCTTGTTCTTTTTTTCAGTGCCATCTTTTCTCATAACCCTGTGGCAAAAATGCACTATGTCTAAGAAATATGCATCCTGTACTAGCTATAGCACCCTATGTATATATTTTATTTGAATCTTTAAAATAAAAAATCAGATAAAAAAAAAAACTGCCAAAATAATAAAACCTAACTCATTTTTAATGACCAACAATCCTTTGATTAATTTCCTATCTTTACAGGCACAAGGCCAAATTACTTTTACATATGCCTTCCCTCTTTTTTCACAGATATCAGCAAACTACGCAGCCCTGCAATGAAAAGAGCTAACGATCGTCATACAATGCAGAGGAATTCCTTTCTGCTATCATGTTTAGATGAGTCAATCACTCCACTTCAAGATAAAACCAGAAGACTCAACAAAAGTCCTATAAAAAAATCAACAAAATCCCTGTTGAACACCTGTGAGTCTCTTTTCTAGTATAAGCTTTAAGTAAATGCCCCCTAGCACACCTGCACGATCTTTAAATCTCAAGATCTTTATCCACCTTTGAAAAGCAATGTTTGACAGAACTACAAACATGAACGGCTACCATTTCCTACAGTTAGAACCAAGCTTCATACACACGAGTGTTGGTGTTTACATGGTCTTTTTTTTTTTTAACAGTGTAACGCCACAAGCATTTAACAACCTGACCAAAAATGCACCATTATATACATCATTATCGTACATAAGAAAAATCTCGGAGAAAATCTTTCTAAACACCACAGTTATTTTGTCCCATTAAGGACTTGCACTTATTATGTGCCAAAAACAGATAAACTAACACAAGAAGTTGATAAAAAACTAAATCCATCTTGCCCCAAACCCTACATAACCTTTCCAGCAACATTTTACATTGTAATTCAAAATCTACAACATTATTAAGTGAGTGAGAAAAAATCTCCTCCTTTGTCTTAATTAAATTGATAAATATATCACATGTCAGCAGATAGAACTGTAGGAAAATAATTTTTTTCATAATGACTTGGAAATCCTTCTTGTGTGTCATAAACAACAAAGTTCAAGGGATGAAACAAAAAAATAATCTTGATCTATAAGTCTGAGTTCCTAAAATTGCCAGAAACACACTCCCCCTAATGCTTTTTGATGGAATAAAAGTTGTTTCATGTAGGAAATGTTTGGCAAATTAAGATCTGCCTTGTTGAGTTATTTACAATTAATCCTGTGCACTTTGTCCTGAACATTATTTCAACCATGTGCTACCAGGAGGGGAAAAAAGTATGATGGAATGAATCCAGCAAACTACTCACAATACAATTAGACACAAGATTACAAGAAATATCAAAACCAATGGCTTAATCATGGGTCCTGTCCCTTCTATCATTAAACACAAAAATTATCTTCAACAAGGTCTTCATGGTTCATACAAATGAAAGAAAATCATGAATAATTGCATTGATTCTTAAACTTCTGTAGTAAAACTTGCATCCTGCACTTATGGCAGCTAGGGCCAGCTGGTTTATAAAGAAGATTTGGAATGTGGTAGCCATGAAATAATGAATGTGGTCACCATCAGTATATCTTCCTGAACAAGAAATCTGCAATTTCTGATATTCTTGAAAACAAGCAGATTATTGATAAACCTTGAAAATTCATTTTCATCCAAAATTGAAAGTTTTAGGATATATTATAGACATGCAAGACTATTTGCAATTGCTATTTTGAGTATTTTCCAAAATATACAATGTATAAATGTTATTTTTTATTAACATAAATGTTGAAAATTTCTACATTCTTCTGATACTGCCAGCTAAGATTTTGAAAAAATGGGGGAAAAGGAGAAATTTTAGTGAGTGAACATAAATGGATGTTATTAAAATTAGCAGACAGATTGATAATGAAATATATGTAAATTCAAACATAACAAGTTAGCCCCATCCAATGAATGTCAGACAGAGAAATCAGGAGGGACAAATAAAACTGACAATAAAAGTAATGAAAAAATAACAAACCGTGTCTACCTACACAAGAAAGACACCACAAAACCATGATAAATATCTAGGACCCACCAAACTACGGCCCTCGTATATTTTGTTTATCTGGGAACAAATTAGCTACGTATGATTCATCTGTCAATCCTTAGTGGACGGAACAATTCATTCAGACTTTTTACATTGTACATGTATCATATTTATCTTTAACCACAAAGACAACTTGATAAAAATGTTTCTCTATTTAAAGGCTGACTGAGCCATACAAAGTTAAAACAGGTTTTTTGATGATGATATTATGAGTAAAATGAAGAAAATTAAATGTGTGTTATATAAAAATGTATAATGCTACAGGTACCCCCCTCCAAAAATAATAATAAAGTGCCCCGCCACAGCATGATACGCCCGTCAAATATTATTGTCTCTTTGCCTTTGGTGAGGAAATGGTATTTCAACTGATTCTCATCCCCTCATTTACACCATCAAAAGAAATGCTATTTGGGAGTGTGACAATGAGAATCCCATAATAATAAATAATTCTATGTAACAATGAATAGCTTAAAGTCCATTGGGCCAGTCACTTATAAACTGCACCATATTTGGCGACACAAGAACTTCCCGAGTGTCGCCAGAGGAACAATATTGTTGCATTTACAAAGGCATCGCACCAATCAACTAGGGGTGTACTACCATTGGGTGATATCTGCTATTCCGAATATAACATATACAGTTCATATAATTATACAAATTTAAATAATTTGTCTGGTATGAAATTTTTCCTTGACAATGCATCATGAAATTATATTCTATTTAAGTCATTTAATAGAACCATGAATTTGCACTTCAAGTATATGCTAAATGATAGTTAGTTTTGTATGAGGTAAACTATTTGGAAAGAATTCTTTCATACTTCTTCATGCTTGAAAGAGGTGAAATGATCCAATTATGTGTAAACAGCCTAAGTTTCCTTTCATTAATTCAATAAAAATGAATTATGACTTTAAACAGGTGTTTAACACAAGGTAGATATGCCCATGACAGTAATTTAATATTTTATCTTGTCAAGTATTGTGTAAGTCGTGATACATGGAGTTTATATTGTAAGTTAACCATAAGTTAGATGTGTCAAATGACTGGAGAAATTAATACGACACATGTAAATGAGATTAAAATCAAAGAGATGTGGACAATATTGTTTACGTCCTATGTAAGATTAATTGTTCAAATCTAAAATGTCAAGTTAATATTGAGAAAAATTGATTTTATAGCTATCCTTATTTTAATCCAGTAAGGAAAACTCAATTTAGTTTTGATGTGTATATTTTTAGTTCTCAACATTGCAATTATATTTTTCAGATTCTAAAAGTTTAATTCTAAACATGCTGAAAGAGATTAATTCCTTTTCTATGATTTATTAATCATGACACTTATAATTAAACTTTCTTGAAATATAATCCATTGAGCAATAAATTACAGGGATCACCCCGAAATAACAGTAGGACTCTGACATCAAAAGTTAATTTCAAGGGCTTAATAAATTGATTACTTTACATGTCTTATTATTTTTTTGAGTTATAAAATTATCCATCTCATTTTGCCTTTCATCTCCACCTAACAAAAATGTCACCAATGCATTCCATGAACATTCAAATGCACAAAAATTAAATTTCTAAAAATTACTCTGAACCATTCCAAACTTTATCTTACATCTATCTGAAAATCAAGCTTGTCAATTTTGTCAAAGAGACTGATTCTACGATAGAATAAATCTCCACAAAAAAAATACACAACCATCTCCTTGAACTTCTCTTGGTTCACATTTCACGGATACCTGGGTATGCAAACCTTCGACAAGATATTGGACCGCGATTCTTTGAGCTTTGTTTATAAATCACCCTTATCTTACATTTGTGAGAGATTGCTATTATTTGGCACACCATACCTCTGGAGAGATCAAGAATTCCATGATTAGGTTTAAACAACAGGGCATCAAAGTGCACAGGATGAGAAAATGTACTCCATCTCTTCTCTATGTCGGGTTGTTCTGTTAATACATTAAAAAGTTCTGGTATAGGGTCATGTAAATCCTCTATTGTGCTGCCATCTTGTAAATCGTCATCTGGATCTGGTTTTGGACATAAACCTGTAATTTAAACAAATGATATATCATACGAAAAAATGCATAAATATACATACTTCATTTTTTCAAACATGGATTGAAAGTTCATTTACAAATGCTTAATATCTAGTGAACAAAAGACCATGCCATGATGTAACATCAGCGAAGTGCAGCACCTTAATGTTTGAAAAATTTTCAATTTCATATCATTTTAATCATATAATAATTTTTTATCATCATGATCATTCTTTGAGATGTCCATGAACTTTAAATGTGTACTTTAATATTTACAAAGGTCAACTGCAACATCTTAATATAAACTCTCTAAGTTCTTGCAACCCAAACTGTTCTGCTGGTTATGTAATATAAATAAGATCAAAGGCAATAACATGTCAATTTTCCTTGAAAGAACGCTTTCATGTGCAGAATAACGTATCTGCATGGATATTTAACCTGGTTGTACATGTATACAGTATTAATATTCCTCCAAAACTCAATTCCTTTGTTCTATAATGACTAAAGCATGTGTGATTGTATTTATATCATGCATATGGGCAATTCATCATTTAAGACACCTCAGTTCAGTTTTCTGCTATTTTTGTTTGCAGAGAAGACGGTCAATATTTTTGTCTCAAAATATGAGAATTCAGAATTACAGTACTTATGTATTCATGCCTACATGTAGGCATCCCGATGGATTAAACCAAACGCATCCTCTAATGTTCAAGTCCCATACTTGACCTTAGCAAATGACCTTGACCTTGAAAGACCCCCCCCCCCCCCCCCCCCTTATTAAACATGTTAAACCGAATTTAATTTGGGAATATTGAAATGACAAAGTGTTTATAAGTCTTTAAAAAGAAAATGCTTAAAAGGTTTAATTAGTATGTAATGCCACAATCCCAATTTAGTATTGATTGAGATTTCCTCAAATCAGGGATCCAGGGGTAAGGATTGGATACAAAAGGAGGGGTTTAAACTTTTCACGGAAACAAGAAATATGTGAACTTCTGTTAGAACAAGGCTACAGTTTGTAAGCCTGAGTCAACTCGGGTGAGCATTGTGGACCATGGCCCCTGTTTTTTAAGATACCACTTTTATAGTGTAATAATTGCTTATAAAAATATCTGCAATTCAATGAATTGTTAAGTCTTCTCTTCAAAGTAGAGGGAATTTTCATAGATCTGGTTTTAATTGAGCGAGGAGTACCAGATGTCACAATATTCTCCTTATAGCATGAAAGAGTGCAATGTGTTTTCACTGAAATTTGAGGGAAATAGATTTCTTTTAAATACAATACAATGTTTGGTATAAATTTACACTTTTGTGTAAAGATTTGTTATGGATTACTTATTTTTCCACTTATAGTCTTATTAAATTATACGTTTACACACCAAAGCAAAAATATATAGATTTTTCTAACATTTGTTTTCAAAGAATCTTTTTAGTATGTCTTAAAATGTTACATTCGTTTTGTATATTCAATACACAATACATCCTAGTTGATATTGCATTGACACTTTTCATTTAAGGTATTTATTAATGGCCACCAAAAGCTGTTATATGGTACTATTTATAATATTGATTTTGACTTGAGAGCATTTTGTAAATACTTGACATCTTGGTCACTGTTGATATTTTCTGTGCATGTTCTTTATTGATTATTATATGACTTTCCAGATGTCAAGTTCTCTCCCATTGTACTTCAATAATAGTGCTTCTTTTGGACCAAAGACCAAATAAAATTGCAATAACATTGTATAGCAGTCTTCCTTTGAATTTAATTATATGCAGAGCTTGTTGGTACAGTTGTGTATGGGACAGAACAACTGTCCAAAAGAAAAGAGAGGATTTTGACCAATCAGGAGACAGGGCTGTAGTTGAGGTCCATGTAAGGGGTATTGGTTAAGGCAGCCCAGTGGCTCAATAGTAAAGTACCCACACAGTTAGAAGGTTAACAAAGGTTGGAGACTTAATGTGGCAAATTTTCTGCCCCACGTTATATTTTGCACCTAACAACGAAACCTATGATTTGTTTCGTAGACTCAGGAAGGAAAATCTTCACGAAAAAGCTTAAAGGGGAGAGAGTATAACTGCAGTCCAATGGTAGAGCACCTGCATAGTTATTCGAGAGGTCCTGGGTTCAAATTATAGTCTGGTGTACATCCTTTCCCGCCTGTTATTTCACCCGTTATGCATAAATTATCCCATGTTTCCCAATATTGTTGATGTCCCTGGCATACTATACTAACTAGAAAGTGTTTCCTTATATTTCCATTTCATTGTGAAATAAAATTATAGATTTAGACTTTAAAAATGTAGACATAAAGAACTTTATTCGGTAATAACCAATATTTGCCCCCAAATCAAACTTTGATGGAGATATATTTAAATATGTTCTTAAACAGGGGAGTATATGCTGACTTCAAAGCACTCAATATTTTCATAAGTAATGACACCATATGTATGATATCCATAAGCTGTTGCATATATGTTTTCAAAACAAAACCATAATTTTCCATCTTTGTTAGTTTTGTTGCTTGGGGAAAAAAAATTAAAATTGATCACTGGACTTCATTTTTAGGTACCCCTGCCACACAAAGCCAGCTGGCTAAGGATGTAGTCACTTTCCTAACATGGGCTGGAGAGCCATTCTGGGATGCTAGGAAAAGTCTAGAACTTAAGGTGAGCAAGAATTCAAAGACATTTTTATTAGGAAAAGAATTATCATTTTTATTCACTGTTGGGTTGATTATTCTCAACCAAAATTAAAAGAGAGAGGGAGAGAGCGGGGGTTCTCTTATTATATTGATATGCACATTTAACTGTAGATTTCCTTTGTCTAGTATGTTCATTGAGTCGGAATAAATCAGTTTCAAAATGATCCAAGCTACAATCAAATTGATCTTACATTTTAGTCACAATCTAAAAAAAAAAGTCATGTCAGTATGGTTAGTTGATGAAATACAACATACTAAAGACTTTAATGTGGTAAACTATACACGTTCTTGAACAATTCTTAAAAGAAACAAGTTGCTAGAACATACATGTATTTGAAAGAAATCAAGACAGAAAAAAATTGTGTTCCTTTGGTTCCTTAAAGCTGCATGTAATAAATGTACTTGAGAAGACGCCAGTAAAAGATACCTTGCCAAATTCCAAGGATTCATGCATATAATTTTGATTCACTGACAATACTTCATAAACATTATACCCTTTAAGTAAATGATTGATAAGTCTTGAAAGTTGAAATTGACAGGAATAAATATCACTTTGCTGTAAGCATGAATTCGGATTCTTTTTAAGCATATTCACTAGTGTTTTACTATAATAGGCATGAAAAAGAATCACTTACCAAACACATTGTGTTTATTTTCAGTTCTATACATTAATGGTAATTCTGGGAATAGGATCATACTACTACAAGAGAAGGATCTGGTCATCACTGAAACATAAAATCGTTGTCCCCAATTACAGTAAACCCAGCAAAACTGTACTCAGGGCCATCAAACCTGGCGGTCCAAAGGGCAGTCCCAAACCCTAAAGAGGCAGAGTCAGGAATATTTATTATTGACCAAATGAGAGTGACACTGGATTGCCAAGAGAGAAATAACGACTTGAAGGACAATTTTTCATGGATAGAAAATATTAGTACTACTGTGAAGACTTTTCTGTTACAACTGATTTATTTCCAAGTATGTTTTGTGAGGAAGAAATAAATTTTTAAATGTTGATCATGTTTTTGTTTTTGTTTTTGTTTATTCCTATTTTAATAGTTTTGATATAGACGTGTACAAAATTATGTGATATTAAAATTAAGTTTAATTAGACTCTGAGCCAATGTTATGGTCAAGCAGTGTGCATTGACTTTCTGGAATGTGGGCCATGTCTCATAGCTGCCATATTTAATCAAATTTAGGTCAAGGTCTTTCTTTCTCATACCTCTGATAGAAGAGGAATAAGAAGATAGTGATGAGTGACCATCTTTACATCCATCTGTTATACGTCCATACATCCGTCAGTTACACTGCCATTAAGGTCAAGATCTTGTAAATGAAAGGTGCCTACAGATTTCTCAGATTTAAGAAATTAATTTCTTTAATGATGCTTTATAACTTTAGTTTGGTCAAATAAGGAAATATCAGCCCTCGGGCCTTCAGCCCTCTGGCTGATATTGGTGTCTCGGGCTGATACAGGATGTGATATGGAAAAGGGTATGTATTATTCTCTATATAACAATACCCGCTATTCTAGAGACGACGCTTATGCCACTGCGTTATGTGCGCGTCACTAAATGCAATCATTTAGCGAATTCGATAAAATCTCTGTAACATAAACTTATTTGTAAGTAACTTGACTCGGTTAAAATACCAATAATACTCATTCATTAAATAAATTTATTATTAAATAACGTCGTCAGAAATGTATTATAACACGAAGTAAATTTCCATCAAAATTATGATATCGATCTAAAGTAACTCTTGGACCAGGGTTCTGGCATGAGAGAAGGGCTAATTGAAGGCATCTTGGAGATCTAGCTTCAAATCTTAAAAAATAAAGCAATTACATGTAGCTTTCAACCATAAATTATTAATTTATACATCATATTCCATGGATCAAGGGTTCACTCCCATGCAGCCTCAAGGAGCTGAGTACGTGATAGGGCCATGGCGACTCAGGTGACCGTTTTGTCATGTGGGCCTTTTGTAATTCCCCAGATTTTATGGGTACATGTCCGACCTTTTGGGGATGGTTAACATTTAAAACAGTTCTCATTCATGTGCCGAAATTTGTTTTAAGGTGTCTTGCAAATCGTGATAACTTATCAAAGTATAAAATCTTAATTATTTAGTCGTTTTAATTCCTTCCGCGCTTTTGTCAGAAATACAGATATAATCTATTAAAAATCTCTACGCTGACAATGAACAAGGATTAGAACAAGTAATGACAAAGCTGATAAGAGAAGTATAATTTTCTCGCTCGCAAGCCACAGGTGGGAAAGTCTTTTAACGTTTTCGGGGAGGTAACTGCGTGCGCCTATCGGAAGTGGAAAGATACACTGCAGGTGCTCCATTTGTTGTTAGTGGAGCTTCGGGGAGGGATATGGTTTTACACGCAAGTGTGATGTAGATTTTTAACAGCACAGGTATGTAATTATGGCTCCATAATTCACATTATTTTGGCATAGTAAATACCAGTAATAATCATTGTGATGAGCACGGGGTTAAAGAAATAAACTAACATGTGCGAAGAGAACAACTTTTTGATAGTAAAGGTTTTGATCGCTGTTATGACTTGATACAAAGAGTTAAGGTGTGCTGTTTTGGTCATGTCAACGAAGGCTTTTATAATTGATTCTCTATGTGAACAGTAAATCTGTTACATAATTTCTTTTTAAATTTATATCATACATCAAGTGCACGTTTTTTTTTCCTTCTCTCTCTCTCTCGATGTTTACAAACAGTAAAGCATGCACCAGCATAATGCATTTAGATTGCGAGCTTTTACTTTATACTGTGAAAAGCTTGAAGACAGATTTTAATAAAATTCATCTAAAAAATGTTTTTTTTAATGAGCTAATTTGATTGAATTATTATTATACTTGTAGTAATTTTCAATCTTAGACTTTGTATAATCAGAGACATATATGTGGCTTTATAAGTCTCTGGTATAATTTCTTTAACAAATAATTGTTAAAATTTTAATTTAACATATATTTATAGGATAATCTATTTCCATTAAAGTTAATACATTGTTAATATGCTTACATGCTAACATCATGAACATGAAGGTTTAATTTTTTAGAATACAATATTGATCACCAATACTACAATATCCATTCATTATATTAAGTTTTTAATTGTGAAGAAGAAATGTTTTCACTTTCACAACTTTACATATATTAAAATTCAAATAATATTTAAAAGAGGAAAATGATCTTTTAAACTATAAACAAATAAATCTAAATCCATGCAAGTTACTTCCGTGTGTTGTCTGCAGACTTATTTCCAAAAGTATGAATATTTTAGAAACAGTTTTGCTGAATGCAATAATTAGGTGAATATAACTTTTTATGTCTCTATTTCAGATCACAATGAGGAACAAACTTTATTTGGCCTGTGCCTTAGTGCTGGTGTTTTGTGCTACTTTGGCCCTGTGTTGTGATGAAGGTGTCTGTGTTAGTATCGTTAGCAAGTGTTTATTAATAAAATCATGTGACTGCGATATGACCAGTTTGAAGAACTGTACGTGTTGTAAAGACTGTCAGTTGTGCTTGTCCAAGTTGTACACAGAATGTTGTTCCTGTGTTGGTTAGTATCATTATCTATTTATTTTGACATTTCCCAACGAATTACTGCTTCATAAATTCTGTTTTTCAGCATTCATAAGCATGCAAGGTAAAGTCTTTTCGACCTAATAATTTTGTTTGTTTTTCTGTCTCTCTGTTTCATCTACAAACTTAATTTTGACTGTTATAATTGGAAGTAAACAAGAAAGAACATTCATACAGGTCAAGGTCAAAGCATCTTTCAAGGTCAAGGTCATTTGCTAAGGTCAAGTATGGGACTTGAACATTAGAGGATGAAATGACATACTTAGGGAACTTCATGGTATCTATAAATATTTCAGCAGGTTTAGAATTTTTGTCAGTTGATGCATCTTGAATTTTCAAGTGTGATAACAAAAATAAGGTCACCATGACTTACTTTTGGAAATCATGGCTATTACTTAAAAAGTAAAGAAGACAGTTTTGGAAGATTGCATTGATTTTGATGGATTTTGGTCCCACCCATCTGACTTCTGGAAGGAAAACAGCATCAAATTTTAAATCTTTATTCCTTTTAAACCTTATATATAAATAAAGAGATATCAAATCAAGCAAAAGTAAACCACTGATTAAATTCTCTTTTCAAAATTTATTTCATTCATTTATTTAACATATATATACACTGTCAAATATATCTTTTAGTAATTCTAAAGTGCCAGCAAGAATTTTATGGTGTTCACAGTTTTGCTTGGGTTTGAATGTTCAGATGACAGAAACACACTCTGAGCATTAAACCAGGCAATAATGTGAACAACAAGTCTTCAACTCTTCTGTCATGAAATAGTGGACTTCAAGATCTGACCTCACAAGAAAGGGTAAGTATTCAAATCAGGAAATAAATATGATATAAAAAGTTTGACTGAAATTGAAATATTTCGTTCAACAGCTGAATCCAACTTATTTTTGAAGGATACCGTTATTTGTTTCCGTCTTGGGATTTGACCATGGAAATTATATGAAGTATCACATTCACTTTTACAAAAAGATTTAATCAAAGAGTTTTCTCAATGTTTAGTGCAATTAAGGACTTCCTAATTTTTCCATGTGTACATGTCTTTCTTCCTACAAGACTTTCCTTTGGGAATCATGGTTTTTTACTATATGTCCTTGACTTGGAGTTTGACTTATTATAATTGCAAACTTTAACCTTCATTTGGTCATATCTATGATCTACATTTTTACAAAAAGATTAACCTTAAGCTTGGTCATGGGCTATGATATGGGCACATCATTGTTTCACAAATACATCTTGTTTTTATATCTTACATGATCAAAATCTTATATGCTTATAAATTTCTAGTTTTTGAGAGATTTAAATTTTACATGAAAAAGTGTACTGTAGTAACAAGCAACAGAAAATCTTTGATTTGTTACACAACTTACCCTTTTTTATGTTGAATATCATTGATGTTAAAGGAAGACTTTATACTGGCCCTGGAGGAGGTCCATATAACTTGTGATGGAGATTCATGGCCAAGAAGAGGTTTTAGTTCTTGAACCTTGATGGTATAATAAAAATTAATATGCATATAAACTATTGTTAATTGACCAATTCAGCATTATTTATCAAACTATTACATATTACAGCTTTACAGGTACTTTAATATTTAATTAACTACATGTTTACTTATAATGATCTAATGTCAAGCTTTTTATCTAGAATAATAGCGAGCGCAGCGAGCGTCGCTAAGCGACACTCGCGATAGCCAACTTTTTTCAAGGCAAAGATCCATTCACTTCCAATTTTTTCCTATATTTTCTTGCTATGTATATACTGTGGTAACAAGTGGGGGGGCCAACCATCTTTTCAATGGAGATTTTCTATAGTAAAGGTAATGTTGGGGAAAAAGTGGGGGGGCCAGGCCCCCCCCTGGCCCCCCCGGATACTACGTGCCTGGGACACATGGGATAATTTGCACAACGGGCGAATTATATTTATATTTCATTGATTTGTGAAATAAAATTAAAGAATTTAGATTTTAAAAATGTTGTCTGATAGATTTAAATTACACGAATAGACCACCGCCCATTAATGTCAGACACAAAGACAGACACACGAGCGCTACATGCATATCAGGCCTTCTTAGCCCCTGACCTTTCAGTTGGTGAAATTTACATTACGGTTGAATTGTCAAGAATCAACTCCACTAACTTTCAAAGAACTGTATCACAGAAAATACAAATAGAAAGGATATACTCACTAAATATTATTTCAATAGTTTAGAATTTTTTGCTTGACGCACTTTGTTTGCATTTAATTCATCTACCTTTAATTATTATCATACGAGTCTACGATAATTTAACAAAAAATTATACATTTTTGTGATAACTTCCAAAAGCGTTTTCATTGGCAAAATCGGGTTCAAGAGATGATTTCTCATAAAAGCCAGAAGTCAATAATTTTAACAGATACGTTGACTTCGGGGTTGAAATTACGCAGTAATTTTGATATACTGGATATTCCTTATCCAGCTCATAAAATAATGCATGTGCCCAAATATCAGAGAAGTCAGATTTATTTTCTCGTATCTGTGCAATGGCTGGAAAATTAAAAAGAAAATTGTCAGGAACAAAGGGCTCGATAACACATTAGGAGCGCTTAGGAAATCGATGTCGGGGCTTCATTAAAATGATATGACGAAGCTTTAGATAAACTAACAGACATTTTTTCTTTCCAATTCCAATTTTGAAAAGAATAAATCAAACTGCTGTTTATCTGACAACTTTTAAATATTGGTCCAGTATCAATTTCCTCGAAACCTTTAGTTCTGGTGTGTTAATTATCCGTTATATGCTCAAAAGAAAAACATCGATATTAATTAAAACTGAACAAATATGGCTGTGTAAATTGGTTTATTAAATCTTGGTCGTAAATATCCGGCATAGACACCCCCTTTTCACTTAATTCTTTGCATAAAAATATAACAAACAAGAGTTTATTTGATCAGGATTTTCCACTATATAGCATACACAAATATGCTTTTTCGTGTTTTTATATTCCCCCAAAGGCTAATTTACTGTAAGAAAAAAATTACAAGGCAGAATTTTATGGGTGAAAATATGTGTATGTCTAGGATATTAACTTAATTATCGATGACAAGAAATCTATATTGTATTAGCATAAAAAACAATGCGTTGTATATGCATATTGGGAAATGGAAAAAAAGTGTCGGGGAAACAGCTTATTTTTTAAGTGCCTAGGCATATAAAATTGGTCGTGCATAGCAGAAACAATTCTTGCTGTATTTCATCTTAAGACACCTTTCAAATGTATACCTCTCTGTATAAAGACCATTCTTACAATGGGGTTATTTTTAATTGAGCAGTGTTATTAATTGATATATATTTCCTCCCCTACCCCCCAAAAAAATTGACAGGCGATCGAAAACAGACATAGACAATCAACTGAATTACTCTCGCTGCATCTTTCATGCCCAAATTTCACGGGGCTTACCCCCCCCCCCAAAAAAAAAAAAAACAAACAAACAACTTATTCATTTGCCTTAAATACTAGTAGACTTAATTTATAACAAATCATCATCAAAAAGTATTGGCTAGCACAAAAAGAGAACAACAAGGATATAGGATATAACCAACATCTTGCTGCTTTTATTTCTGCAGTACATAATTGTAATAAATATCTATCTCCAGTCTACACCTGGGCCACATTTTTATCATGTAAATTTATCGTTTTCCTCAACTCTAAATGGATTGAATTTTTCTTGCTGTTGGTTCAAATTCAGAAATGGTGCCATAAGGTTTCCTTCTGTTTAATTCCATTACCAGGTAGTTTCTTCTGGAAACATTTGAAAATAAGCTTTCATGACCTTGTTATGTGAACTAGTATCTATTTACCATTTTGATGATTTTTCAATATTAATTTTTTTTTTCTTGAATATTAATTAAAATATTCTAATATTGATTTTTAAAATATAAAGATGTTATGTTAAAATGGTCTGCAGTAAGTGTTTATTAATACTAATAAAGTTTTAAAGTAACAAGAACTGTATACAGTATGAAGTGAAAGTATTTTTCAAATTAATGCATAATACATCCAGGAGCAATATTTTCCAAAATTGCTTATCCAATGGTTAATCTATGTATTCTATCTCTAAGTTTTATGTTATCACAGTTTTCAGCAACTTTTCTTAGAAATATTATGTTGCAATTTTCACACCAAAAAAGGCCACTAACTGTTACATAAATAAGATTAACATCTTAATTAAAAATCGCAGTAATATGCAATAAATTTTAATTTTGAATTTCTGTAAATAATTCATGTAGTTAATTACATTTTTTCGTGTTGCATGTATTCAATACAGATCTCAGTCTTGACAAGCACAACTTTCTATGGCTTTTATTTGGCTGTTCTCATTAATGATTGATGCATATTGTGCTGGAACATGAAAACAATGGCAAAGGTTCCATGAATAAGTTAAATTTAACCGACATATTGCATAAATCACAAGTTTCAAGAACTGTTCACCATTCAACATTTTGATATGATTTGGAAAATGTACCCATGAGTCAACAGTTACTGTACTTTACTATACATTCAATAATAAAAATTTTGTATCACCCCAAAATATTGTGGGATTCATAATTTTTAATCTTACTAGATGCATCAAAGCCCTCAACCCATTTAATGACCCAGTATGTAAATAATGATTTACTTTTTTTCCACAGTGTAACAGAACTTAATTTTTTTCCCCAAGCAACAAAACTAACAAAGATGGAAAATTATGGTTTTGTTTTGAAAACATATATGCAACAGCTTATGGATATCAAAATGTAAAATTCATTAATGGAGATTTTTGCCAACTTTGTTGTGTTTTTTTTTCATTACAGCTGATTGATTGAAATACACACTACTATATATTAGTAAGGATGCAAAGACTTGAACTTGTCACAATGAGCTAATGGTATAAATCAGAGTCCTGAGCTCTGGAACGTTTTGCCTTACCATCATCATATTCAATAATTTCATTATAGAGAGCTTGTGCCATGGCGATTAATCCTCCTGGGAAATATGGATTGTAGTGGACGCCTTCAGGAACATTAACTCCTGCCGGAGGATCACAGTAGCCAGTAAGGAGGGAGAAAATATAGTCCTACAATATTAATTTATATAAATTGAGTTGTAGTCTTACCACATTCATAACCAAACTTAAAATGTGTATACCAAGGCCATATTGTATTGAAAATGTCGATTTCAAAAAGATAAAATTTTGAAGATGTTCTACTTGGTTTATTGTTTTCCAATTTCTCAATACAACTGTATTTTAATACATAATTCTGAATATGACACACATATCATTTAATCTATTTGATGACTTTTAAAGTTTCATCAAAATTACAATGGCCCGACCAGGCCTCCATACCTCTCCGCCTTCTCGTCCCAGGACAACATAAGATAGATCTGGTGGGGCCACTCCATTGTTAGCATTCTCAGCCTGAAGCTGGTTGTCGTATGGACTTGGGATTGAATCGTATAATTTCCCTGGACGTTTAATTGGCATGCAGTTCTCGTCATACCCATCAATGACTTGGAACTGTAGATATAAAATGAAAAATTATTTCATCTAAAGTAAAAAAAAAAATTAGTTAAATATGAATGTTTTAATAATCTTTTGACCCTGACCTCAATACATATACTGACCTACTTTTAAAATTAATGAGAACCCTGTAAGTACACATGTATATACTAACTGAATAGTAGGTATAAATCTGCTATGTAAGTCAATATACGACCATTTTTTAAATCATTCAAAGTGTAAACAAGGCAAAAAAATTAAATCTCATCTAAGGTATTATATATAAGGGTCACACAAAAACCCTTTTTCTAACCCTGTGCCTCAAATGTGAACAAAATTGATTATTGATGGCATTTAAATCTGTTCTTTCTCTACATGTATAACTAAATCTAAATATAATTCAAAGTTTTCTTTACATCAGCAGCCTCTGCCTTGGCCTCCTCTTCACTGAAGATGACCCCCACCATCTCCCTGAATCGCACCTGTTCCACACTGTGACATGCTGAGCACACCTGTTTGTACACCTGGTAACCCCTCCTTACACTGAATTAAAAAAAAGGTTAATACAGGTTAATATATAATAAAAGAAAATTATCATTTCATTACACAGTACCAACATTGACTGATGTATTATAGGCTTATATTCATTATATCCATAATAAGATGTAGGTGGACAAAATTTCTTTAACAATGGCAAATTCTAATTTGATCCTTGACTGTCTTTGCTCATTGACCTTGTTATTATAAAATGATTGGCATACTAGGCTTTCAAGGAAGCTAGTTTTATTACTCCTGTGAAAATTAAACTTCAGAATGACAAACTTACGTTAAACATGTTCAAGGGGAAACCCTTTCCTTATACCTAATTACACAGAATTTGAGAAATTAATAAACATTAATGCAGACTATCCGTGGTTCTTTGTTCTCATTAAAAAAAAGGAACAAGCAAGTTTTGATGCACATAACCATTTGCTAGAGCAGGAAATCTCTACATTCTAATGGAAAGAAGGGGGTCTTTACCTTTTCTTGTCAAGCTCTGTGAAAAATCCTGAATGATACCAGGGATAATTGGGAGGGTGCAGGTGAAGTTCTGTGGCAGCATGGACAGCTCCTTTGATGCTTACATACAATCCAACCGCCCCTACTGCTGCTGTGGCACCAGCTATTAAACCAACCTATCAAACACAATGTAAAGTTTATTTCAACTCTTGTCAACAACAATGGTTCATAAAGAAAGGAAGTCTCTAAGACTCTAACACAATGAATCATTTGAAAGTCTGATAAATTTTTATTTCAACTTACAATCTTAGCTCCCTTTGGTGTAGGATTATTAAAACTGCCAAAATTAGCCTGAAATTACAAAGTGAAAAGAAATTCAATGAACATGATTAACAGAAATATAAGTGTTAATGAAGTGTTAAAACATTCATAATCATAACTTCATGTTACATGATTTTATTTTCTTTGGGACATTGGGACTACCGTATATACTATAATTTTGAATGGGCTTGGACAAAGATTTGAAGGTAAAACATGATAGAGGGTGAGGCTTGTCCTTTGGGTTTAGTAGGTTACCTTTATTAAGGATATGCAAGGTGTAGTTGCTCAGTGCTAGGAGTGAAACGGTTCATTGGGTATCGGTTCACTGTGGTATTTTTTCTCGGTTCTATACACGGTACAAAATCTCTACTTTCGGTTCGGTTCATTTTTCAGTTGGGACCATCATTCATTCGGTTTGGCATAAGGCATAAACATGCTTCTCTGTACTATAATTAGTTCAAAAACATAAATTTTTGTGGACTTAAAGTTTGTAAAATAATTTCTAACAGTCAAATCAATTAAATTGGTTTATTTTATCCATTTTGCACACAAATTATTTGACTAGATAAAGTAAAAGGAAGCATAAAACAACAGTTGAATTTGTTTCCTTCTATCAAAATGTATCACATCGAAAATAACCGAACCGAGACCAAATTTTACGATACGTATCGAACCGTGAAGGAGCCGTATCGTTTTACCCCTACTGGCCCTAGTCTATGTAACAAGCCTCCATTTTATTTTTTATACTATAGGGGTCAGTTTTGCTTGTCCCTCATCAAGTAACGTCCTGATAGCGTCATACATAAAACTGTGTTTTGCACCCTTAGTAGAACCCACTGTTATGCTACTGTTCTGCCATGTATGAGGAGGCAATGTCCGACATACACCATTTCAGAGTTTTCACCACATTAGAATTTTAAAGCAGAAATATAAACAGTTCCCTCATTACAATTTCCTTGAAATAATAAAAACTACAAATAAAAAAAAAAATCGTATAATTTTTTACTTATGGCTTTCTAGAAGGATAAGAGTTTATTTCGAATTTCCTCTAAAGGATTTTCTCCCATACACATTTACTTGCGATTGGGGGAATGGGAACGATTTTTTAAAATCTCGAATAAATTAATTTTCGGACATAATTATTCCTTTACATACATTTTACAAAACCATAACAAATAAATGTTATGTAATTTAACTGTAGAGGAGTTTGTCCTTGAAAATCTGCACTGCAACTACAATAAATAGCAACATCCGAGGTAAATAATCGATTATAATATGCATGTTTACAATCAATATGATGTCTACCTCTCATAAATATATTACCTGAGTTGAATTTTGCACAGTTTTAGCCTTTAAAAAGGCTTGACGTGCCACCCGGTTCGCCACTGTTGCCATTTCTGTGGCACCTGTTACACGAAAGGCACTTTCTATTGATGGTTACACAATTATGTTATACAACTCACATTTACTGTATTTCAAATTATGCCGTAAGTTTTATCCATTTTGTATTTGATAGAATAAATAGAATAAGTTTTTGAGAAAAAATAAATTTATAAAGAATTTGTCGTATATTTGTGTAATTGGTGAAAAATTCTTAATCCCTTCTACGTTTGAAATAAAGGTTTGCCTAAATTCAGACTGAATCACAATCAAAGAAGGGGGATTTTTTATTTTATTTTTTTATGGATTCATTTAATAATTTTACGTGTATTATTATGACCATAACAACATCATTTTGATCATTATCATCTTTACATAAGCATTGACTTAATCAAGCCAACAATGGTCATTACTACTGTTTATATACACATTTTACACTCTGTGTGCAAATGATTTTATAACATGTGTATTACAATATTTTCCACTATCATCTGCATATTAAGGTTCCTCAAGTCAACATATTCGATACTTAAGACCATGCTCCAAGAACGATAAGTTTTTAAACCAAGATAGCCTACTGACAGATAAGTTGAGGTTTCAAGGATTTTAACACTCTTTTTAAAATTGAGAATTTGTATTACCTGATACAATCTCTGGAATTTTCAGGGGTCCGTGTTTATGCCATCTTCACAAATTTGTATTGATTGCAGATTTTTTTTCCAGACTTAGTGTCGATCACTGTTTATTATCTTCACTCCATTTCTTTGGTTTTGAACACAATCACACACACACACACACACACCATTTTAATTTAAATCACACTAGTCATGCTAGTTGAATGACGTTAAAGGTGTTCACGTATAGTATATCAAGTATTTATTTTAATGGAATATTTTTAAGTGAATATTTTGAAAACCTTCTCTATTAAAATAAACTGTTTTAATAGTGGAATTTTGGCAAAACATATCCATCCCTATATTTCGTTATTTAGACTTGCCATCTTCCAAACTCAAGCGCCTGTTTGACATTGATTACATTACACTGCACTATCGATCGGGAGATAGTCTCGTTTTCCCCAGACTCTCGCTACGGTTTCAGTCTCTTATTCATCAAAAGCTTCAAAAGTAAGCTGCTTCTTTGGGTTTGGATAGTAAAACAAAACTTTTTAATTGAGATATTGTAAGAATCTTTGCACAACGATACTTAAAGTTTGTGGCTTTAATTTTTCAATATTTGGGAACTCCGAAAGTGCTTATACCCGGCACATGGGGCTTGCCGTGTAAAAATGTATTTATTAAAGAAGAAAAAAATGTTAACTCCTAAAAGGACAACAGGGAAGAGGCAATCTTGGTCTCTTCCTTTGAATTGAACGATTTTCATTTCTGTTGTCCACTTGCCATCTCAGATCTATTGAATAATCATTCTTCTCAGCATATATGGCAAGAAATTGGTACTGTGTTTTTAGGTGATACTTTTGTACCCTAGGGTACACCCTCATCAAATCTTTCTCGGTAAACAGTTGATGCATTAGTTAAATTAGTTACCTTACCATCTTTTGAACCACATGCTTTTGTGATTTAAACGCTTCTACAGTGAATTTTTTTAAAAATGTCTGAAAATCAATGTTAGATGTATCGCTTATGATTGTTTCGACATAATAAAACAGTTATGGAATGGGAACTTGGGAAATGGCAAATATATGGTTCCCCTTGGCAGGAAACTATTTCCCTCGGTGGGGTCAAACCTCGGCAGCTTTGTCGCCTGGGGAAATAGTTTCCTCCCTCAGGGAACCATACATTTGCTTATCCCTCGTACACATTCCATATTTGTATAATATTGATCACTCACATAAATTATATAAATGTATATACTTTTTTTTTTTGCGCAGAAGAACAACATGGGTTTGCTGACTGACCCTAAACGTCAGAAGAAGATTGTGGATGTTATCTCCAAGTACAACAACATACTGTGTGTGCTGTGCTATGTGGCTGGAGTTGCTGGGTTTCTGGCATTGGCTTACCAGCCATTCAATGGAGCCACATACTTCTCTGAAAATGCTTTGTTACCTGGTAATTTATTGATATACTGTAGAATATAAACCAGATATATGCTACAATTAAAATGTTATTTCCATTATATGTATAGACTTTATTAAATATATCATATTTTATCCAATCCAATAGTTCGTTTTATCAGATTTACTCAAAATAAACATTAATTTTATAAAACTTATACTACAAGGTATATCCTTATCTGATATTTTTTCTAGCTATTTTTAACAGTAACAAATATGATGAAAATCAGGATAGGAATTCTTGAGGACATTTTACTACTGAATTCAGAATACCAATAAAACTTTATTCTATAATTTAGGATTGGTTACAACTGAATTCTATGCAGAGATGAACTTGAATGCTCTAGCATCTGAGCTTAAAGAAGAGTTTAACAAGGACAAGAGGTAAGTCTTATTTAGGAGATGGTAATACATGTACTCATCACACCATCTTGTAGGATTTGATTTATATCACCTTTAAGACTATTAGGAATTCAAAAAATATACATCTGTATGCAGGCATTGTGTTTAGATGTTAAATGAGTTTCAATTAGCATTTTGTTAGATTCCTTTGTGCAATTATTAAGATAAGTAGTTCTTTAATATTTAGAAATTCAAAAGAAAATAACCATTGTTTCATTATAGGAAAGTTCCGAGAGAATGGATTTACAATCACTTCAGAGAAATAGGATTAGATACTTATATACAGAATTACTCTATAAAATATCCACTGGACATTGCAAAAGGACAGGTAAATATTATTCTCTGTAGAATAGCTCTTCACTCTATAGAAAGTTTTCTTAATGAACAGAAATAATTGCTTTAAAATTTGCCAATTGTATCGATTACTTCAAGATCATTTGTGCTAGGCAGATGGCTCTGGTTCACTTTTCTAATAAAAAAAGTAAGAGAGGCTTATCAAAAACATCTGACTTGCAAGTTTCACATGAATTCACAATACAGAAAGGAAGTTAAAGGTATCTGAAAATTGCATTGAACTTTATTTTTATACCCTTTGACTTCAGAACATTCCAGGACAGAATGTATATGGAATCTTGCGAGCTAAGCGAGCGGCCAGCACAGAAGCCATTGTCATGTCTACCCCTATGCGTCCTAAAGATTCCGACCTCTCCTCCACCACGGGAGGGATTGTATTGATGATGGCCATGGCTCAGTACTTCAGGCGTAAGTGTCTTATTATCCAGGTAAAACAGGGCTCTCGATTCTCTAAAATTGGGGCTGTTCAACGGCCCCGTTCCCAATGCAAAAAAGGTACCTTTTTTCCCAAAAGAAAGGTGTAAATTTCCCAATTTCCATCCAGAGTAAAATATTAATTAAAAAATAAAAGTCCATCAAACCTAATCGCAAAAAAAAAAAACCCCAAACAAAACACCTTTGCAAATGAAAGTGAAACTGTACTACTATTTTATTAGTTCGCGCAAAATGCATTCGTAAACTGGTTCAGGGAACCAGGTTATTGTTTTTACAAAAATGTATACAACTATCATGACTATGAGTGCAGAGTATCTTGTTATGTAGTTTCGACAAAAACCAGCATTTTGGTTTCAAAAATTGACATTTCATTTAAACAATAGTAAGCTGCACCTAGAAACATACCTGCGCTTCGGCATGTTCAGTCTTGCGCTGTATTGGTAAGCAAAGTTGCCCATGTGATCGAGGAAATTCGGGACTATGTGACTAGCGACTGTCACGCAGTAAGACATATAACCGCAATATCAACACTCAAAGATAGTAATGACAAAGCTAATGTACTTTCATAAAAAGCCTACGTACCCATGTTTGTTCTGTTTAACTGTTTATTCAAACCAGAGTTAGCATTGATGATAAAATGCTAGAAAAGCAAAATTTGAGGATTTTTTTTTAATGAATTTGTGTTATCCAACTTTTCCCAAAATGACGATAATTTTCCCAATTTGAACGGCCCCGGCCCCAGTCCCAAAAAGTGGTGTGAGAGCCCTGTAAAATCTGGTGATCGAAATGTTGGATAGAGGATTTTTTTTTAAACAAAAAGGGCCAATGCAATTTCAATTGAAGGTTAAACATTGCATATAAAAAATGTGTACATAGCAAATATTGTATATTTATTTTAGGACAAACATACTGGTCCAAGGACATCATTTTCCTGGTATCTGACCATGAGCAGATAGGATTGCAGGCGTGGCTGGATGGCTATCATGACATTAAAGCTGATTGTATGTATGAACAAAATCTTTAAAACACATTAAAAACATAGCCTCATTCTGGTTCTTATGATTTCCCATATGCTGATGTAGTATGACTAGCCTTATTCCATTGTCTTACAGATATAGTGCCAAGTGATGTTATGGGGAGGAGTGGAGCCATCCAGGCAGCAATTAACCTGGAAATTCCGGACGGGAATATCCGCTATTTTGATGTCAAGATCGAGGGCATGAATGGTCAGCTACCAAATCTTGACCTATTTAATCTTGTTGTAAGAATCTGCAACCAGGAAGGGGTTGATGTTACATTCCACAGAAATGTAAGTGCATGAAGAGTATTATCAAAACATTTTTCCAAAAAGACATTGAGAAAAAAAAAATTATTTGGGATTGAAATATAGGAATAATACTTGACAATTCTAGAATAAATTAATTTAGTTAATTATAACGTGCCTGAAATTCATATGTATTAAAATGATCTGTTATTGTTGGTAGAATGATCCCATGGATCCACAGTCTCTGGAGGGTTACATGCAGAGTGTGAAAACCATGCTAGAGATGATGTGGTCCCAGGCAGCTGGCACCCCCTCAGGAAATCATGGGCTCTTCCATAAATATCACATAGAGGCTGTGACCTTGCAAGGAATCAGAAGGAAGAACAGTAACTTTGCTTATCCCCTGGAGAGAACAGGAAGGTTTGTAGTAAAATTTTCTTGAGAGAAAATTATTATCTTTTGTTTTCTTATGACAGTTTATCGATGTTTAAGATTTTGAAGGTGTAAAAATGGTTTTATAATATGGATTATCAAAGTTTCTTGAAACATTCCTTAAAATTCCATTTTTTGAGAAAGATTAAAAATATCTGTATAATTAAAATCATGCCATAATTTCTAAATATTTGTATGAATGTACACTTAAAGTGTATTTCATATTTCTTTCAGAATTCTGGAGGGAATATTTAGAAGTTTGAACAATCTTCTAGAAAGATTTCACCAATCTTTCTTCTTCTACATTCTCCCTGGTACCAGAAATTATGTCTCTATTGGAATGTACATGCCACCATTTGGTTTGATATGTGCAGCAGGGCTCATCAAAATATCCTTTATTAATGATATCATAATTTTTCTGGTACATGCTCAATTCATACATATGCAGTATAACTTCTGTATAATTTAGCTGTAAGATTTAGTTTTTAAAATATTTATGCAATCAACAAGAATATGAAGTACTAACTTTTTTGATTGAAAAAAAAATTATGATTCTTAACGCATTAACGCCATTGCCATTTGGGTGACTCTAAAGAAGGACAAGGAATCTGATGAAGAAGAGAAGAAGTTTGAGGAAGAGAAGAAGGAAGAGGAGGAAGAAGAAGAGAGTGACAGGACAGAGAGAGAGGCGAAGGCCCTGGAGAAGGAGGTGGAGGAGCTGAGGAAGACAGTGATGGACGAGGCTGTAGAGGAGGTAGGCAGTCACATGATCGAAAAAGATAGAGAGTTATGTCCCTTGTCTTTTGTGCTTCCTTGGTGATTCCTCTACTCCAGAACTAAAGCACAAATTTTAACCAAAGTAGCCAAAAAGCAATTTCTTGTCTTATGTAATGACTAACAGTGTTTGAAGAAGTTACCCTTTTAAAAAAAAACTCCAAATTATATTTCTTTGACATTAATATATAGGTGTTTTAAAGGCAATTTTAATGAACAATTATTCATTTAAAAGGGATATAATATCTTTGATAAACTGTAGATTTAATACAGCAGAATTTATAAAAAGATTTTTTTTTTATTTCAGGAAGCCTCTTCTGAGGGGTTGATCTCTATCATGCCTGTAATATTGATCAGTGTGATGATGGGCGTGTTCTCCTACACAGGACCCGACCTTATAACCATGTCAGCTCCACCCTTCAGAATCAAAATGGAGGACAACATCAGCTTCGGACTTATGGCTCTGTACACAGCTTCTCTGATGGTCCCTAGACTTATAAGCAGGTTTGTGCATCAAGATTTCTAGCCATATGATCATTGATGTGTAATTTAAAATCCTCAACTTGAAAAATCTCTTTGTTGATATACGGTGTTTTTGAAATAATTTCTTTTTAAGCATTGCTTGTTTTTTTTTTTTTAAAGGAAGCAGCCAGGAGCCAGTAAGAAGCTGATTTTTGATTGGAGGTTACTCAAGTGTGTCACGCTGCTCTTTCAATCACTGGTTCTGTTCTCTATTTCTTTGATGAACATTTCCCTGGCCTTCTTTCTAGCTGTTGTCCTTGTTCCCATCACAGTTATAGCTCAGCCAACCAAAAGCAGGTATAATGTTTTTATTACAACATGCTAAAGGTTCATAGCAAGATACTTATAACTATAAGAAGTGTAAGGACATTTAATGAGGTCCTTAAATGTTCATACGAAAAAAATGTTCCTACTAAAAAAATGTGCTTCTTTATCAAATTTGATTTATGGGTATGCATGTTCTATGAGGAAATTAAGTGTAGTTGCAAATTTCAAATGTACTCTATTTAATTAAAGGAGGCTTTAAAATTTTTGTTCGGAATTTCACGTTTTAATGATATGAAGATTTCTATATGTAAAGTGTATGTTCTTGTTTTATGTAATTACAGTCTACTGCGTTGGCTGCAGAAAGCTTTGCTCTTCTTAGTGTCCCCAGCTGTGTTACTATTTATAGCCTCAGTGATAACAAGTTATGGAGAAAAACACAAAGACTTCCTAGATTTACTGGGCAATTCCTGGAGTTTCATGAAGACCAACATATTTCTCACAATCATCGACAAATATTTCTTTGGCAGCTGGATGTTTGGTTTATTTTCTTTCCTTATGTTACCTAACTGGTTAATGTTCTGGTGTATAGTACACTGTAGTCTTGACTAAAAAAGTGATCTCAATTTTAGAAATTGTGTGTTTGTACATTCCCATCTTGATAATGAAGATAATTCATTGTGTATGAGGAAAGTAAAGTCATGTGTAGTTGTAGTTTTTGTCCAAGACAGTTACATGTGTATAAAGATGTTTATGGACTTCTTTGAAAGTCAGATGCAAATTATTTTCTCAGTAAGAGTGCTTTGAATAGTTTTCTTACCGTAAAAATGGAAGAAGAGAGTGCTTTTTTACATGTATTTAAATTTTTGTAACAAAGAATACTATATGAATTTGTATTATTACAAAATTGTTCATCAGTTTGCAAGCAATCTGTAAATAGATTATTTATGTTTGTTTGATCATCCGTCTGAGTCATTAACTTTGTTATTCTGATGCAAATGGCGGTTTTTTGTGTATTTTAAAGTATAATCTTCAAAGTTCACTAATATGTAAACCAGAGATGTTATAAATAATTCTGATGATGACCTTTTTTGAATTGAATACCTTATTCTTTGTTGAGGAAGAGTTACTAATTTCTCATTTCATATTACTGAGTCATTTAAGGAATGTTTTTAAGTTTTGTGTGAGTTATTGGTGTGTGAATCACACAGACTTGTCACGTAAGCATATTTCATGAAGCGTGCTAGCGCTTCATGAAAAATATGCCTACGTGCAAGTCTGTGTGATTCACACAGCAATAATTCACACTTAACTGAAAAACATTCCTTATATTTGCATTTTACATGTTTGGAAGCAACTAAAATATGCTAAATATATGAATTTCTCGTTGCCCTATATCGTTGCATTTTTACTAATGTCGCTGCAGCTTCATTGTGATGTCATGTTAACGCACGTTTCTCCGTGTATATTTCTATGCGTGAGTATACATGAAAATGGTTTTCAAATCAATTTCACAGTTGGCTTACTAGAAAAACACAGCGAATGTAAATATTATACTTTGCAGTCTGGTCATATCTTCTTCAAAGATTTTTTTACCTATGCAGAATGAAAAATATCAACAGATCACTATACTCGTACATGTACATTTTTTATTAAGAATAGCCAATATGAACTTTTTTTTACAATACAAGTTTCATAAACATTGTATATTTGATTCTTTCTTTCTATATACAAGTACCTTGAGTTTGACTTTTGTACCTTATTTACTGGAGATTTGTAGTATGTGTACATATTTTGTGAGTGATATTTGATAGGTATGAAATAGAGGTGTCTGAGTGGATGTTTTTATTATCTGCTAGTTTCTTTTGAAGAACAAAGTTTGTTCATTGTGCAATAAAATAATCTCTTACAAAGCTGACTGAAGAACTTCACTGAAATAAATACTATATTAATAAGATTTATAGTTCTTTTTATTGTAAGCTTTACAGTATAAAAAATTAATAAGAAGGGGCTAGAATATACATTTGTAAACAATGGGTGCGTTCACAATTCTCCCATTGGTTGATATTGGTGGTGTAATTTACCAATGGCAAAACAATGGTACCAATGTTTACTATTGGTAACTTTTATTGGTAACCAATTCTGCAGGCCAACCACATCTCTGGCAGATTGGTAACCCAGATTTTTTGTTTATTAGTGTCACCCCCAAGATGGCTACCTGGACCGTTCCTGGTAGCCTGGTTCCCTGTCCCTGTTTTGCTTCGTATACTCTGCGTCACTAGGCAAGGATGAGACAGGGGACCAGGCTACGTTCCTGGTAGCATGAGTGAAGTTTCCTCACTAGTAATAACACTTCAGATGAATTCTACTACAACTTAAGGGAAAATATTGTTATCTATACATAGTATTCCAAATTTCAAACAAATGATCACTTGTTTTGGAAAAAGAATATCACCTGAAGACAAGTTTTCATATAAAGTTATGTCCATAAAAGTAATTTTATTTTGTTTTAGGAATACAATAAACAAACTTCATTTTGAATTTGTTGTTTCTGGAAAATGGTGAATAACTCAACATTTGCCGTTGGTTACCATTGATTACCATTGGTGACCATTAGTAACCAAGTGTTTCCATTATTCACTTTTGACAACCATTGGTACAGCCTTTGGTCGTTTTGTCATTGGTTTACCAATACCCTGTTCACAGTTTAAAGGCAACCAATTGCACCATTGTTCAACATTGGTGCCAAAGACAAGCCAATGGCAAATCGATATTTGTACCAATGGAAGAATTGTGAACGCACCCAGTATTGATCAATTTATGTTGGGAAGACTGGCAATTTAACTATTGAAAAAATAAAGCAGAGTAACTTACTGTCATTTTCCTTATAAACATATTTCTGTCAGCTTTAAAGAGCCAGACTGAGTGAAGAATATACATAATGTACAAACAAACTTCTCGGATGTGTTGACAAATTGCAACAAAAATTGAGGGGGGAGGGGATATGCTTAAGTCCCTATTATACCCTACTTAGGACAGCCCACTGAATGCATCTGGTGGTATACACATCCACTGGTTTAATTTAATCTATACAGTGTATATTGATTTTTTTTTGCATAAAGTGTAGCTTTATTTTACAAGTTTATTTCATATATAGTACACATTGTACATCCTTTTACGGAAAGCAAAAAAATGGGGACATTGAAATTTTTTTTCTTTTTTTTTTTGGAAAATGTGTGTTGTCAGTAAATGATGCAGGTAACTTTTTTATGATTCGGTGTGACATTAATATGAGAGTCTGTCTATGAAATGCAACTGAACTAATAAAAAATGTTTATTCTTCAGATACAAAGTGTCGGGGGAGGGGGTATCTTTCAGTTTTTATAAGAATAGAAATGTTCATTGAAAGGCAGATTTGCCCATGCTGCTTTTTATTACAATAGAGTCAAGCCCCCCCGAAAAAACGATTTCGATTTTAACCATATCTTCGTTTATTTAAGACACAGAATCACCACAACCACTATCATTTTCTCCCCCCCCCCCCATGAAAGTCTAATTTGAAAAAGTTTGGAAAATCTTACACTGCTACATGTATAAACTTGTCTCCCTTTTTGTATTTATTTTATTATACCCCCGCTTGAAAAGTGGGAGGGTATATAGTGATAGGGATGTCCGTCCGTTACGCTTTGGGGTACCATCTCTTATCAGCAACTCATCAGCAACTCATCTTATTCTACTGAATTAAATTTAATTAATGAGAATTTCATGGAATCATTGTTACCTTCTATTTTAATTTTAGTTCCGACACATATTTTGGGCCCCCCAAAGCAAAACATGGACACTGCCATTCTTTCTAAATATTGAAGGGTACCTATCTCTAACCGCAACTCCTTTTATACCACTAAATGAAATTTTTAAAATCTAGTTCATTCATGATCATCAAGGTTAAAATTTCAAGCATATAGGATAGAGATTTGTCTTCTTTAATGGAAACGTAGATATTGTGAATTTAAATTCTTTGTCTCTTAGCTTCAGATTTTGAAGGAAATACAAACCATTTCAATGATAACCAAAAAGTAACACAAAAACGCGCTAAATTAGAAACTTCAAGACACTTTTTGAAGAATAATAAATTTTTACTTTCTACGAGGTAATTGGTCCCCTCCCCCAATTTCTCCCCCTAGCTTTATTTTTGATATATAAAGTGCATTAAACAGTAGCAATTCGTTCTTTTATACTGATGTTATATATTATAGTTCTGACAATAATTTCGTAACTTGTCATGACAATGGACTTGACTTCAGTTCAATTTCTTTATTATATTGTATTACAAGATTTTAACAAAAGGACTTCAACTATTTCAAAATTTTATTTTAATATATATGCACCTAGTGCACTTTGGGTATGGCGGCTTATTGATATAAAATGGAAATTGCGTTCAACGTAAGATAAAATAAAACAAAAAATTTTGCAGGGTGGTATCGCCAGTACAAATCTTTAATACGTACAGCGACAAAAATAATATCAGTTCCCTTTTAGAGATTTTTATCAATTACATCTCTTGAAAACTGAAATAAAACTATTTCTTACTTTTCTAAACTCATAACACCGGATGAATGTCATCTTTACCTCGCCTGTGACGGCATGACACTATAAGAACTTCAAGGGTCTCTGACAATGGTAATGTCAATTTGAAAAAAAAAAACGTATCTGATCGTGTTTGATAACTTTTTCATGGGTCTCAATACCATCTTGCCACACGATGATTTTTCTTCCGTATTTTAAAATACGCAAGATCTATAGTAAAACTAGATGTACTGTACGTGAGCACTGAGCTCACTAAATGTTAACCCCCCCCCCCCCCCCCCCCCCC
>PRKT01000058.1:233492-244432 GCA_003671525.1 Saccostrea glomerata | reverse complement strand
CCCCCAACACACACACACATACAACAGGAAAGTGATTTAAGGGAAATGTAGTGTTGAATATGAAAATAAAATGGTACTGAGAGAAGCTGACATTGAAAAAAGTTGGCCTCTATCCCCCTCCGAAATAGGATTTTTCAAGTTTGGGCAATTTCTTTTTTTTTTTTTTGCTTGTCAACTTTTTCAGGTAAGTAAAAAGAAAAATTTTCTCAGGTTGGCCCCCCCACTTCCAAAAACGATGCTACGCGCCTGGTATACAATGACATTCTTTTATAAAGAACCTATGAAAGTATCAAATTTTATTCATTGGTATACAAGGAGTTTATTTCAGATAAGAGATGGGCATCCTTCAATATTATACAAAGAATGATCGTGTCTTTTACAGTTGGAAACCCAAAGTATTTGTCCGATAAAAAATAAAATCATCCGAGTCTGGTGCACAATGGCACTATGAAACAACGATTTCGTGAAAGCCTCATTAAATTTCACTCAGTGTTAATTAAATGAGAAGTTGAAGATAAGAAATGGTATCCCAAAGAGGAACAGATGGACGGACTTACAGACAGACGAACGGACATCCCTGTTTTTTTTTTATATGTAAATTAAGCAATTTCAGAGAAGAGAATATTTTTTTGTTTTTAAGGTTTAAAGGTCCATAGTTCTAAAATATATCTGAAAATCCATTTTATTCTTGGATGAATTGCAAGTCTTGAGAAATCTTAAGTCTACGTTTGTTACAAATTAATCGTAAGTCTTCGTGTTCTAAAAATAGTATAAAGGCAACAATTTTTCGGAATGCCTCTTATTTATAGATTTCCAATAATGGGAAAATCCCGAAGCAATGACAGGTGTTTGTTTACAATTTTGTAGGCGTGTCCTTACATGTTCGTACTTGGGGAAGTTAGAAGGTATAAATGCCGGTTCGCTGTTTCTCTTGATTCATAACGGGAACACACCACAAGTAAGAAGTACATGTAGAATATATTTCCAAAAATTAAGCTTATGCCAAAGAAAAAGAATTTTTATCTTAACATTCGTGTATATATATATATTTCCCACTACAATTAATGTTATACTTTATTTTATAGGTCAATAGATCAGAAATCCTTTAAACATATACACTATGGCAACAAAACAGAAATGCAAGTACTGGACAAAATGTTACAGAAAAGATAAAGATCACATCAAAAACTTCCTACATCCAGAGGAAGATGGGGACACAGGTATAAAATTTCTTATGTACAGTTATGTAATAATTATTATCACTAAACTGGATCATGAATTTTAAGCTAATGAACCCCTTTTTCTCTAGAATGACAGTGAAATATTTTGGGTTTTTGTAATTGCAGACACAGAAATTGAAGAACCTGAGGTTAAAAATTCTCCTCTAAAACTAAAGAGGCAAAAAACACATGAACTGAGTATAACAGAAGATATGGATGTAGATCCAAGTAGACCTACTCTTAAGAAACTCAGATCTCGCTCTGTCAGCATGGTTAGTATATACCTACATAATAAAAAATGCAATTGAAATTTTTTATATTGTACCTAACATTGGAAATATGAAAATAAAAAATAAAATAAAAAAAATCTGCACAGTATTCATTTAATAAAAATAATAATAAAGTGCATTATTTCTGTTCTGATGTTATTATGTGTAATAAAATATCAATTTTGGTCAATCAGGAAAAACCAAAGCCTTCACCCAGTAACGATGAAGCAGGACCATCGACAGCGGAAGATGATGACCGTCCTGACTGTATATACTGGGAGAAGTGTTACAGGAAGGACCCCAATCACATCAAACAGTTCAGACACCCTGCTGACGGCCCTCCCAAGAAAACTAAACGACCTAAAGCAGAAAATAAGATAGAGGACGGGGAGGAAAAATCAGTGGCGGGGGGATTCAGACTGAAGAGAATCGGCAGCCATTACACCTGCACGTAAGTTATTTACCCCATAATTGAGCAAGACTAGTATCTCTTATTTTCTATGGCATCAATATTTGGGAATTTGTTGGAGATTTGCTTAAAAAATCATTTGAGCATAAATTTAAAATTATTATGTTAATAATTTTTTTCAATGAATCATAACAAAATTCGACATAATTCAGTTTATTTTAAAGAACAATACATGTACTAGTACAATATTCACAGTAAATAGATAAACAGAACTAAATATGGGAACAGACATAAATCTATAAACATCTTTTTTTCATTTTAGATGCATTGGGTGGAAAGTACAGAAAAATGCTCCAAACAAGAGAACTTGTAGACATCTAAGAGAATATCTGGGAGATGAGTTTGAAAAGTCACGAGTAGGGAAACTGCCTGCTGACAAAAAAGTGACACCTGCTCCCTCCAAAGTTTTCCAACATATCAACATAAGCCTGCTGTTAGCAAACAAATATGATGAAAAGTAAGTTTACATAGCTTATTTAAAAACAAAATGAATTTCTTATTCACACAAACATTTACAGGCATTTTACTCTTTCATTTTTATTCAGCCATTCTTACACAAAAATGATGAATCCTTTTTCATACTTATGTCTTATCTTTACAGGAAAAATGATCCTACAAACTGGTGGATCAGTGAAAAGTTAGATGGTGTAAGAGCATTTTGGAATGGAAGGTAAGCTTAAAAAAAAAGGCAATACCAATCAAAAAAAATTTCTAAAACAAATAAATCATGCCCTAACAATTCAAATAATTTCATCTACTAAATGACATCAAATTTCCCTTGCAGATGTTTTTATTCTCGACTTGGCAATCCGTTCTATGCCCCAAAATGGTTCACGAAGGACCTACCCACAGACATGCATTTAGACGGGGAGCTATTTGGGGGAAGGAAGAAATTTCAGAGCACTGTCAGTATAGTGAAGACCCCCGAGTGTGACCAGTGGAAGAAAATCAAGTACCACGTGTTTGATGCCCCCAATCTACAAAAGGAGACATTTGAGAAGAGGATGAAATCCATTAAAGACTACTTTGATGAAATCAAGTAAGTTAGCTGTATCCAATTTTAAATTTTGTTGTTTTTTTAATACCATATGTGTCAGGGTTCAGAGATGTATAAAAGTCAGTCTCAATAACTCAGTGGTTAGAGCACTGGCATGATACACTAGAGGCCTTGGGTTTGAGTCCCAGTTCAGTGAGTTGAGACATGATTTTCTACCATCTGTGACACAAAATTCTCAAATAATTTTTGAAAGGGATTTTCAGAATACATGTTCATTCCAACTACTGGTAAAAGCCTATATTGCATATAATTTACCGGTATCTATCTGTCCTTTTGCAGTCCTGAATATGCAGTCATGTGCAAGCAAGAGAAATGCACTGGTAAAAAGCAGATTGATGATGAGCTGAAGAGAGTTATTGGCCTTGGCGGGGAGGGACTCATGATTCGTGAGCCTGGATCTCAGTATGAAAGGCGGCGATCAAATACACTGCTCAAGATTAAAACATTCTATGATGCTGAGGTAATTAAACATTTATTTTCCACAAAAAATAAATATTTTATCATCTGTACAAGTTCCCATTATATGAATATGTTAATTTTATGTACGAAATTTTTAATTTTCAGGCTGTTGTCATAGGATATGATCCTGGGAAAGGTCGTTTCCAAGGAAAAGTGGGCGCTCTTAGATGCAAAATGGCAAATGGAAAAATATTCTCAGTTGGATCTGGGTAAGAACATGACTTCATTAATAAAAAAAAATAAATGAGTAAAAAAAAAAAACCCAGATTTGTTCAGCTGATACAGTGTCTTACAAAATTTGTTTTGTACAACAGATTGACCGACAAAGATCACAACCGTCCTCCAAAAATAGGCTCCATCATCACATACAAATTCCAGGAGTACACAAACTCTGGATCCCCAAGATTCCCCACTTTTCTAGGTAAGATATAAAATTTGTTCACATAATTTATCAAACTTCTATAAACCAAAAGCTTCAACTCCATGTACACTCATACAGCTTTTAAAATAAATTTAATTGAATTTCCAGGCGTTAGAATAGACATGGACAAACCAAAAGACGCTGTATTACCAGAGATTAAGAAAGACGACTCTTAAAGAGGGATCTATTAACTGATTAAAAGGCAGCATTTATTCATCATTGTGACAAGACATAAGCAGTGACATCTAACTAAGGAAGTTTCTGTGTATACATGTGTGTTTGACACAAGAGGTGTTTGTTTATATCATTGTACGAGAACTCTGTAATTTTGTTTTATTCAATGTTGTTATGAGTGGCTGTGATGTTAATTAAACTGTACAATGTTATCTTGTACATCAGACTTGAAGTGCAATTTATTTTATCCATCTTCTACTGTGATACATGTATATCTTTTAACATTATTTTGAATTCTCTTTTTTAACACCATTCAATAATTCATATTTTTTATTTATTATGAACTTTTTATCATTTTTTTTTTTACAAACATTATTTACATGTATTATATTTATTTCAACTTCTTAGTACTGTAATAAAAACAGAAAAATTGTTCGACTTTGTTCTTTCTTTGGTGTTTAAAGTTTAAAACCTTGCAGTGAGTTTCACAGTTATTACAAATAAGTTTGTTTAGAAGAGCCTTATATAATATTTCAAATGAATACAAAACAATGAGAATAAAATTGTTTTTGTTAAATGGATATTTTCATGACTTGGTCCCATGCTGGTGAATGTCTAACGGTCTTCCTGAACAATGTTTAGCTTATTCTGCATGCTTCACCCGATCCAGAGCAATGTAAAATGCTTTTTTATTGTTAATGTCATGCCACCCAATGGGGCCAATTTCACAGTCTGCACAGATGAGGTATTTTATTGTTTCAACTGTGTTTGTAAATCCTAGATTTTCAAATTCAAACATATCATCCACTTTCCAATATTTCTTCAATGTTTCGCCCGTTTCTGAAGTTCCATCAGCCTTTTTCTTCATATGAGGCATGAAAAACTAGAAGTATAAAGAAATAAATTAAGATTTACTCAAACCTTGGAATTGTTAAAAATAATACAAAGTCTTTAATGTCATAAAATTTTGGTTTTAAAATAGACTTTCAACTTTCAGATGTAGCAAAATAAACAGGGCAGATAATATGTCTACTACAAATAATCCGGAGAATTCCCCAAGTCAACATGGCATTAATGGTAACCAGTAAATAATTTATTAAAAGCAAGATTTATATCTTACATGCAAGATTGCAAAAGAAAATAAATACATCACATGTATGTCAACATGCAAGAAAAATATGTTGACATCCAAGAAAATTGTTGTTCTGTTTCCTTCTAAATAATTTCGGGGCGGATCCACTTTGATGTACTACTTTGCAAGTCTATAGGACGTATTCTAACAGTGGTGATACAGTTTATAAATTATTCTAGGCATTGGTTCCTGTCCACAGATATGCAGATCCTAAATAGTCATTTAAAAAAAAACTGTCAAACAAATTACCTCTACTTCACAATACACAGCCTTCTTTGGTAACAAAACAGTAGAACTACATCTTTCACAGTATAGTTTTGTCTTATTCTTCCCATCCTCCACAAAGATTTCATGAGCAGTCGATTCTTCGGTCGTCATTTTCAGTTGAAAGTGAAAGTAGGATTTTAATGAATGCGCATGCGTAATTTTTTCTTCATCACCCAAACGTTTTTCAGAACGAAGAAAATAGAATATTGTTTCAATCTTTATGTAACATTGAATATTTTTGAGAGCGTAGAGAAGACTGTGTGGCGTAAGTTTCGTTACTTTATTTTCCCAGATTTTCACAGGATCATTTCATTCCATGGTCTCTCTGCATTGAATTACTTTCAATGTACACTTGTTTCTTTTTTCAAATCCCACACAACTTGTTCTTTCTATGAAAATCAAAATAAGACAATATTTACCATCCTTACATGATTCCATTTATAACTGTTTGAGAGTGGAGATGCAACATGCATATCTACAGTTAATTATTATCAAATAAGATGCAAAAACATTTAAAGAAAAGTAACAAGCACCACTCACCACGAAGAACCAAAGGGGCTTGTCAGTTAGAATAATCTAACTGTGTCTCGGGACAAGCCCTCACCACAGTTAGAATACCTCCCATATACTTGCATTGTAGCAAATAATTGCAGAATCCTTCAGAAACAATTTTGAAGAATAAAAAGTGATTTGCACTGAAAATAACTTCAAAATTAATAATAACAAACCTTTTTGGGGTTGCGTAAACATTTAAACCCAGTAAATAGTAGTCCAAATAAAGACGAATTTTCTCAACGTTTTTTCTCGCTTTAAATTTACACGCCATGTTTATGTTTGAACTCTCTTGATCATTCATAGTAAATGCACTGAGTACAAGTTATCGCCCATGTTGACTAAATGCTACATTGTGAATACATGGAACGCATTCTATTGTTAAACCGGGTCCGTAGGACATTTATCATTTTAAGGATAGAACATTCTATCTACTTGTCACCATATGGGTGTCTGTATGTCTATATGTTCTGTCGATTTACATTTGCCATATAAAATTTAACAGAGCTCCAGATAAGGTGTGTATTTGCAGAAATACGCACTGAATTTTACAAACTATGCATTGAAAATTAAAAGAGGGCGTACAATTACGCATTAGCAATCGTAGATAAGTATTACACCACGAAAGTAACAGGTTGAAGAATACAAGTACGACTTAATTACTGATATGAATTGAGGTTAACTCAGTGTTTAATTTTTCTAAAAAGGAAGTACAGATTCAAAAGTCTTTTAGTGACCAGGAATATTCTAGTAATGGCCACGATGATATCCATTTCGGGAGGAAGAACAGAGATTTAGATTAAAATCAATTTCTATAAAAAGAAAGACTATGCACTAGGCATAACTTTATTATAGGTTCATAGCCAACTTTTCATTTCTCTCAACTTGCCATATTAACGAAGATTCTTTTCTCTCAGTTTTAAGGGGGCCGACTATAGTTTCCATTGCGCACTATTTCGCGCATCATAGTAAAAGGAAGCATATTTACTGTTTTAATGCAATTTTTTTCGCTTGATTATTACAATTAAACAAAATTAAGAAATTATAGGTATAAAAATGTAATTACAATTTGATATAACTGATTTTTTAACCGATTTTGCAATTGATAGGTAGGTTGACGTCGTTGCAGTGTGTTTTTGACGTTATGAAAATCTGTTGCTCTTAAAGAAAGGGGTAATAAAAATATTATTAAAGAAAAAGTTATAGACATACGCTCTTGAAATTTAAAACATAGAAAATTGAGAATATCTCCAATATTTTTATTATGTTTTCGTGTGAATCCATTGCGTACGTCATATTTTGTAATACTCTATAAAAATAGTAAAATTTGCTAATTTTTTGCATATTGAGATGGCCCATCTTGTAACAAGACGGTAGAATTTTGTATTTCTTACATATATTGTATAATATAATATTACTCCTCAAATATTATAGTTTGAACAAAATGTCTATTGTAGTATTTGTATAATTTGCTTTAAAGTGCTAAAAATTGGCATTTTCCTATATTATCCTATAGTAAATGTACCTGTATTTTGAGTCGGTCCCTCAAAAATACCTGGACGGTAGATTTCCCCCAAACTTTGCATGTACACGGAAGTTAATGTAAGTTATATATGGTATAAAAATGAGGAGTTTCGCTATTGTAGTTTTCACACAATAAAACTATAGTCGGCCCCCTTAAGAGGGAAAAAAACTTCAAAGGTCAGTTCCTGCATTTATTTAAATACATTTTGAAAATACCAACAAGACTTTTCAATAAAATTGGGAAGCATTCTTTTTTGACAAGGAAGATTATACTGTAGGTCAAGGTACACATAGAATCAGAGACACAGAAAACTTTTCCTCCATTTAAGATGATATCATATCAATAGTAAACCAGTCTTCAGAAACACATATATTTCGATTACAGGCTCAAAATCAAAATAAATGTCAAAGAATTTATAAATAAACAAATTACTCTTCAATCATTTTGCTGAAAATCAAAATCTGCATTGATTTGAAAATCAGGGAGTAAATACACTTTGGGGGAAAAAATTATCTGGAGCTGTGATTTAAATAATCAATTTCCTGTATTTGGACATGCCATTACTCAAATTAGAATATATGTCATTTTGTTGCAATTCAGCATATAGGAGTGGATCTGCTTCGGAACAATTTTGAAGCTTACAAAAGGAGTTGCACTGAAAATTACTACCAAGTTAACCATAACAAACATTTTTTAGTCTGTAAATGCCTTTTAGGCTTTTACTGGCTCCCCAACCTCTGTTGAGAAGTGGACCTTTAGGGTGAGCGCAGATACTTATTCAGTTTTAATTTAAATGGGGCTGGTCAAACCACACATGACATTTTGTGCATCCAGACTCTGACATTCCATGACGTCATATTTAAGTTTCATTATTTACTATTTATGTGCAATATATTCATTAAAACAAGGCGAGTTTATTCTTTGCTGAACATTTGATGTTACTCTTGCCAGATAGTAGCTTTGAACCAGTTATGCATTGTGCCATATTGAGGTCAACATTGAAGTCAAGATTCCTACATTGTTCAACCAATTTCAACTTGTTATTCTGGGCACTAAAGCAAGGATGGACACAGTATTTCTTACAAAGCTTCCTTTCTTCCATAAATTCTTCCATAATTGATTTTTGTCCCTATAGTTTTGCTTATATGCATGCATAAAATTGGTTCTTCAAAGAGGAACTGTCATGCATGCTTATTAAAATAATTAAATTGGTTGTTCAAAAAGGAAAAGATTTTCCAATTTGACCTCCAAGATGGTGTCCAGGGGGAAATTGGAAGGGAAAATATGTCATATGAAAACTATCTTAGTATGCATATTTAGTACTGTAATGGTAAACAAAAGAGATGGTGACATTCTATGTGAAGTGTAGAAACAATAGAATTGTAAGGAGAGTTTAGCTATCAGTATGGCATAGTTTCTGACCTGTATGGCCGATTATATAGTGAATCTTAAAGTTGTCAAATGCATGTCAAATTCCAAGGTCAAAGAAAGGAATTGTCTCAATGAGTATACATGTGAATTATGAAAGCCCAAGACAAGGCCAAGATCAAAGATATTTAAAAGTAGAATGAACTCTAAGGTCAAAAAACATATTATCCAGGGAAATGTCTTGTCAAAAGTAAAACACATGTTAAATATGAAAGTCATAGTACTACACTGTAATTGTTTAAAAATTATTGCCAAGGTTATTAAAGTTTATTTAAACATGAGTCAAACTCTAAGGTCAAGGTCAAAATATATAATTAGCAAGAAAAGATCTTGTTCCAATAAATACACATGTGAAATATGAAAGTCCTTGCATCAACTGTTCAGAAGTTATGAGCAAGGTTAAAGTTTTTTTTTGTTTTTTTTTTGCATGAATCTTGCTACAATTTTAAAGATTAAAAAAAAATAATATTTCTTCCTTTTGCTCTTATTTCCTCTTATTACATAAAGTGAGAATTTGTAAGGAGGTGATATAATATTTCCTTAAAAATCAGAATAATATACAATGTATATACATGTATGTCATATAAATTGCAGTTTATAAAGCATAAACTGCCCCAGGTTATGATATATCGTATACCATAAGTTGAAATAAGCTTCATTCCTTTCACTAGCTGCAGAACTGTAGCTCTCTGAAAAAAAAATATGTTGACAGACCGGAGAGCTACAGTGCCACCCATTGAAAAAACTGTATACAGTAAAACTCGGTTATAGCGAAGTCCTGGGGACCTGTTAATTTAATTCGCTATATCCGTAATTCGTTATATCCGTATGACAAATTCGTATAACCATTATAGCGAATTTACAATATGCATGTTTCCTTCAGGTATTTCTACCATATATGTGAGGGAAGCAAATATTACAAACATATCTTCGATAACTAAGGTTTTATTTTGAATTGAATTTTATATACAAATGCTAAAAGGAAATAAAAGTCAGTTCAATTTATCGTTTTTTTTATAATATTGGAAAGTTCGTTATAAAAGATGTAAATTTCATTATATTTTACCTCACCAGGACTCAAAATCAGTTCGCTATATCCGTAAATTCGTTATATCAGAGTTCGTTATAACCGTAAAGTTTTACAAAGATTTGTTAAGAATTTTGCCGGGGATCCAGAAAAACTTCGCTATATCCGTGAATTGGCTATATCCGTGTTCGTACTAAACGAGTTCTACTGTATTTATTGCGCACTAAAAAGTACGCACGGTTCTGGATTAATTCTTCCAAACTCTTACCTTAATTGCCAAAAAAAAATACATTTCAAAAAATTCCAAACTCTATCAAGTACTCTCATAGTTTACCTCTGTACGAAATGCATTGGACCGAATTGTCTTACAAACCAAAATGGCAGTAGAAATAGGCAAAATTTTCTATGATCTCAATTTCAGGGCCATTTGGCTAGTAAAAACAATTATAAGGAATGCTTTTTTGTGAAAACAGTGAAAGAATATGTTCGGAACACATGGTTAGTTGTATTACAAGATGACAGTTTAAAGACATGGAGAAATAAATCGAGAAACCACGCACTTTTTCGTGTGCAATAAATATACTAATTTTTAGCTCTACTGGTCAGAGACCAGAAGAGCTTATGCAAAGGTAATGCGTCCGTCGTCCGTCCGTCTGTCTGTCTGTCTGTCTGTCTGTCTGTCCGTCTGTCTGTCTGTAAACAAATTTTCAAAATGCTACTCCTCCTACAGTTTTGGTCTGATTTCAATATAACTTGGCACACAAGTAGACTACACTAAGATACATAATTCTGTGTATTGGTTTTTGATTTCAATGAACAGTGTTGCAGTGGTTACTAAAAATAGAAATTTCTGTGAAATTCTTTCAAAATGCTACTCCTCCTACAGTTTTGGTCTGATTTCAATATAACTTGGCACACAAGTAGACTACACTAAGATACA
>PRKT01000058.1:212140-229287 GCA_003671525.1 Saccostrea glomerata | reverse complement strand
ATTAAGGTCTTCCGCTCAGGCGGAAGACCTTCTACTGATTCTGATGGTTAAGATTATTCCTATTATTCTTTTTTTTTTTTTCCTAGACGCCAACTTTGAGACCTCGTAACTCGCTCATTTCTTGACGGATTTCGCTCAAATTTTTAGAGCTTATAGACGTTAATAAACTCTATCACAATTTTTTCTAAAATTTCCAAAAGTCACTTCCGGTTTTGAGTTATTTCCCTTTAAACAAAAATTTATAGGCTTTCGTTTCCAGACAAAGGCTCAGAGACGGCTAAAGCTGGAGCAGAAATTCTACTGATTTTAGATAATAGAAGGATTGAAGTTGTGCACATCGGTTTTCATTTTTCGATTTTTGCGCTCAAAACGGTGCTAGATAGAGGTCAAAAATGAGAATGCCTAAAAGCGCAAAATTTTACATATATTTCCTTGTGTATCTTTTAAACTAAAAATATTTTGTTAAGACATGTTTCACAAAAGTTGTGCATAATTTTAAGATCTATCATTTGACATCAATAAAAAGGGGCTGGCCCCTCAAATTAGGGGTCAAGGGAACTTGAAAGTTTTTACTTTATAACTCAAAAACGGTAAATATTTCAATATGGTTATTGATTTGAAATGGGTTCTTTAACATCTTATTGAACTCATGAAAACGTTTTTTTTTGTTCGGGCCATGTGTTATTAAATGAGCAGAAAACTTTATAGTCCATATACAGGTAAGTGATTTTATTCGGCAAGTGTAGAAGAATTCTTTATGAAATAACTGGATAGAAACAATATACATAACTAAATTGAATGTTAAACTTTGTTGAAATAAGGTTTTTAACGCATTCTCGAGCTGGATTGATGCCTTGCAGAATTTTCAGAGACAACTTTCTCTTTTTATTTATTTTTTTAAAAGACGGGAGAAAGGGAAAAAATATACTGATCGTATTTCCTTCGTTTATTATTCAATGTATAGCATTATTTATATTTTACAAAAGCTTTCAAGCTTAGAATAATTCACTGTCTCTTAATACATCCATCGTAAATTCTTCTCGGACCTTGGCTGCTCTGTGTACTGTTTAGAGTTATGTTACCCGTTCATCGATCGCGCATTGACCCGTATACACGTTCAGGGAGTTCGATACACAGTGACTGTGTTGTGTGTAAACCAGTGACGACAAACATTTGCGCATTTTATTTTTATTCTGATCTCCATTTAATGTTGAAACAAATAAAATTGTAAGTCAATAGAAAAACATTAAATAGCATTAAATAACTCAGTCTTAAGCTGCACACATTTTACATACAAAATTTACATGTATACAACCATTTCTCCGATCAAAGGACAACCTAGCTGAAGAAAATAAAACGGCAGTGTTTATTTTGTATACTAGACCACTTATAGGTTTGGTATTATAGAAATTTCACACGCTATCATGTTTCCTCTGCAACATTTATTTAATGTTTAAAATCAAAGAAAATATTTTTTGCGTGAATCGTAAAGAATATTTCTACCAACATACATGAAGGTTTTGTTGAAAATAAATATGTATTCAAATATATTCATTGTAAATGTGCATTCTATTCTATATGACGAATGGCTAGTGCATGCTGTGAATTCACCCTCTTCTCCGCTGCTCAGGTGAGATTACAAAGTGTATGGGCAAGTTCATCAACCACACTGAAAAAGTGACACAGGATGGCCTATATCCCATTAACATTTTCCACAATGATCTGCCAATTTGACAGTAATTTGCGCGTACATTAATATTAAATTCTTCCTTTTTGATGTGTATTATTACAGTTTCGATATTTAAAAAGTCGGGGTTCTCACGCCTGCAACTTTGTTTTTGATTTGTACGGCTGATTCTATTTTTGGAATGGTATACATATAGCGTGGAGCATTTCCATCATTGCGATTGGTTCATGTATACGGGCCTAAATCAAGCTATAATTGATCTAATTTGTGTATACCGGATTCAGAGTTTGCTATGTTCTTTAAATTACTTGTAGCGAATATAAATATTTAAAACATGATAAATGTACGAAGTAAATTGTAAGTGGGAGAGACATTTTAAAATCTAAAATTACATAATTTATAATAGTATTGTACGGAATGATATGCTTATATCTATGTATTTCTTTTATTTCGTCAAATAAAAAGAATATCATGTTGATATGATTTTACAGGCACATGATCATTGTAAGAATATGCAGCTTAATTTACATGGAAGAGCTCTTAAAACAATTATATACATCCCAAGCTTTTCAGAATTTCCGACAATCAATAAAATCATTTCTAATTTTCATAATTGTCTTTCTGGATTTTTACACTATATTTATAGCAATTTAAAGTTACAAAAAAGATGGAATCATAATTTTTATACAATATATTTGGTGAAAGGCTAGCTGCAGATGTGTAGCTCGCTAGATGAAAAAAAATTGGGATGGATCACCAGAGAGCTACAGTGGCACCCATATTAAAAGTACATGTATATATTCATTGTGTACAAAAAATTGCATTTGGTTCTGGAGTAATTTCTCAGAATTCTTACCTCAACTGCACAAAAGATGGATTTCAAAATGTTCCAGATACCTCTATCAAGTACTAAGTACTTGACATTTGCAAGAAGCTCGTTGGGCCAAATTATTTTTTCACCCAAAATGGAAGAATAATTAGTTGATATTTTCGATATCTAAAATTCGGCTCAGGAGGACTATTAAAAAAAGTTTGTAAGGTATGTTTTGCTGTAGTAAAATTGAAGGAATGTGCTAGAGACACACGGTAAGTAATATTTTTAGATTGCTGCAGTTAAAAAACACCGATATTGAAATATATAGCTTCAGCGCATTTTTTTTTGTGCACAAATATATTAACTTTTTAATGGGTGGTACAATAGCTCTCTTACCTGGCAATATAGCTAAATTTATGTGAAAGTGAAAGGCTAGACAATTAATTTTATAAATGTAAGATGCATGTGGTGCTGACGGCCTTTGAGCATACGCAGAATACCCAGAAAAGGAACAATATTTCAACTCAAAAGACAGTTTAAACAATGAAAATCGCTAGCAGCGCAAAGATAGAATTTAAAAAAAATCAGAGGTGGAATCAGGCGAATATAATCCTTTTACAACACCACCTACATGTACCTCGTATCGATACAGTTGTGTATATGCTCTCATTAAAGACCGGTCTCCGCCTTCTTGAATCCAAACGTACATATATAATGTATATGTACTTGAAAAATATGTAATATATAGAGTACCTTTTAACGAGTGTATCTTCAGATATCAGACGAGGGGGCTTGTCCCCCGAGTCTGATATCTGAAGATGCACGAGTTAAAAGGTATTCTATATGTTTTGTATCATTGTTCTCACGCACTGAGTATAACCATGATCTATCAATATCACGCTCATAGGGCATGTTCATCTTGGCAGGCCTATGTTCCCAGGGGTATATTCCCACGCACCGCTCTATGAAAATTTCATCATACCATTTCATGACCAATGAAAAAAGAGCACGTGATTCGCAAGTATAGGGCGCTGTTTTTCTCGAATATTTCTACATCGACAGCCATGGATGACGGCTGCGATTTTTTGTTGTCCCAATTTTTAGATACGGTAGAAACGGAAATCAAAATCGAAAATTCTGTAGGCCAGTTAGGAAACCTAAACATTTCACAATTAAGCGATGTGTACCTCAAGGAAGAAGATTCTACACCTATGGACTTTCAGACTATAAATTTTGACTTGGGTATTTTCTCGCGGGATCAAAATGATGGTGACATGAAAATGGAAACTTTTGAATGTGTTGAGCCGAACGAATCACAGAATCGAAGGTTCGCTGAAGCTGTGTCGGATGATGATTTGCGGCAGCTGATTGACTCTCAGACAAATCCTAATACGCGGAGAAATACGAAATGGTGTGTTGAAATGTTTAATAAATGGCGCGCATCTCGAGAAAATGTACCTTACATGAAAGAAATGAATGCAGAAATGCTGAATTACTGGTTACAACGCTTTGTGTTGGAGGTACGTAAACAGGACGGCAGTGAATATCCCCCGCGTACTCTCTACTTCATTGTTTGTGGATTACTGCGTCATTTGCGAGAGGAAAACGTCCATAATATGAATTTTCTTGATGAACATGATCACCGTTTTGCCGTTTTCCGTAAAGTTTTGGACGCCCGTATGAAGGAATTGTTATCAAAAGGCTTAGGCACCAAAGTGAAACAAGCTGATCCAATTTTGCTGGATGATGAAGAAAAAATCTGGACTAAAGGAGTATTCGGGTCACACTCGTCTCAAGCTCTACAGTACACAGTTTTCTTCTATAACTGTAAGATATTCGGTTTGAGGGCCTTTGACGAACACAGAAATCTGGAGTGCTCCCAGTTTGAAATTGGGCAAGACGAGCAAGGAAAATTTATTCGATTTACGGGCAGATCATCTAAGACTTACAAAGGGGGGCTGAAACATCTGCAGCTTACCAATAAAGATCTAAAACATTACTGCCAAGAAGGTAAGTTGTTTCTATTAGTATATTTTAAAATTGTACTCTACTAGATCTACAGAGCTTTTAGTTATTTGTCCGGCGATCGCTTAGTGTTGATGAAAAAGAGAAATGAAATAGAGCGACAAGTTTTGTTTTAAGAGTTATCCCCCTTAGATATTGATTTTCTACAGAATGTAGGCTAGGCCTACCGGGTTCGATTATGCGCAAGGCGCCGGTTTTGATTTCCGTTTTGAAACACAGGGCTGGAAAAAAACTGCTTCGCGATATTTGATCATTTATTCTTTGCTTACAGAAAAGTAGTACATCTTAAAATTTTCTTATTTTTTCAGGTGAACGGTGTCTTGCAGATTTCTATCGTACCTATCTCGAGGCTCTCAATAATGATGGACCTTTTTACCGCCGTCCCTTAGCTGTCGCAGGTCCTGTATGCGTGCGATATGGCGAACAAGTGCTGGGAGTTAACAAACTTAAGGGCCTGATGAAGGAAATTACAGGAAAAGCAGGACTGAAGGGAAACTTTACCAACCACTCAGGCAAGAGGACATGCGCTACTCAGTTATACCACGCAGGGATCGACGAGCAGGAAATCATGTCTCGGACCGGTCACAGGTCAGAAACGGCAGTAAGGAAATACAAAAGATCAAATTCAGCACTACAAGAGCGTGTTTCCGAAGTTTTGAATCCCCCAAATGTGAAAAAAATTAAATGTGAAACAACCACTCTTAAAACGAGTGAGTGTGAAAATATTCAAGATGAAAATTTGAGTCCGGTGTGCGACAGTGCTGTTGTACCTGAAAGTGAAATTGCGACTTCCAGGGGAAATGCCGCGAGTCCAAATACCAGCTGCATTTTGAAGCCGGGCTCGGTATTTAATAATTGTATTTTTCATTTTTAACTCCCGAGTGTTTTTCTTTCAACAGTAAAAAAAGAAATCATTGTGTTTTCTTGTATTAAATGTCTTTTTTATTTTATTTGAGCACGTTTTAATTTAATGTTTTGTACATGTAACTTACACTGTAAACACAGAAATTGCAATAAAATACGATTTTTTTTCATTTCTTGCTTCTTGTCAGTGGTGTGATCTATCACAGATACATCACGGAAAACTGTTATGTATCAGGAAAAAATGAATGGCTGAGATCAAAGGAAAACCTCTCAAACAATGATACAAGTATTAATATGTCTTTAAGGTAATATCATGAAGGAAACTTCATTTATATTGTAAAATTTTCTATATATTTTTTTTGATTATTCGTATTTCTCAATTTATCATGTTTAAATTTCATGTATTTATTTTTAGGGTATATTAAACCTTATTCAACAGCCACTCTGTCCATCTGTCACGAGAACTTTAAACCTGTCAATGATAATAATTAATGAATGAGCTGAAATATATAGGACTTTCATATATGTCATGTTCATTAATCGTGACAAGTGATTTTCAAATATACTGTGATTTTTTACCCTGTGACCTTCATCTTGGAGCTTGGCCTACATAAAAAATAACATTACTTTAAATTGACAAAAACTTTCGAAAGCTTCCATTTTATAAAGATGCATTACCTGTGACAACGCCTTTCAATATTCAGTATGATTTTTTACCATTTTACCTTGAAGTTTGTCCTGCTTTTCAAAAACATTAGCAATTGTCATACAATAAGAACGAGAAGAAAGAGGGCTTTTATTTTAACCCTGTGTATTACCTGAGACAACACTTTTCTAAATACACTGACTTTTGACGTGACCTTGAAGCTTGACTTACTTTTCACAATTCTAGCTTTGATCATAACTTTTGAATGAGAAGAGATAGGACTTTCATATTACACAAAAATCACATGACTGTATGTACTAGTTTATAATGATCTTTGACCTTGACGTTTAATCGGTTTTTCCATTTAAACGTAACATAAAAATTTGACCATAACTTTTGATAGAGAAAGGGTACCTCTTTCATACCTGTTTTACACATGTTAGCTGTGACAAGGCTTATTTAAAAAAAGAGTATAGCTTAAATCATGCAGAGTGTGTCATGACCTTGAATCACGGTCATTTAGGATAAGATGTTCTGGCTGGATGCATTGTTTGAAAGAACATGTGTGAATTTGTCAATACAGTAGCACACAAATGGGATATGCTCTGACATCACCAGCATGTGTCATGGTGTGACGCAAGGTCATTTTGACAAGGTCAAGGTCGCAAAAATAAATTTACTATCCACTTTTTAAATAGTAGAACATAAGATGATATCTACCCTTAAAACATTGCTTTAACATTAGAACGTGATATGACCTTGACTCAAGGTCACTTCTCCCTGTCCGCAGCTCCGACGGAAGACCTAATCGTTGCTTTGCAACGAGCTCGGCTCTAGTTCTTATTATTCTTTTTTTTTTTTTCTTCCTAGACGCCAACTTTGAGGCCTCGTATCTCGCTCATTTTTTAATGGATTTTGTTCAAATTTTCAGACATTATAGACGGTAATAAACTCTATCAGAATGTTGTCAATAATTTCAAAAAGTCACTTCCGGTTTTGAGTTATTTCTCTTTAAACGAAAAATTATAGGCTTTCATTTCCAGACAAAGGCTCAGAGACCACTAGAGTTGGAGCAGAAATTTTACTGGTTTTAGATAACAGAAGGATTGAAGTTGTGCACATCGGTTTTTGTTTTTCGATTTCTCTATTCAAAATGGCGCAATACAGGGGTCAAAAAATAGAACGCCTAAAAGAGCGAAAATTTACACATGTTTTCCTTTTTATCTTGAAAACTAAAAATATTTTGTTAAGACATGTTGAACAAAAGTTGTGCATAATTGCAAGGGCTTTCATTTAATACTATAGAAAAGGGGCTGGCCCCTAAAATAAGGGATCTCTGGAGCTTGAAAGTTTTTGCTTTATAACTCAAAAACGGTAAATATTTCGATCTAGATATATCGAGCAAAATTGTTCTTTAACACCCTTTTGATCTGATAGGAATGTTTATCTGTTCGAATATACGGGGGTTATTGCATAATATGCAGTCGAAAGCAGGTCAGGTAAACATGTAGCCTTTTCATTCGGCAAGTAAATCTGACCTCATCATGTGTACAACTTGCTGTAAATAATATACCCTACGGTATTTTATGTTGATTTTCTTCAAAATAAGGTTTTAAACGTGTTTTATGATTAACTATTAAATCATGTATTACAACTACTTTTTCTATTTTTCTTTATAAAATTTAATTAGTTTTATAGTGAACACATCTTTAAAAGCGGAAGATATAAAATCTACCTTTCTATGTTTATCATTGTAACAAACTATATAATTAATCTTAAACTTTATACATTGAATAATTCACGATCATTAGTTGTATACATATTACGATCCCATTGTTCAGCGAGATGTTTTACAGTTATGTAATCAAAGCCGCAAATCCCACGCTATCGATCTAGGTCACGAGTGTACCAGGCACCTGTGGACATAAACAAAGCAAGTGTTTGTGATTGTATTAGACCATTGTGTAGAAAGACCTAACAATTAATAGAAAACTGTGTTTTTAATTACATCGCGATTCAATAAGATTATTTTACCCATCTTTCATATTAAATCGTAATTCCAAACACTGGTGCATAAAATCATTTTGAACTGTGTTCGCTTTCTTTGGCCTGTTCTCGCAAAATAAAAAAAATCTCTATTCTGTGTTAATGTATTTTATTTCAATTGTAATTGAGAAGGGGCTTCGGCAAATAATTATAATTAGTGATGGAAAGTGATAGGTAATATTGTATATGTACGTTTTATTTTTACCATGATCACTCTTTTGTTTCTCCATTTACCGGGGTATCATTTTTTTAAAGATTAAATAAACATTGAACATAAAAAGTAATTTATAATATACTATTGTTCACGTATTTGTAATACCGGTATAGCAAACAGGTTATATCCAACTTTGTCTCTAAAGTTGTGTTGCCCGGTCCTCGTTTACAAGCACGTGGTTGCAGAGAACAGAGGGCATATTTGAAAATCCATTGTGTACTCCGATAGTTACAAATGGAAAATTGGGTTTAAAATATGTCGTTAATTTCATATCATTTCATTTCACTCTATTTCAGCTTGTTTAAATCAATCGTAATCGCTTGTACATTTATTCATTGTAAGTTTTATGTATTTTGATAGCCGAATAAACACTAGCTTGGTTTGCAACCCCCCCCCCTTTTTTTATCGAGGTGGATATTGTTTTATGAATATTAAACTTACATGTACGCATGCATGGTAGTTGTAAGTGGAGGTGACGTTTCTAATTCACGGGAAAACATCCAACGTTAAATTAAGCACTTTTGAGTATGCAGTTATTTGCTACTAAACTTTAAAATGTTATTGTACAAAAATAATATACTTTTTCGTTGAATAAACAGAATATCTCAACATTGCACGATTAATTTGACATGCTTGTACATGTTCAGTCGATGTCAGTATAAATACACATGGATGCACTTTTGCCTAGAATAACGGCCAAAATATATACATCCAGAGTTTAAGAATACGATTTTTAAAAAAATTGAAAATTCGTTAATGCTATTTATCATTAACCAGTATCTCGACGATAAAACATCAATTTTAATTCTTTACCAAACGTCCTCCCGGTCAGTCATTGTTAATGTTGGTGACATGAAATGTAGATACTAGGGTCTCAGTAAATAATTTCACCTTAATTATCCTCATCGTCATTCGGTGTTTTCATCATTAGAAATAAATTGTTTGAGGACGTCTTTTTTTCTCTTCTCACATTGGTAACGCGTAGGAAAAAGTTTTTAAACAAAGCTAACGGCATTTTACAAAAAAGGAAAACGAGAAGAAAAAAACGTGTCTATTTAGATTAAAAACACAACGCATCAATTTGTATTTGATTAATCCACATACGTTTTTTTTCCTTCTCCCATGCATTTCGACTATACGAAAAAAAAGGATCAGCAAATCCTTTGGTAATATTAAAAGAAAGGTGTTGTACCTTCAAAAGACACTATATCCCACAGGCCTTTAGATCGCTTAGAAAAAAAATTGTGTGTATTTTTTTCCAACACCTCAATTTTTTTTCTAAGCGATCTAAAGGCCTGTGCTATATCCGAACAGTTATTACAGAGACTACCAAATATATCACGGCGTCCCTGAAAGAATCATTTTTAAATATTTCAATAAATTCTAATTTAGTTCAAAGAAAGCCACGCTGTTGTATACAAACATTCCAAAAATAATATTTCATGTTTCACGGACCGACACGTGGTTAAATTTCCTCTCATCACTATAAGTCCCCCCCCCTTTAACATGTTTAAAATGAATATATAATGTCTTCCTTCTGAGCCGAGAATGTTAGTTGGTTGATTTGTTTTTGTACATGCGTATATACATGTAGATTAAGGCTGGTGTTGAATTCCGAAAGAAAGTCACAACCTATTTTTTTTTATGTAAACCAATAATCATTCTATGCCCCGCCATGAATATGGCTTGGGATATAATGTTTGTCATGTCGGACGTCTTCCATCCTGCCTTATCTCCTTCCGTCACACTTTGCCTTTAGCTAAGTTCAAAGCTCAGTTTCAAACAAACTAACCAAGATATTTTTAAAAATAATCAAACTTCATACACAGTATAGCTGCAGAAAAAAAATAACAGACAGGAGAGTTGTACTGAGCCACCCACTGAAAAAACTGATCCTACTAAACAGAGTACGCTAGTACATATGTACGATAGAAAACTTTAGAGTAAGCTAGTAATAACTGTATATTTATTGCGGAAAAGTTTTTGAAATATTTCTTCAAACTGAAAGCCTTTTATTGCCTGACGTCACGCTAAGGATCAATAGGGTTCGAAGAGGTCACAGTTAGCCAGCAAAATTTTGTGCATGCTGATTATCATCGGATTTGTTACATGCATTTCAGCAACAACAGTTATCTATTCTGTTAGCAGAAAAATAAACATATTGCTAATACAATACATTGAAGTATTTATTTTCTCTAGCCTTTTGCTAGCATATATTAATTTCATGCGAGTTCTTATACGGATATATGTCCGTTTGACCTTTATACTACTGGATTAGTCCATTTGTCTTCTAGGTAAGGGGTGACGCTATTATTTCGCGCCAAAATGTCACGTGTAGGTTTTTGCACCCTTTTTCTGGACTATTCTATTGAATGAAAATGAAAACTGCATGAATTTTGTAAAGTCTGTTCTTTTTTGTCAGAATCCTGGTCGAGCTTTGGAAAAAAACAAACAAACAATTCGGTGACATTGTGAAGTGAGTTAGAAGTTACATCATTTAAAGTAATAAAACATTTGATGTTGACCCCTCATCTCTGGGAAAAACTTCCTGAATCCGCACCATGGCATTCATATATCGCCGTCAAGTTTGTTGGGTCATTTAAAGCTTTAATTATTTTCCCCACGTTTCCAACAATCTTTGATACTTTGGCATACCCAAGAAACTATCAATCATATTCTACACGTCAGTCATAATTGTTAGATCCCCAATTTCTTGTAGTTATCATATTTTCAGCTGCCACCTTTATATGTAGCCATGCTTTCAAGCATTAATCAAATGTTTTTCCTTATTTACGTCATCCTCTAAAACCATTTTAGACTTGCGGACAGAGGTGTTCATCTTTTCGTCCCGGGTTCGAATCTACAGCGGGACATGATCATGATTTCATTTTTTATTTGAGATACAAACAGTATTATATATGGTTTATGTTTTGTGCAACATCTCCATAATTTACTCCAGTGAAATAATTTAACCCCCCCCCCCAAATGTAAACGTTTATAGTTTATCATGCTCATAGATTCTATAGATATTGATGACATAGTCAGCCAAGCTTTTTAAAAAGCTGTTACTTGTGTTATTATTTGTTTATTTATTCGCGCAAAGGACATTGGGTAGTAAAGGAGCTCTGGGAATGTTGCACAACAAAATTTGCTTGACGTGTGTACAATTCCGAACTTCTTTTCTTACACGTTATTCTATTGAGCTCGCTGCACTCGATATTATACGGTTCTTGAAAATGAAAGAAACGTCGTAGTCTTTATGAAAAGTAACCAATTTTCTTGATTGTACAAACATTTTTAAAGAAATTAGGGGGGGGGGTTAAGTTATACAAAGAAAAAAAATAATATGTGTCATTTTAGATTACCGACGTGCAATGATCTGATACATGTGTACCGTATTTATGAGAGGTTCATATCTCTTCCCTTGTCTGAAAAGTGTCGCATCCATTGATATTTTCTTTTTTGCTACGATTTAATGCTTTAAAAATGATGTCTTTATTTAATTTGGTTATTTTCGATAGATAAATATCTGTCCCACCTGTCTGTGGGATGGGATAGTAAAGTGTCTGCCGTCCGTTCGTCTGTTCGTCTGTCTAGCTGTCTGTCTGTCTATTTTTCAAAATACTACTCTTCATACCGTTTTGGTCTGATTTCAATATAACTTGGCACACAAGTACACATCTCTAAGATACATAGTATAGTGCATCGGTTTTTGAATGCTTTAAAATGCGACGTCTTCAACAGTTTTTGTCTGAATTCAATATTGCTTGGCACATAAGTAGCCTTCACTAAGATACAAAATATCGTGCATCCGTTTTTGATTTCGATGAACGGTGTTGCCATGGTTACTAAAAATAGAAATTTCTGTATATAATTCCTTAAAAATGTTATTCCTCCTACAGTTTTAGTTTGATTTCAATATAACTGGACACACAAGTAGACTTCAATGTGATACATAATTAACTGCATCGTTTTTGATTTCGATGAACGGTGTTGTCATGATTACACAAAATAGAAATTTATGTGAAATTCCTTTAAAACGCTACTCCTTCTACAGTTTTGGTCTGATGGCAATGGCTAGTTTTCTCTTCCTTTGTTATAAGTACAAACAAGTAGAGCTATAGTCTCGACATTGTGTTGAACCCAATGAATCATTTTGCCTCGATTATAGTCAGAAAAAAACTCATGGCTGAACATATCCAGTCATTTGGACGAGTCAAGATTAGTGACAGTGAAACTGTAAATTCGCTACCATTTTTCTATTAGTGAAACATTGCTGATATAATGCAGGGTGGGACGTGACCTTGACTCGAGTTCAAAGTCCCCAAGGATAAGATGTTTTTGGTTGGATGCATGGACAGAAAGAATATCTAAATAAAATGTTTGAAATTTTCCAGACGGTAACACATGGATAATATTTTTATAACGAGAGCTAGTCATTGCTTAGATCAAGGTCATTTGGAGAGTTCAAGGTCACTTGGAAAGTTCAAGGTCACATATATTCCTTTACAGTCTTTTTCCTAGCTAAACATTGCAAGTTGCTTCTCTTAAAAGGTTTAAATTTTCACTTGTAGAACTTTAGAATGTGGCTTGACCTAGACTCAAGGTTACGTCTTCTTATCCGTAGCTCCAACGGAAGACCTATTCGTTGCTTTGCAACGAGCTCGGCTCTAGTTATGAATATAATGCCTAGATATCAGCAAGTTCTAATTCTGCTTCAGAATGTCCAGAGGAAGTGGTAGACAACAGATCTTTGTATGAACGTCTACAGGAACAGAAAAACAAGAAAGACCAGGAATATGAGGAGCAGTTTGCACTGAGTGAGTTAATTTGGAATTTTATGTTAACTCCAGCCTTTCTTATCATACAACTATACATTTCAATGAATGTTTGTTGTGAAATATAATAATAAGGACAGATACCGTATATCCGGGTTTTTTTTTCGTTTGTTGGAAATTTTGCCAAAAAGGGATAGATTTGAACAGTTTTTATTTTGCATAAGTTATATTTTACGATTGCAGATTTTTAAAAATAAAAAAAAATTGTAATGTTTTTATGTCACATTATAGCTGACATAATTTCTGCATGTTTTATATTTTGTGAATAAAAATAGATCGTGGAAAAAGCGAAAAAATAGATCATCATGAAAAAAAAAAACCCGGATACATGGTATATTCACCAAGTAACATTGAAATAATCATCAAAATATAAATCAGTGGCTACTAGGTGTCTTGACTATTTTTCTGACGGAATCTTCCTTTTGTGAATTGAATCTGCACTGACTTGCTGACTATATCATGCTATATGGACAAGAATATTTAACTACTTTACTTTCTTCTAGAGAACAGTGTTAAAGGTCTAGAAGAAGATGAAGCAGCATTTCTAGACCATGTATCAGATCGACAGATTGCCATAGAAAAAGCTCGGAGCAGCGAGGAAGCTAGAATTATCCTGGAACTCAAAATATCCTTTTACATATCCAATACATATAAATGTCATCTGAAAAAAATAATGAAACTTCAAATTAGAATCATGTAATGGTCTCTTTATATAATGATGATTATGACATTCTTTTCAAAATCTGTTTGAAAAAGAATCTCAAGTTTTAACTTATGATAAAGAATTTATTTGTTAGTGCCATTAGATGTTAAAGAACCTTGACAAAAATAAGAAGCAAATGTCCACAAAATAGATGACTCCAGGCCAAAAGAGGAAAAGAAACCAGCTGTTAAGCAACAAATAGGAGCAACATCAAATAAAAAATCACAGCAAGCCTTACTGGCTGGAGTGGTTAAGAGGAAAAGGTGGGTTGACTTGTGCACAACAGGGAAATTTAATGTTCAGATTGCAGAAGGAGATTTAAATTGATAGTATATTACTAAAAATACCAACAGCTTAAGTTTTACCAGTCCTTTCCTTTCTTGAAATGCCTGGTTCATTTTTTTGTAGTGTTGAAACAAGTGAAGAAAGCAAAAAGAGAAAACTCTCATCAGAAGGTAGGAGTGCCCTGCAACAGAAGTTCTTCTTACTTTTTCAATTAAAAAATAATTTATTCTCAGAAAGAAGAATTTATTTAAACATAACTGCCAATTTTATAATGTCTTCAATTTAAACAAGAGGCCCATGGGCCACATCCCTCACCCGAGCATTGTGGCTAGGAAAAAGTAAAAATTGGTTTACTATTGAAAAGTTTAAATCCAAAAGTTTGGCCCCGCCCTTCCCCCGGGGGTCATGATTTGAACAAACTTGAATCTACACTACCTGGGGATGCTTCCATATAAATATGAGCAATTATGGCTTTGCTTTTCTTGAGAAGAAGATTTTTAAAGAATTTTCCTATATATTTCTATAAAAAACTTTGGTCAGCCATTGTAGCCCCGCCCTACCCCTGGGGGTTATGATTTGAACAAACTTGAATCTACACTACCTGGGGATGCTTTCATATGAATATGAGCAATTATGGCTTTGCTGTTCTTGAGAAGAAGATTTTTTAAAGAATTTTTCTATATATTTCTATATAAAACTTTGGTCGGCCATTGTGGCCCCACCCTACCCCCAGGGGACATGATTTAAACAAACTTTAATCTACACTACCTGAGGATGTTTCCCTACAAGTTTCATCTTTTCTGGCACAGTGGTTCTTGAGAAGAAGATTTTTAAAACATGCCACCAAATTTTCACTAATTCTCAATTATCTCCCCTTGAATGAAGGTGTGGCCCTTTATCTTAACAAACTTGAATCCCCTTCACCCAAGGATCCTTTGTGGCAAGTTTGGTTGAAATTGGCCCAGTGGTTCTTGAGAAGAAGTCGAAAATGTGAAAAGTTTACAGACAGACAGACAGACGGACAGCTAGACAGATGGACAGCTAGACAGACAGACGGATAGACTGACGCCGGACAAAATGTGATAAGAAAAGCTCACTTGAGCCTTCGGCTCAGGTGAGCTAATAAAAATTAAACAGTGAAGCACCCCCATCCCCTCTTCTGAAAAACAAAATAAACTAATGTGCTTACTGAACTTCATCTATCATTACCTTAGATGTGTCCTTGAGATTATACACAAGTTGCATTTGACTAAAATTAGTATTTCTATGAATATTGCATCAAAAAGATTGAATTTGATATCTATGGAGATCAGTTAAACTTCAGGCAGACAGACTTCTGACTTTCATGGCTGACAGATATTAAACAAAAGAGTTTCATTCCATTTGTCTTCCTAGTGACAACAAAAAAGCGTTTAAATGAAAGATACCTTTAGAAGATAAATATATGTACTGAGAAATTCCTATTCTCACTTTATACATTCAGAAACTTCAGAACAGAAGATACCATCATCAAAACCACAGGGTCTGCAGACGGCTAAAATAATTGGCATTTTGCCAGGACTTGGTGCCTACGATAATGACACTAGTGACTCAGATACTTCTAGCAGTGATTCAGAAGTGGAGGACATCAAAGTGGCACCCGCTAAAATTCACCTTAAAGTGGTGGAACAAGAGTGATGCATTCTGGGAATGTTTCTGTCCACTTTATAGAGTGTATGCCTGGTTATAATGAAAGAGAAAGTGAACTCATTTCATTGGTACCTTTAGGCATGAATAAGAAAGTTCTGTTACACTGTGGAAAAAAAGTAAATCATTATTTACATACTGGGTCATTAAATGGGTTGAGGGCTTTGATGCATCTAGTAAGATTAAAAATTATGAATCCCACAATATTTTGGGGTGATACAAAATTTTTATTATTGAATGTATAGTAAAGTACAGTAACTGTTGACTCATGGGTACATTTTCCAAAACATATCAAAATGTTGAATGGTGAACAGTTCTTGAAACTTGTGATTTATGCAATATGTCGGTTAAATTTAACTTATTCATGGAACCTTTGCCATTGTTTTCATGTTCCAGCACAATATGCATCAATCATTAATGAGAACAGCCAAATAAAAGCCATAGAAAGTTGTGCTTGTCAAGACTGAGATCTATATTGAATACATGCAACACGAAAAAATGTAATTAACTACATGAATTATTTACAGAAATTCAAAATTAAAATTTATTGCATATTACTGCGATTTTTAATTAAGATGTTAATCTTATTTATGTAACAGTTAGTGGCCTTTTTTGGTGTGAAAATTGCAACATAATATTTCTAAGAAAAGTTGCTGAAAACTGTGATAACATAAAACTTAGAGATAGAATACATAGATTAACCATTGGATAAGCAATTTTGGAAAATATTGCTCCTGGATGTATTATGCATTAATTTGAAAAATACTTTCACTTCATACTGTATACAGTTCTTGTTACTTTAAAACTTTATTAGTATTAATAAACACTTACTGCAGACCATTTTAACATAACATCTTTATATTTTAAAAATCAATATTAGAATATTTTAATTAATATTCAAGAAAAAAAAAATTAATATTGAAAAATCATCAAAATGGTAAATAGATACTAGTTCACATAACAAGGTCATGAAAGCTTATTTTCAAATGTTTCCAGAAGAAACTACCTGGTAATGGAATTAAACAGAAGGAAACCTTATGGCACCATTTCTGAATTTGAACCAACAGCAAGAAAAATTCAATCCATTTAGAGTTGAGGAAAACGATAAATTTACATGATAAAAATGTGGCCCAGGTGTAGACTGGAGATAGATATTTATTACAATTATGTACTGCAGAAATAAAAGCAGCAAGATGTTGGTTATATCCTATATCCTTGTTGTTCTCTTTTTGTGCTAGCCAATACTTTTTGATGATGATTTGTTATAAATTAAGTCTACTAGTATTTAAGGCAAATGAATAAGTTGTTTGTTTGTTTTTTTTTTTTTTGGGGGGGGGGG
>PRKT01000058.1:193042-205558 GCA_003671525.1 Saccostrea glomerata | reverse complement strand
CCCCCCCCCCCCCCCCCCCACGAAGTAGGATTTTCGAATATGGGAAATTTTTTTTTTGCTCGTCAACTTTTTTTTAGGTAAGTAAAAAAAATTTTTCTCAGGTTGGCCCCCCCACTTTCAAAATCGATGCTACGTGCCTGTGTCCAACTATCCTTGATGCCCTGGCATATCCACAAACTAGACAGTGATTCCTTTAAAAAAATCTCTTTCTATCATCTCTCTCTCTCTTTCTCTCTCATTAGCAGTATACCCGAAGCTTTCAGGTGACTTTCGCCATCGTTAATGACAGGGTCTGCTTTTGCCTTCACTATAGGCACTCTAATGCGATTAATTGAATAAGAGGATGTTGAGATGGCATGGTCGGAGTCGTACGTCAAAATGGATACGATCGTTTGCGGAAATTAAACGCTAATACCGTAAACTCAGAAACACGAATATCGCTAATGATTTCTATATAATCCGATCAATGTTCGATTTTTGTGAAACAAAGACATTTTTAGCCGTGAAAAATAAAAATTAAGATTTTACAAAATTATTTGAAACGCGCTTTCGGACTCCTGTGGTCCTTGTTGGTTTGCACATGCGCACGAAAATGAAATAGTTCTCACTATCAGCAGGGGCCGGATTATGATAGTGGTTAAAAGCAATGCTCGGAGGACACTTAGAACAGCCCTGGTGATTGAATTATAGAACAAACTCTGGATATTAAAGCAAAATGAAGATCAATATTGATCCGGGTCCGAGAGGAGCTTTCCGATATTGAAAACCATTTAGCGTTGAATGTGGTTTCATTACACACACAGCCTTAAATGGGAGAGGGATGCAGTTATTGCCAGATTTAGGAGAGAAAGTAAACATATGAGATATTCGATATTACCTTTTTTCTTGAAAGGTAAGAAAGCATTAATAACAATATTTTTTCAGTGCGATAATTTTTTCTTTATCTTGCACTTTTTTCTTTGAGTGATTTTGGCTGAATTTCACTCTGTTTCTTTACCGATTTAGTATTGGGGAATTCAGATAAGTAATTAGAAGACATAAATACCAAATGTCTTTATACAATTAAAAGTCTTTAATTGTGTGATTTGTTTATTAAATAATCCCTTTGGTCCATGGGATAAACTTCAATTCCATAAACATGTATGAAGTATGAAATTAAGGCAAAAGTAATTGCTTTCTATAAAAACTTTAAAGAAGATGGGCGGATAAGGCGGGCAGAATGCCTATAGCATCAGATATTAAGAAATCACATTTGATATGTAAATTGAGTATTTAAATTTACATCTCATTATTGAAATTTATGAAATTATGAGAGAGAAAAAAAATTTCTCAGAAAAATTAAATCTCTTTAAAAAAATATTATGGTATTCGTGGGATTCGAACCCCAGCAATAAAATACCGAAGTATCAGACTGCTTTGAGACTAACGCGCTAACCACTATGCTACATGGCTCATGTCTTGTAGTGGCATTTAAATCATGTTTGTGATATGACCCTTGACTTAATGGACTTGAAGTATTTCTCGGAAAGATGCGAATGTTTTGTCATAAAAGTGTATTTTTAAGGTATAGTGGGTCTTCCCTCCATTTTTTTGTAAACCAAAAAATATATATTTTATCGCAAATTGTTAGGATTATCTTTCAAAAAAATGGAGCGAAGACCCACTCACATCGAAAAATTTTGTTAAAGTATGAAAAAATGATCGTTTTTGTTCTTTTAAGTCTGTGTATGCTTTTTCACGGGCAAACATTTTCAGTTTTTGTGAGATCTGTGTAAATTATAGAGATTTTACATTAAGTATACTGTAATATTAGATGAGATATGACATAAAATTTGGATATAATTGAGATTAATTTTTTTCCCTTCTTATCTGTCGCGCTATAGGCATTCTGCCCGCCTTATACGCCCATCTTCTTTATTAAAAACTGAGTAAAGATAGACCGAAGGGTGTGACTTTTTAAAAAATAAAATGACTGGTTTCTTTTTGTAAAAGACAAATTCAACAAATGTCAATAGTTCCACAGATGAGACTTTTTACCAGCTGAGAGATATAGAACTCGAGAAAGCTATTTCTGTCAGCCGTTAAGTATCCCCATCGCCAGCCCGGCTTTTAGTTTTTTAACATTAAGGGATCTTTCCCTAATGGAACCCTAATAAGAATCTAGTGAGCATCTGATGAGAAGTCGAAAGTAACGGGGCATACATTTTCCGACAACTGAGAACCATGGAGTATTTAGACATATAATTGTCAATATTTACCAATGAAAAACCTCCCAAAATCGTTAAAAGCTTCGAGGGGTATATTTTAGCAGTTAAGGTATACTATGGAATCTTTTGGTTTCATGATGACTCAATTTTCGTGAAATTTGTGCATGAATACCTCTCACCCGCGAATTAACATCCTTCACAAATTAATGAATTGGAATTTCCTTTTGGTGTTATAAAACATGAAATTGCGTTTCGACGAAAATATAACATTTACGCAATTCTGCGAAAATTGGCACCCATGAATTTTAATGTTTCCACTGCATTAATTTTTTTTACAACGACGAAAGCATGTTGAACGTTAAATCTTGCATCATTTATGATGTAAACAAGTAAGTGGTGACTGTTCGTAGCTATAGGGGTAAATGTTCGGACTGCAGGATTCTGAAACATTTATATTTCCCATACGTCTGTTACATGCATATACTTTCCATGAATTTCCCAAAATAAATTCATCCCAGGGGAAATATTAAAAATATCTGGCAATATCACCTATTCTTCCCATCGATGTACGAATTATCATTACAGGAATTTTATACGAATTAGTGGTGCTCAAGAGGCGTCGCGCTGAGAATACCAAGGGAACATAAAACGAAATTAGCAATGGAGAAATCGCAGCTTCTCATGCATTAGAGGAAAGTAGACGTTTTTGTCAATGAAAATGGGAATATAAAATGGAATTTGGAGACATCAAACACAATATATGAATTCTGTAACATTCTAGCTCATTTTTTTTGTTTACTAGTAGTATTTACATGTATCATTTAACTTGCATATTTTAAACACACGTATTCAATATTGGATACAAATTAAGAACAACAAATATACGTATTTTAGTAAAAAAATATATATCAAAATCTTTCAAAATATCTATATGAAAAAAAAACCTTGGATCTCTTCGATAACTTGACGGGGGAAAAGTTGTTTTTAATTTATTTTGAAAAATTTTAAATAGTATTTGTATTATGGATTTGAAAAAGTAATTTGAAAAATCATTTCTGCGTTTTCATATTTATATATCTGTATGTAAATAACAAAAATATATATACAAAGTTTCTGTATATCCTTAACCAAATCGCTGACCAGAACAATAGAACTATTAGAGGGATGTTCTTATTATTCTTGCAAATTTTTTGAAAGCCCCTGCAATTAATGTTTTTTTTTCACTATAATTGAGGACAAGGTAAACTGACTTTTTTAGCTGAGGGGAAAAAGTTAACAATTTGTGGCATATCGATTCGACCAATTTGCTACTTAGAATTAAGATACGATTTTTCAGCTGCTAACTCTCTGATCACTAATTAGACATTATCTCAAGTTTTCTATAATTTCTGAAAACACCGTAAATTCCGGTGTGCATTTGCTATTGGAACTGTATCCGTGATTTTTTTGTTTCTGATGATTATTCGTGCACATGAGCGCACATATTTACAAATGGACTCCGAAGTTCTATTTTGTCGTCTGCTTTGAAATGTGACGTCACCCACATTTATGTTCCGTGAAGGTACATGAAAAAGACATATCTTCAAAAAATCACAATTTATGGATGAAATTTAAATAAATGGATACATCGATTCTGCATTTCACTTTCTTTCCAGAACAAGGATTATTAAAAGAAGCGGAAATGTGTTGTTTAAACTCTCTTATGCATTTTGGCTATTAAATATTTTTGTTAATTTGTAAAAATGCTCGTGGTGAGATTACACGAAGCCTTGGGGCTCGAAACATTGTTCAATTTGTGTTTATTGAATAATTCAATTTAAAATCAGCAGAAATTGGCTAATGCTGCACACGAAAGAAATTCAAACCCAATTGCTTAACGCTTTTAAACACTTAATGCTCTGCATTTCACTCGCATGTGTCGGCTCTAAACGTGATAAATTTACGGCAAACACGTCACATAATTATCACATAATTCAAATGCGATTTCTGGATAAAGGATTGATGAAGTACTGAGATGGCTTTGTTTTGCTCTAAATTTCGAATTATGCTTTAAGGCAAGGCAAGAAAAGACAGATACTAGGTAAACACTATGACACCAACGAAACATTAATAAAACACATTAGCTATCGATAGTAGCTAGATCTGCAAGCCCCGGAGTCTATCAGCGTCCCTTTACCCTTTGATTGGTTAGTTTTTGAAATACATGTACATGTATAAGTAAACAAAAATGTTACTTTACCAAAGATTTTAAAAAAGCGTATGCACCTTTAATAATTTGTACAAGTTCCTTATAATATAAAAGGAATAGAAAAGGAGCACCGAGACTTGATGAAACTTTTGAAAGCTTAAGCATTTATGGATATATGTATCCTTACACACATTTGTTCACAGCTGTACCAAGTTTTAATGCACTCAATTTACAATTCAGGTGTAGGAGCATTTTGAACGATTGAATTGAATTAAAATGTGTGTTTTTGTGAGGAAGGCAATACCATTCGTCGAAATCGAAAATAAAATATGAATATCAATGAATTTTATCTGTAAAATTAGTGAAAACGAAATCAAGACGAAAGTTTAATAAATTTGAAAGATGTTTAATTTAAAAGAAAATCCTATTGCAGTAACCACGACAACCACGGCACATTAAGCCAAATCAAATATCGATATATTGAATTCTGGTCTGCATACTTCGGATACTGTAAACCAACTTTTATTCGCGACGACTTTATTTCGCGATTGACCGGAGGTTAACTTGTTTGCGACGATTTATTTTCGCGATAAAGTCTATTTAGCATCCCTTTTTAATAGACACATAGTCTTAAAGAACCGGTTCGCGGCGAGAAATATTCGCGATGACAAGTCTCTCGCGAACTTCGCGAAAATTTCTCACACGCGAATAAAACTTGGTTTACAGTATGTTCTAGTCTAGTTTGATTTACAGAAAAAAATACATCTAACGGCAAATAATAATTATTTGGTCCAGCTACCTATGCACCAAATTTCATTTAAATATGATGAGGAAAAATGAAGTAGAACAAACTATTTAAAAAAAAATTGCTCACAGCCAAACAGACAGACAGACAGAAGAACTACAGACACCTTCACATTGCATAAGCTCTTCAGTATCCAGCTAGTCGATCTGAAAAAGAGACGTTTTTCTTTGCAATTTTTAATTAGCATCGTTTGAATTAGAATTAAAATTTATCTTTCTTAAAATTGCAGCACACCAAAGTTCCAAGTCCTGCAATTTAATCAGTTTTCGTTTTATTTCACTAACGTGTCTTGATTGCAAGTTCCAGTCGAGACAGCTTGCAAAGTTTTGTCTTTATTAAGTAATCGAAAGCCTTAAATTGGTCTCGTTTTTCTTTACCAATAATGAAGTATAGTCTCGTACGTACCATTTTCCCAATCTAAGTAAGGAAGGACCCGTATTTTTCATTAGCATGTGCCCAACTTTAAAGAGAAATGGAAGTATAATTATCTTACTAATTAAATCTCTTGATTAGTCTGGTTAGTTATATATCGCCAGAGGTGATGGAGAAAATTAGAAATGATAGCTATACTTCAAGTTTATTGAAGTTCACAATTCAGATACCTGTATGAGTGGGAATGTTCACACAAGTACCTAGGGAAGCATTTAATAGTCATGAAAACTACTAAATCTGAGTTCGGACAGTCAAAGTGTTTGTTTGTTGTTTAACGTCCCTCATATTCATATGAAGATGCCACCACATGCCGTTGGAGAGCCGCAAATTTTGGTCTATACTCGGCACTCAAGGCCATTTAGCAGTAAGGAATCTTTTACGCGCCAGCATCTTCTGCGACATGGAACCTCGGTTTATACGGTCTAACACTGAGATTCGAACACGCGACGTAACGAGCAAACGTTCTACCACTGCGCCACACGGGCGACTACAGTAAAAGTGTAAAACTGAATAAAGATGCGACAAGCATGTCCATACTTTTTGATTCCAACTATTCAACGCAAACCTTTTTCTTATTCAATTTTTCTAGGAATCTCTACGTATTCAATCACATGCAAGCTTTGATATTAAAATAGTTTCATTGTACAAATTTGTATGCATTTCTTTCGTTCACCGTAAATGATCGTGGAAAAATTGGCACGATCAGATCTAGAAATAGCTTCCATGACCTGAACATCTCTTAAGTTTGTCACATTACAAGCATTACTGAAAAAAGTCTTTGTAGATAAGACATTAAATTTATTTTAAACAAAAATATAGTTCTGTCAAAGTACTTCAGAAAAAATCTTTGTCATGAAGCATAGTCAAAAACTAACTAGTATACATGAAAAATATGATATATAATTATATATAGTTAAGCCAAAGAAACTACTAGTATTCAAATGGAATGTGTTGTCAATACAAGAAAGCATGACAACGCTCTTAACTGATCAATCCTACTAAAACTAAAACAACAGGGAACAACCAATACCATTCAACTGCTACAGCAGATTTCTTAATACCTTTTCCCAAGTCTGTCAATTAACATCCTAGGTGATATGGAAAAATTTAATCTTTCTTTTTGTGTCCTAGGATTAATATCTCGCGTTTCGTGAGGGATTAGCAAATAAAGTTTTCCTGTGTTATGGAAAGCAATTATTTGATGGACTTTTTGTCGTGCGCTGTACACTTATTGCATTTAGCATCTTACCCTGGGAAGCAGCAATGTTTCCGATCGGGCCTAATCATGTCAATTAAGAATTCGTTAGTGAAAATGTACGCGCGTTATTTCAGTCGACAGGACAGCTTAGATCCTTGTTAATCAATAAGAAGGCGAGAAGAAGATCTTGTTTGTCAAATCAAAGTGACATCAATTGCTTGATCTTATTGATTCATTACGGGTGAAACAGAAATATCAGCCAACCAGAGTCCATGGTTTTCTAAGAAATGCCGTTCCAAGTTGACATCGAGTATCCGTTTTGGTTGCTGAAGACCAAAAAAGGACTCGGCGTCTCCAACATGTAAAAAAATTTATTAAACAGATTCCTCCGTTATGTGTGTGTAATCAGCATGCTTTTAAAAAGTTAATGCCACTAAAACAGGAATTGCCTTTGTACAAATCTCTATGTATAGCATTCAATGCAATGTACAAATAAAAGAGCTCGGAAATCTGTTGTAAATGAAAGCTATAACCTCGCGTTGTGTATTAAATTCATAAAATTACATTAAAATATATACGACATTTGTGTCAATGATTCGAAGGACAAAAAGAAACGTGATTGAGCATTACCTTTGACAGTTGCATGCATTCCTATTCAATACAACGAGGTGCATGGTTACTATGTAGACGGGGGAAGAACTTATAAAATGTTAAACAGTTATTCATTCGTATGAACTATTTTTAATTAAAACAATCTGTAATGAATACAATCAATGACAATAGACACGTCGATTATCTGAAAATCTCTGCAACTTTGAAGGTGCAATGCAGAAACAAATGACGGAAGCCAAGCATTTTTATCTCAAAAACCCTGGCCAACTTAAATCCCGTGGGTGCATCAATAATTGATAAACGCATCATACACACTCTCAATCGTTGATTACTGTGTGTTCTTTATCTAATGCTTCTTTATCAAATATTAAAGTACCCTCCAAGTAAACAGTACTCCATGAACGTTAGCACGCGACTCACAAAAGACACCTCAAATCGGAGGCATTAAACCAGACGTTAAGTAGTTCCTGGCCATAGAAGAGAGCGGGGAAAGGCTTGCTATAATCTTTTCCTCTGATAACTGCTGATGACTTCGTGTACAATAATTAGAACACACTTGTGATATTTCAGTCACAATAAGAGTGTGCGTCATTCAGGGTAGTCGGATGAGATGCAAAATTAATTTAGCCACGAGTCCACGACGCATTGTTCCCTCACTGACTACCGATATATAGTGTAGGTTTTACCATTTAGGGCTCTCGTGGTAGGGGTGCATTTTGCCAATAATTTTATACAGAGTCGTTTTAACCCCATTTTCTTGAAATCTGAAATCAAATCACAATTTCCGGAAAGAAATGTGATAATTATCCTCAAAGATTTATCGAGATATCCAAATCAGTTACTAGTAATGCTTAAAATTTAAATTATATGTCTGCAATATCATTTTTATGCCATAACAATGAGGCAAACATTTCAAAATACATAATATATGTGAATCATAACAAACCGATACATCAATAAACAAATAATTAAAATAACACGTAGACCCAAAGATTTGTTTTACACAACATTTAAATAGCTTCTGTCAATAAATATCCCACTGTGCTGTTTTATCAGTTAATGGGTATTGCAGTTGATTAACAATGGTCTGAAATTTTTCGATAATAAAGACTCCATATTAAAGATTTTTGAAACTTGAGAATGAGAACAATTCATATGGTGTTTGTTCCAAGGATTGCCCTTACAATAATTAAAATCTGAACCCCATTACGCCTAATATCCGCCATTGTAATAAACGGGGAAATTTTAATCGAAACATTTCAATAACGGATAGCTTCCCAACTATAAGAAAATTGCGCAAATGATGAATGACGTGTCTTCTTTTTTAAAATTAAAGAAACATGCACTGAAAACTTATCAACCGGCTGAACTTCCTCTTTGGTTTTTTTTAAATAAAAAAAAAGAAGATACAATAACGTACCGTACCAAAGGTTTTATACATGCATGTACTTTTCTCTAGATAAAGTCATATGTTTATATGTAACAATTGTATATTAATTCAATATCTATTTTATATGCAAAGAACATTGATTGTAAACTCATTAACATAATAATTGTTTAATTTTTATCGATGACTACAATCCAATTTTGATTTTTAGGGAGAATTACGGGGGTATCTAAAAAACCCAACAAGAAAAGGATGAATTTTGTTATTGTTCCCTTTCCCATGGCATAGATAACAAAATTAGTTTATTAAATGCACTTGCAGCATATTTATAAAAGAGGAAAATACCCGCCGAGTACGCCCCTCCCACTCTTCAATATAAACTAAATACAGCTCTCGGAAATAAATACAATGCAAGCTTCTAGTTTTCGCATGAATAAGATATAAAAAGTACTATAACGAATCAAAGTAGATATTTTTACAACCTTTCGACAAACAATAGATTATATAAGCATATACCAGACTATTCAAATACAGTTCCCCATGAGTTCAATGACCAACTTCTATACACCCAAACATCAAAGTACGCATCAACGTCTTTACCTGCAAAAGTCAACAGTTTCTAAAAATTGATGCGAAAAACGGAATTGGGTTTAAGAAAGATTTTCCGCTTTAATGAGATTTTCGTCTATTTTGTCTCCCGCTCTTAAAAGTTTTGCAACAGGGTTCTTCAGCAACCTGCTGCGTGAAGCGTGCCTGTACTCTAGCATCATGGCAAAACCCGCACGAACGAATTTTAATGTTCTCTTAAACATTCAATCATTAATGCTTTTCTGAAGGTATATTACGTGTCTAGTCTATTTTGATAAGATTTTCTCGATATTGAGATCTCGTAATTTTTTGTGTCTTCAAAAATTAAATGTTTTCCCAGCAAACAGACGGTTGTGTTACAATCTGAGGAATATTAATAACTTTAAGGAGTAAAGGTAACCTTTAGAATATTGATAAATCAACAAAACAAATATTTCGGATCAATATATGAAGATAATTTTCATTATTTCATAACAACTATGAGCAGGGCATATGGGGGAAAACATAGAAGATGAATTTTATTCTTGATAATTGGCATAAATAATTCATTTTAATCAAAATCGGCATGGGCGTAACAAATGATGCTGCACTTGTTAACATAGAAAATTCTACGATGAAATTCAAGGCAAGCTTGAAGATTCAAGAACACAGTAGTTAATATGCTACATATTTTGTTTCAATCATCCTCTTTTAAAGATATTTTTTAAACAAATATTTTTTGTATGGCTCTTCCATTTATGATGGGGCAGATAGAGAAAGTCAACGAATTTAACAAAATTAAAATATCTTTCATTATGAAATGTTCTCTGATAAGGGAAAACAAGAAACTTAGGCTATCTAAACCATCTTCATTCAAAAAACTGCAAAAGCTGTTATCTAAGTTTAAATAAAAATCGTGATATAAGTAACTGAGAACTCCCTGAAATTCTTGCTACATAATTCGGATTTATCTTTTAAATTTTCAGATCCGTGATGGCGTGGTCCGACACAGTGACGGTTTTAATGTGTATCATCTTCATCTCTCTGCCTACGTTCCTAGCTGACAGAAAGTTGTGCACAAAGAGGTAAATTTCAAAACAAAATTATAAACTTCTCTAATGGATGTTCATGTTATGTTTTTGTCAGTTTCAAACTGTGAAGATTATTAAGTGTGTGGACATGGGACATCTTCCCCATAGATTATGTATTCCTTTAAAAATTTTATTTGCAATAAATTTTCAATTATGTTAAATGCATTTAAGGACAGATGATACAAACAAAAAATGGATGCCTGGATTGGTATATATTTTGTGTTCTTATTTCATTGAAAATAATGCAAATAATATATTTCTAGAGTATAAAGATATTGTAAACCTTCTACGATGTTCAAAAGTCTGCCTCTCTGAATCCATCCTTATTAATCTATACAAATATTTTTCATTTCAAATCCTATTTTTGTGAAAATCTGACAAAAATTTTAAAAACTACGCGGTGAAACTTGTTCATTTTATTCATTAGAACATGACTGAAGTCGTTATTTTCAAATTATTTGACAAAAGTTTGTTTGTATCATCTGTCCTTAAGATCTATAAATGCATTTGGCATATACTTTTTTTTAAAGGTATAATTACTTATATTTAAATCACTTATAATTCATTGTAAAAATTATCTTACAAATTAATTTTATCATAGTAAAATGACATGTCTACCTTTAATAATCGGGGGGGGGGGTTACAACATTTGGGGGTTGGAGTAGGGTTGGGATGGGATCCTTTCCAGTACCTGTAGAATATATCAGATTGCATGTGATATACCCAGTTTAATTTTTTAAAACAGCAAACATGGTCAGAATTGCTAATTGGAAATCTTGATTAATGTGTCAAAGTTATCTGACTTATAAAACCGAAACTTTCTTCCAAAAATTGATTGCATTTCAGACTGCAGAATTCAGTAATTTTAATTTCAAAGACAAAATTAATCCAATAAAAAGCTTAATAAGATTAAAAATTGCAACTTTCTAAGCTCTACCATAACTCTTTTGTATTATTATAATTTTTTTTTTGGTACTCAATTAAAATTAAATTTGAATTGTAATATTTGTAAAACACTTTAAAGTACATTGTTCATATAATAAAATGATGAAGTCCATAAAAACAATTTATACAGCCCGACATCATTCCCTCATGCAAATACCAAATTGGCATTGAAAGACAGAGAGCAAAAAAAATGAGAGTGATTTATTCCACTAAATAAATCTTCATACATGCCAACTTTTGAAAATTCCCATGGGGGATTTAGCGCGTGACGACAATTTTCAAAGCTTTAAATTCGCGACATTTTGTCGTGAAATTAAATAATTATGAAATGATATTTTTTTATTTATAATATTGATATCACTTATCAATAAAACTCAAGGGTTCATTTAATTAATTAACACAAAAATTTTTTTTCTTTCCAAAATTGAAATATTTTTGCTAAAATAGGTGCCTCTCTCACTAAAGAAAGGGTATTTAGTTACATATATAAACAACTTTTATTTCTACCAGGACAGAATTTAGTGAAAAATTTAAAATTGTACAACTTTAAAATCATTTTTTTTTCAAAGTCTAAAAAATAACTGAGGTATTGAAACTGTAAAGTCCTGTTTCTAGAAACATTTTTTTAATTTATATTTCAATTAATTAGAAATTCTAATAAGATATTAAATTTACAGAAATTTATACCACCTATCCAAAACAGAATTCTTTTTTTTTACAGTCATGAAATTTGTCAGGCTTGATGGTGCCATGTATTTCCTTAAGTCATGCACATAGATCTACCTAACATATTACTTTTGGGAGAAGGGAGGGAAAAGAAATTCTAATTGACATACACTTGATTGTTTCATCGTAATTTTTTAATAATATTTTAACTGGTTAACTTTACAATATTTTTCATTATAGGTAGACAAAATCAGCAGTTATGCTTTATTAGATTTCTACTTTCGTTTTTAAATCAAAGTACTGAAAGTACTGATGGGAGTTGATTATTAAATCAATTCGATGTATGATTGATTGATTTATATTGTTTAACGTCCCTCTCGAGAATTTTTGACTCATATGAAGATGCCATCACTTGCCG
>PRKT01000058.1:175274-190989 GCA_003671525.1 Saccostrea glomerata | reverse complement strand
AAAAACGATCTCTTTGGATTCCGTTTTTATTGTTTGATTTGCATTTTATTGTCTTTAATTTATATTTTTTATGAAATGACAAACAATTATCTTGTTAATCTACCTTTAAAACTAACAAGATAATCCCCTAATTGCCCCAAGCTATAAGCTTCTTGCACCAGTGGACAATAGCGTGCGTTCAAGCATGAAGTGATTTCCTGTGGCTAGCTCTGTGTGCATTGAATAAACAAGTCTGACATTGTTATCCCGATTGTCAAAATTCAGCGGTAGGGAAATTTTTAAAATCGGAAATTTTGGTGATTTTTTTTTCAAATCGGGAAATAAGGGCAATTTTGCTTTCCCGATCGGGAAGGCGGGATGAAAGGGTAAAATCGGGAGGATCCCGCCTAAATCGGGAAAGTTGGCATGTATGAATCTTAATCCACAAAAAGCTTTTAGCAGTGCATGGTTAATGCAGGAGCAGCATACATAATTCATACATTTTGATGAAGAAGACTGAAATTTTTTTGGTTACTGCTTTGAATTGTTATTACTCTATTTTTCAAAATGAATATCCATTTGGATGCCAACAAGTCTGTAATTGAATATTGGGAATCAATACCAAGTCTTGGAATCTGGAAAATGAAAACAACTGAAAAAAGAGAGTGTTAGTGACAGATAGCACCCAATCCTTCTCTCTCAAATTTCCTTCGAGGGTGAAAAAAAAGAAGCAATGTTTGGACATAGCGATGACAATTTTTTGTCCAATTCCATACTAATGAAAACAGAAATGCAAAAATATAATCATCAGTATTTGCTTGTCTGTTATGGTTAATCTTTTTAAAATCCTTTGGGAGACATTTCTAATAATCCAACGTTAGCGAGCTATGGTCATGTGTAACCTTACTAAGAACATTAAGGCTCTTTAACTTGTTATTCTGTCATTTTCAATTATTGGCCACTCAAGTAAGCTAAAAGCATGAAATGTTTTAGTTGTCCCTCGGGCGTCACTGTCTAAACTGCAATATTCTTCTTTCGAATTATACATTATTCAGTCAAAGAAATACTTTGGCAGATCATCTAGATATATAATGCAAATACTGTTGCTATGTGAAATTGTAAAGTGTCGTTTAAAACTCTGTTCCCTACCCTTTTTTTTAATATTAAACCACATAATTTCTCTGGGATTGGGATAAATCTAGAAAATTAATTAGAAATATTTACTTTTGGCACTTAAAATCTTTAGACAAAAATAAAAATTCAAATGCTCTCTCACAGTGTGTATTTGATATTTAATTTAGCACCTAAATTATCCTCCCAAAAAGGAAATGTATAATTTGCCACATTGGTAGCCTGACTTTCTATACATCACAAATCAACTCAAACATAACTTTATAAACCTTATATTTAAGCTTTAGAATTAAATAAAAAAAATATCAAAAATCCTATCCAGTGGTGACAACATGCCACCTCTAAAATTTAATCAGATAGTAATTCTTGGGATACATTTGTCTGATTCATGACTACATATCACATGTTAGAGCCATGGAAATCATAAAATTCCTCTGTAGTTAATAGGATTATACATCTGTCTGAATAATTCTTCTCAGTTTAATATTCAATCTGCCAAAATATTGATTCTCTGGAGAAATGGAAAATAAGCTGCTAACAGATTTAAAAAAAAAACAACATTAAACATTCAGAGCTGTGAAGTTCAAAAAGGATTTTTAATGTGATTTTTATGCAAGATAATATAAGCTTTTTTGAACTGCAGTCTGACATGATATCAGAAAATTAAATGAAGCATCTTGCAAAAGTGATACATGTACTACCACAATAATTACCTATTGATTTTGATTACTACTGAACTGTGGGACTACTGTGGGTTCTGACCCCCCTCCACCTCCTTCAACTTATGGAACCCTCCCAAAACATCAAACCCAATCTGATTAGACAAAAATTCACAGGATATCTCTCAGCACTTCCTTACTCAATCATCAAAACTGGCATGGCAAAATCACTGATGAATTTTACATGCTGGAATAATTTTATTGATATAAAGTTCACCCTCGTCATAAGTCTTATGATGAGTTTGAGAGTAAAAGTTATGGGGATTAGGGATAAAGTTTGCTATCATCTGATTCTGGCAAATTAGTTCTTCACTGAGCTGGAAAATGAAGAGTAACGAGTTTTATATCAAAAAGGAGAGAGAGAGAATGCCTAAACTTATAATGTGCTGCTTTTGTCATCTACCAAGTACAGTTTTCATTATTTGATGCAGATCTTTCTTATCAGAAAAACTGGCAGTTCTTCATAATGATTTTTAAAGGAACATGCAAAATTGTTTAAATTTTCAAAGAAAATGTGTATTTCTTTCAGAAGTAATGAAGAAATCACAAAATATTTTAAGAAAGAATTTCTGCTTTTAAGATGATTTTTTGAATTAAAAAGTCTTCAAAAATGCCGTCTTTTGCCATCCATTATCAGAATCTGGTCAACTCTGAACTTGCGTGATAAGAGAATGATATCTAGGAGATTAAGTTCATCAATATGCTGGGAATGACAAAAATTTGTCATCATTTTTTATGTCAAAAACTGATTTCATTCCAAAGCCATACAGATTTCTAACAGATTTACGATGATTAAAAAGATTGATTTTTCTCTGACAGAAGATTTTAATTTCCTGCAAGAATGGCCTCAAAAATGAAATGATTATTTCACAAAAAATCTTACAATCTCTCATTCTCTTAACGAAAATTATTATTAAAGGTTAATGGTCAAGAAAATAATCCTGGAAAACATTACAGGGAGGGAAAACCAGAAAATATAATTCCTCTCATTAGTCATCTTTGAAAATGAATATTCAGAAGGGGGAGTAATTTTGACATTATTGAAATGTTTTCAGTCAGTTGGGTGATATGGCGAACAAACATTGTATTAATTGTAGTCTTGTCTTAATGAAACTTAATAAAAATATATTCCCCTTTTTTGTTCAAGATAACGTACCATAGACACCCAAACACAATTTTGTTTCAAGTCAATTAACACAAATATATAATTTTTATCAAGGCGAAATACTGTTGATCACTAAATATTTACAACACCTTATTTTCGCCAGATTGCCATCAACTCTTTATTAGCAAGATAAAATTTTCACAAATCATGGCTTTTGCTCTTTATGACTATAGGGAATGCTATTTTATGTGAGAATGAAATTTTCGAGAGAAAAGTATCGCACATAATTACGAGAAATTAAAGTTCTCATAAATAAAAAGTGATTTACAGTAGACAAAAAAATTTATGCACATATATAATAATTAAATTTGTTCTTTTAGGGTTGAGGGAGTGACAACCAAAGTCCCACAGACTAGACGCATTCCTGCCAAATGTTCTAACTGGGACCGAGCCTGGACATGGGTCACTCACTCCGACTGTGGCACCAAATATGAGTAAGACTTCTGTCATATAGATAATTCAATTCAAAGTTTTGCAGTTTTATTACAGAATTATAAATGATAAAGATGCTTGAAAAAAATTATAAATAGTGCATTGAAAAATGCTTTTACATGCAAAGGTTTCTTTTCCTTCATGTTTGAGAGAGATAATATATAATGGCAAAATTTTGAAACAATTGTATCTTATAATTATTATCTGAGAGTTATGATGTGAAATATGCATGCATGCATTCAAGTCCAAAGTATTTTTTACAATTTCAATTATTTAACAATTTAATAGCTTCAATATTGCTTAAGTGCTAATTATTTCACATTTATTGAATTATTTTTTTAAAATTCAAGGGAAAACTCATTAGATGTAACACCAGAAAAAAATCTACCATAAATCCCAACTGCTGTAAAAATTAATTACGCTGTAATGATTAGTTTGCTTCCTAGCTGTTCAACAAATACTCCAATAGAATAGTGTCTTTGCTTTTATGCAATTTTAAATTGAAAAACTGCATTTGATGTTTTGGACACATCTTTGAAGTATGGATCTAACTGCCTTGGTTCTCCTCTTGTAAAACATCAAACAAACAAAAGATTCTAAGGCTGAAGTTGTTGCAATCAAATAACAACATAGGGAGACAAACAGAAAGATGTTGTAACACCATATTTGCTAATGCAGGATAAAAGTGTCTCGTTTATTTTATCCCTCCATTATGGCAGAAAGCAATTGATTCCATTAGTGGGGAATCAAGATCTTTTTTTCCAGAAAAGCAAACAATGAACTTCTATGTTCCTTGGCCTCTGCCACAAAAGTGTTTGAAAATCTCGTAATAGTACATCAATTTCGTAGCGACAATGGCCAATGAGTAGAGGGATGCTATCAGGAATCTTTAACCAAATGTCTTTTAATTTGTCATGTGGAAATGTTTAAGGTCATTAATCAAGAACAGAGTCCAATAAATGGGGAGCTATTTATCGTAAGCTGTACAAATTTTATGTCCCGTTATGGAAATTTCGCAGTATAAATTGCCGTTTTAATCAGAGTGATCTGAAACGAGGCAGTATCCGGGATTGTGCTATAAGACTGATGACGACAAGACATAGAGATAAAAAAAGACGAAAATCATCGCTGTTTCTATCTTATACGTTATTCCAACTTTTATTCCCCCATCACTTTTTCCATAATGGCAGCCCACCAAAATCAATATCAAAAGTCAACAGATAAAATAAAAACTTTATTCATTTTCCTCATAGGATTCTAGCAGAAGTTTTAATGGAATTGCGGAACATTTGTATATTGCTCTCTCATGGGATAGATGTGCATTTCTCCTATCAGTGGAGGAAATGAATAAAACACAATAACATATTGGTCCCAGTTCTATCAGCATTCATGGTTACTCTGAGAATTACAAAACACGCTAATTTAATTAATTTAAGTAACATGACTGGACTACCAATAAAGGTTATTCATGCATGGCTAAGCATTTTATTCTGCTAAAAAAAATGCCAATCAGATGGAAACAACTATGGGAAATTTTCATTCTCAATAATCTCTTGTGTACAATAATGGATTTAACTGTATCCCAGGAAAATTCCTAAAGATACTGATTTTTTATGAAAGCAGACAGGAAAACAGATATTTTAAAGAACTGCAATTTGTCACATTTTTTAAAGAAATAAAGAAAAAAAATTATGTTCAAAATAAGATATATGTGGGTGTGGGTTGCCATAGAAAATTGCTAATTTTCATCAATATTTCAAATTATACATTGACAGATGAAATTCTTGACATTTAAAATTGCTACAATTCTATGACTGTGCTTCTAAGATTTTTAAGTTATATTTTTCAAACTGACCTTTTTTTGGCATGAATAGTCCAAATGGAAAAAGTATTAATCAAAGCAAGATCAAATTCATATATCCAATGGAAAAAAGTATTAATTAAAGCAAGATCAAATTCATATATTATAAATAAGTACATGTATATGATTAAATTTTATCAGAGGTGTCCTTATGACCTTGGGGCCAGGGAATTTCCTCCTCTGCAATGACAACATCCCTCGGTTATTCTTGAATTCCCTCTAACTCCTTGTTCAGGTTGGAACCCCAGACCCCTTCTACTTTTTTAATGTTCCCTGATATCGATTTCATTTCTTAGAGACAGCCCTGTTACAGAGAAAAAATTAAAAATGAAACTGTCCTTCATTAAGGGGATGCAATAATTGATGCAAATATGAGAAGTACTACAGAGAATTTATTTCTATTTTAACTTAACTCTTTGACAGGATCACCTACATAGAGTTACCCCAGCACCAGCAGTACAGACTGGTGTATGAATGCTGCCCAGGGGATAAGGACTGCAAGCCTGGTTAGATTTTGTGTACATTTAATAGATTCAGCTAGGACTTAGTTATTTCATGCAACTTTCATATAAAGAGACTTTTGAAGGCTGTATATAAAGTGTAGTGTCAAATTTCTGACTAAATTTTCTAAGAGAAGTTAAAAAAAATAAACATTTTAAAATTCTAAGAATAGTTTTACTAAAATCTACATTTTAGAATTCATTTTTCTTGCATACTCTTTTTTATGCACTTATACTAGAGAAATGAATATAATTCTAAGAAATTATGATGCTGCTTATTCTTCAATGGGTCAAGGTATAAACCTATATCCTTTAACTACTGTGTATGCTACTAAAATTTTAAAAAATTGAATAATAAATATGTATATTTGATAAAACTTCTATAACTCTGCTTTACTCTGAAACTTTAATTAGAAAAAAAAGTATACAACTACACTGTATGTTCCTTTACTTTTTAGTCCTTATCTCTTTCATCACCAGTGTGCCATTCAAAGAATTTATACAGTAAATCTTGTCTACTCTAGATATCAAATTGGACATATTGAATAACATTTCAGATCAGACAACATTTTAAACAAATGAATTTACTGAAATGAACATAAAGTGTACATCCTTTAAAACAAGATTTCGGATTACAAAACATTTGGATTAAACAAGTTTTACTGTATACATGTATCTAATGAGACAAGGTTGTTTTACTTTAAAAACACAACTCTGTTAAGACAAGAATTACCCTGTAAACAGTAGAGAGGTTTATGTATACATCAGTTTTACCTGTTTGTTTTAGAAGGACAAGCTGAAGATGAGTCTGATGAGAGATTCCTTGCCATCACGTTTGGATGTGCCTCTGCTGCCTTCATCATTCTTATCATCATCATCGTCATCAGTGTGTGCAGGAAGAAACATTCAGGGTATAGGTCTTGTTATACAGTATCATCAAATAAAAAGAAAAAAAATTAGGCACATTAGTCTTGCACTATCCTATACATTGTCATCAAACACACAAAAAGACCACAATTAGGTCACAAGAAATCAATTTCAATTTTTACAGTTCAAGATTTATACAGGGAACAAAAAACAAAATCATCTTTTCTATAAATGGGGGGGGGGATCAGTTTTTAAATTAAAAAAGAAATTGACTATTGGGAAGCAAAGTCAGATTTGAGAATCGAAAAATTGATTTGTATGTCCTTGCAAGGATACTAATTTAAATAAAATTTGAGTTTCAGTTTTTAAGGAATGTCCATTAAATCTCAAATTGATATCAATATAAATATTCTTTAGTCTGAAAGAGATTATTTTATACTCACAGATTCATCTTTTGTCCATACAAGAAGGAATATGAAAATGCTGATGGTAGGTTACATATATGGCATGGTCTATCTGTTTATAAAAATTACTGTAATTCCAGATATCTACATGTAAATCAGAATTTAAATTCATTAAACAAAATGTTGAATGAAAATAAAATTATAAACCAGTAACATAAAACTTTAAACTTTACATTTGAATGTGGAATTTTTCCATTTTGCATTTACATTATAAACTGCTTTAAATTTTAGAATCCCCTGTTGCTTTAGGTTGCCATGGTGAACGTTCTGGACCAAACGACTACATCATAGGAGATATAGGAGAGGACCATAAACTCGTGATTGAATCTGAATACGAGGAGATTTGTGACATAAACCCTGCAGCAAAAGAGGCAGATTGGGACAATGTGTATCAAAAGAGTCCCTCTGCTCCTCCACAAGAATTGATGGATGAGGGTCAAGAACCAGCACAATCTTTGACCAATGGCAATGCAGATAAAAGAGAACCTGAAAATGTTGGAATGGCAGGCAGTTTAGTTGAAATTGATCAAACTGAAGTAGAAAATGTTACAGCTCAGAAAACTTTAGTAGACATTGAAGAGAACAACCAGCCTGGAAATGTTTGTGATTCAAACACCAACAGTGTAAATAATTCTGGGGGTGGATCCAAAGATATTCTGTGTGAAGACTTAAATCAGGACATGCTTGACATTACTCCTCCTACTGAAAGTGACTCTTCTATAGCATTGCTTCAACCTGTGAAGGCAGTGGACCAATGCCAAAGGAAAGACAGTCAGAATTCAGTGAAAGACACTCCTTGTGCTCAAATTCCTACCGAAAGTCTGGATTTAGTGACATCTTCCTTAGAAAATGATCTTTCTAATAAAAAGGACACTGTAAATTCATTTGAGGATGCTTCTGTAAGATCAAATGGAGAAAAGGATTCTAGTGATTACAATAGCATGTATGAAGAATTAAAGTGAAAGTATTTTTTTTTTTCAATGGCTACAAATCAGATGAAATCTTTTGTAGCAATGACCCGCAAATGTACAAGTATTCCACTCCATACATGTACCTTTATCATGTTCTTTAACAACAAAATATTTCAATTTAGAACAGTTTTGCTTATATAATAGCATATACATGTATATAAATACAGAGCATATATTTCATTTATAAATAAATGTTTTATATTAAAACATTGCTGTTTTCTCTTTATATCGACATTGTAAGTTACTTTTAATTATCATATAATGATATACATGTACATGCATACAGTTAGAAAATGTTTAATACAACACCTGTCTTATCCATTTCACTGTGAATCCTGACCTTTATTTTGATTACCAGATTTGTTTTTTCTACATGTTCTTTAAAATCTGGCACCCTGTCATTTCTCTTCTACAGTATGTTGGATTAGACACGTTGCACATATTCATCTATCAATTTTCTAAGATTAATTTTAATTGCTATAACTTCCTATATGTAACATTGGTGAACTTGTGAAATCAGCAGGATAATTCAGCAGCATAAAAAAAAAGCCAAAAGAGTTAAGGCTTTCTTCTTTTCCAAGAGAAGTGATACCTTGTAAATTATTCTATTAACCTAATAAGAATTTAAAATAGGCACTGTTTTAAAACAAGGTATACTGTATAATCCCTATTAACCACCCCGGGCGCTTAGAAAATTACGAAAAGGAGCGGTTATTTTGGTATTCTCTTTATAATGTTTAATGCCATATTTGAACTTCAAAAAATCTTTTGAAAAAAAAATAAATACAAGGAACCACTAAAATAATGTCTATCTTTACATTAAGTGAAGATAATTCACCCAAATTGTGCTAAATTATTAATTTTCCACCTAGAAATTTGATAATAGACAAGTTTCATTTTCACTGTCTTCAAATTTTGGATATATTGATTCTAGATGATTTTAATCATTGTACAGGGGGCCCTTTTTTCCTGACAATTGAAAAAGACCTAAGGGGGCACTTAAAGGGGCAGGGGGCGGTTGATAGGGATTATAGGGTATATTATTTAGTTTAAAGTTCAAAGGTAAAGCTAAAAATGTTCAAAAGTGAACCACCCAGATTTACACCATGATGAACAAATAGGAATAGATAGATCACCTCAGTGTTGCTCAACTTGCTCTTAATTTTTTAACTGGTACTTAAAAATTAACTCCATTTTAAAGAAACAAGAAAATTTTCTTTTAAATTCTATTGCTATTTTATATCTAAATCATCACCCAATTCATTACAACAGTTTGAATCACTGAGTTCTTCTTCTACAACCTCTGGCGTCGTGAACACTTTATCATAGTCTACACATTCAGGCCTGACTCGTAACATGAACTTGAGTAACCTGGCTATGTTAATTTGATTGTCCCACCGATGTAGTCTCTTAAAGTGAGATCCCACTATAAGTCCACTGGCACTTTGGAATTTATGCACATTGTTCATAGTCACACCAGATCCCACTAGAACTGGAATGGAGACACTGCGTACAACATCTGTAAAAGAAGAGTGAGCACCAGTGAGCATACCGATATTCATTCACTTTAGTGACATATGTCTAGTTTTATAAAAACACCTGGATGTAAATGGAAGCAAAATGGAAAAAGAATGCTAGAACTATTGGCAAATAAGCATACCCTGTTGATTCATCTAAATTTAAATGTAACAGGTACAACATAAAAACATATAAGTCTAGTTTACTTTTGCCAAGTTATGCATCAATGCTTAATTTTTCTAATTTCTATATCATGTTAGGAAACCTGTTTGAAAATGTTTGAGTATATCACAAACATAGGTAATCAGAGATTACAAGCTCACCTCAACGAATGTTGTCTTTAAGTATGGCAAAGTCACACAATTAACCAACAAAAAGTGTACATCCAAAAATGCAAAATTTGTGCAATTTTGATTTGATACTTTGGAATAGGCCTATATAAAAACTTCAAACTTCAACATGAAAACCTAATTAAGATCCAGCTTCTGAAGCAAGTTTGAGAGTTTTCATCCCTTGATGCATCATTTGTGCAAGTTGGGTTTATATAAACCTTATAGTTTCTTGGTAATAGACCTGCACCCATAACTTTAACCAGGTCCATTATCTTGAAAATGTAGGTCGAATTCAGCATCTGAACATAAGTGTGCATCCTAAGATGTATCATCCATGCAAGTTTGCTTAAAACATCGCTCAAAGTTATTTGGAAATGAAACCTGTATAAAAAAATAACCTTTTCACTAATCCAGAAAATGTAGGTCAGATTCAGCATCTGAAGCCAGCTGGTAGAATGCACCCTTAGATTTATAATTCATGCAAGTTTGGTTATTGAAGAGCTCAAAGTTACTTGGAAATGAATCCTGCACCAAAAACGTTAACCTGTTTACTCAACCAGAAAATGTAGGTCAGATTCAGCATCCGAATCAAGTCGAGTTGTATGCATCCTAAGATGTACTATCCATGTAAGTTTAGACATAATAGGGCTCATAGTATCTTTGAAATGAAAACTGCACCAAAAACTTTAACCTGTTTCTCAACCGTAAAATGTAGGTCAAATTCAGCATCCGAAGCAAGTCGGGTAGTATGCATCCTCAGATGTACCATACATAAAATTTTGGTCATTATAGGGCTCATAGTATCTTTGAAATGAAAACTGCACCAAAAACTTTAACCTGTTCACTCAACCGGAAAATGTAGGTCAGATTCAGCATCCGAAGCAAGTCGGGTAGTATGCATCCTTAGATGTATCATCCCTACAAGTTTGGTCAACATAGGGCTTTTAGTTACTCGAAAATGAGACCTACACCAAAAACTGCACCAAAAATGTTATCCTGCTCCAAAAACATTAACCTAGTCATTCCTTTGCTGAAATTGCAGCATCTGAAACTTTGACTGGTACAATGAAACCCACTAGAAACATCTTCCATGCAATTGCATGTCTAATCAATATAGGACATAGAAGTACTTAAAAAGAAAACTGCTCCAAAAAAAATTAACCTTAACCCTGGACGCCGAAGCCGAGGGTATCACATAAGCTCCCCCAACTTCGTTGAGGTGAGCTAAAAACCCTTCTTCTATTAAGATTTTCTACTCATTCCTTTAAAGGAACAAGTAATATCAGTGTTGTTTACTGACCTTGAACTTCTGTGGAGTCTGTCTCCACCCCAGTGGCGGTCCCTGTCACAATGACCCCATCACTCCCAAACAGTTCAGCAGCCCTGGCTGTCTCCACTAGACTGATATCAGAGGTCACTGCATGGGCACTGGAAAGAATGCTCATCAATAAATAGAAATACTGGTAGAAGTTTAAAGTAAGTAAAGTTTTCTACTTTCTACTTATAAAATAAAACTACCAGCAGAGCACATGAAAACAAAATCTTTTAAAAATATGAGTTCACTTGGTAAAACTCAGCTGCAGCATTACAAACAAGACTCGATCATGGCCTTGTCAGCTACCAGAGTATCAAGAGTTTTTTGACATGCATATTCAATTTGATGAGGTTTTCTCTCAAGTGCTCATCAGAGAATTTTTAGGTCACCTGAGTTACTCAGGTGACCTATTGCTATCCGTTTTCATCCGTCGTCTTGCGTCGTGTGTTAACATTTGAACATTTTCATCTTCTTCTCTGAAACCACTGAACCAATTTTAACCAAATTTGGTATACAGCATGTATGGGTGAAGAAGGGGAACAAAAATTGTGAATTTTATGGTCCCCGCCCCCCTGGGGCCTGAGGGGGGGGGGGCCAAAACCACTAAAATTAGTACATTCTTTAAAAATCTTCTTCTTTACTCCTGGACATCAAGCAGGCAACTGTTTGCATGATTGTAATGAGCATTGAGTCCTCTACCAAAATTGTGAAATTCATGGCCCCAGGGTCGGGTTCTAGTGCTAGGGCGGGGCTATATAGATTATATAGTGAAAATGCATTTATTCTTTGAAAATCTTCTTCTCTGCTCCTGGGTATTAGATAAACTAACCAAGCACATAGTTATGATGAGCAAGAGTGCCTCTACCAAAATTATGAATTTTATGACCCCAGGGTCAGGGGTTCTGGTGTTAGGGCGGGGCTCTTTTAGTTATATAGTGAAAATGCATTTATTCTTTGAAAATCTTCTTCTCTACTTCTGGGTATCAAATACACTAACTAAGTATATAGTTATAATACGCAAGAGTGCCTCTACCAAAATTGTGAATTTAATGACCCCAGGGTCAGGGGTTCTGGTGTTAGGGCGGGGCTCTATTGGTTATATAGTGAAAATGCATTTATTCTTTGAAAATCTTCTTCTCTACTTCTGGGTATTTAATGAACTTACCAAGCACAAAGTTATGATGAGCAAGAGTGCCTCTACCAAAATTGTGAATTTTATGACCCCAGGGTCAGGGGTTCTGGTGTTAGGGCGGGGCTCTATTGGTTACTGTAGTTTCATCATTATTCGTGGAACACCAATTTTCGTGGATTTCGTTGTTGTGTTGATCCACGAAATCAAATGTTCAACGAAGTTTCGTGCCTCCATTCTGATTTACGATAAACCTTTTAAAAGCCCATTCCGACTTTTGTTAATACATATTAAATAGCCCTACCCCTTTTTTCCTCAACAGATCGACTTTAAAGACCTATTTTTCCTTTTTTTTAAATAATTATTTCAAAAAATGAGGAAATAATTTTAAATAATTATCTGAAATTTTTTACATAAACGTTTTGCACGGAGATAAACAAACAATTAACACGTAGATCTGTCAACGCAGTGTATATACCAATCAGCGATATATACCCCCAAAGCCATAGGATGATAATCAGGCGTAAATGTGTTTAATTGTTTTCTCAAACAACTTAAGTGTCCAAACCCCAATAATCACCTGAAAGGTGAAAACAACAAATTACCGTTACATAAAACATAGGTAATCAGAGATTACAGAGCTCACCTCAACGTGTGTTGTCTTTAAGTAAGGCAAATTAAGTCACACAATTAACCAACAAAAAGTAAACATCCAAAAATGCAAAATTTATGCAATTTTGATACTTTGGAATAGACCTATATAAAAACTAAAAACCAGTTCTTCATCATGAAAATGTAATTAAAATCCAGCATCTGATGAAAGATTGAGAGTTTTCATCCCTTGATGCATCATTTGTGCAACTGGTTTATATAAGCCTTAGTTTCTTGGTGATAGACTTGCACCCATAACTTTTACGAGGTCTATTATCTGGAAAATGTATTTCGAATTCAGCATCTGAAGCAAGTCCATTAGTGTGCATCCTAAGATGTATCATCCATGCAAGTTTGGTCAACATAGGGCTTAAAGTTACTTGCAAATGAAACATGTATAAAAAAATTAACCTTTCCACTAATCCAGAAAATGTAGGTCACATTCAGCATCCGAAGCCAGCCTAGTAGAATGCACCCTTAGATGTACAATCCATGCAAGTTTGGTCATTATAGGGCTCAAAGTTACTTGGAAATGAATCCTGCACCATAAACTTTAACCTGTTTACTCGTCCAGAAACTGTAGGTCAGATTCAGCATCCAAAGCAAGGCTGGTAGTATGCATCCTAAGATGTACCATCCATGCAAGTTTGGTCATTATAGGCTCAAAGTATCTTCGAAATGAAACCTTCACCAAACACTTTAACCTGTTCACTCAACCGGAAAATGAAGGTCAGATTCAGCATCCGAAGCAAGGCTGGTAGTATGCATCCTAAGATGTATCATCCATGTAAGTTTGGTCAACATAGGGCTTATAGTTACTCAGAAATGAGACCTACACCAAAAACTGCACCAAAAATGTTAACCTGCACCAAAAACATTAACCTGGTCATTCCTTTGCTGAAATTGCAGCATCTGAAACTTTGACTGGTACAATGAAACACACTAGCAACATCTTCCATGCATGTCTAATCAATATAGGACATAGAAGTACTTAAAAAGAAAACTGCTCCAAAAAACTTAACCTTAACCCGGGACGCCGACGCCGACACCGACGCCGACGCCGAGGGTATCACATAAGCTCCCCCCAACTTCGTTGAGGTGAGCTAAAAAATCTGATAGAAATAATTTATTACTCTCTGCCGTTAAAAACATGCTAAATTCATACAAATTATCAACACAAGTTAATGCTATTTGAATTTTATCTGTTTGCTTAGAAACATATTTTTTTTACAAATGAGGTAATGGATATACATGTATGCTGCGAAAGTCCTGTCATTCATGGCTGATTTATTGTCGATCATATTACTTGGTACCTATCGCGCATGATCGCACGTGAATGTGTTTGTTCCGAGATCTTCAAACAAGGGGTCTGGATGTCTGTCAAGTCACGAAACACGCCGTGCATGTGAAAATGAGTAACTATCGCCATTTTGTGAATTGAAATAATACTTAATTGTTGTTACTTTTAATATCCTGTTGAAACTTAATTACCGTCCGTATTCCAAACTTGCGATCATTATTTTTGTCCGTATTCCACACTTGCGAATAAAGGAATAATTCACTGTTGAAGGTTCCGACTTTTGAAAAGCCAATGGAGATAAATAAATAATTAAAGAGTTTTCTCCTGTTAGTAATTTTTTTAAAAGATATCTACGTACCCTAACATTGTAAATGGCACAATGTTCCCGCTAAAGCATAAATGAAAAGATAGACATTTTTTTTTCTTTCAGGACCATTATCCACGAATTTACGTATCCACGAAACTGTGAATTTTACTAAATCCACGAAAATTGATGTCCACGAATATTAATGAAACCACAGTATATAGTGAAAATGCATTTATTCTTTGAAAATCTTCTTCTCTACTTCTGGGTATTAAATGAACTTACCAAGCACATAGTTATGATGAGCAAGAGTGCCTCTACCAAAATTGTGAATTTTATGACCCCAGGGTCAGGGGTTCTGGTGTTAGGGCCGGGCTCTATTGGTTATATAGTGAAAATGCATTTATTCTTTGAAAATCTTCTTCTCTACTTCTGGGTATCAAATAAACTAACTAAGTATATAGTTATAATAAGCAAGAGTGCCTCTACCAAAATTGTGAATTTTATGACCCCAGGGTCATGGGTTCTGGTGTTAGGGTGGGGCTCTATTGGTTATACAGTAAAAATGCATTTATTCTTTGAAAATCTTCTTCTCTACTGTGGGTATTAAATGAACCTACCAAGCACAAAGATATGATGAGCAAGAGTGCCTCTACCAAAATTGTGAATTTTATGACCCCAGGGTCAGGGGTTCAGGTGTTAGGGCAGGGCTCTATTGGTTATATAGTGAAAATGCATTTATTCTTTGAAAATCTTCTTCTCTACTTCTGGGTATTAAATGAACTTACCAAGCACATAGTTATGATGAGCAAGAGTGCCTTTACCTAAATTGTGAATTTTATGACCCCAGGGTCAGGGGTTCTGGTGTTAGGGCGGGGCTCTATTGGTTATATACTGTGAAAATGCATTTATTCTTTGAAAATCTTCTTCTCTACTTCTGGGTATTAAATGAACTTACCAAGCACATAGTTATGATGAGCAAGAGTACCTCTACCAAAATTGTGAATTTTATGACCCCAGGGTCAGGGGTTCAGGTGTTAGGGCGGGGCTCTATTGGTTATATAGTGAAAATGCATT
>PRKT01000058.1:149333-174944 GCA_003671525.1 Saccostrea glomerata | reverse complement strand
ACTACGCCAAGTTAGAGAAAATTCGACCGCAGTATCTGAACAACAGGCAATTAAAAATGCCAAAGAACATTTATTTCGCTCAGATAAAGACATTGATAAACCTAATGCATGGTAGAAATCGGACTGCGTACATTTATGTTGTACATGGCGGACTAGCATGTTTTGATGAAATTGTAAGAAGGGGGAGGTGTTTTATTTAAATGTTATCTGTTCAGAGGGCTAAAAAATCAACTTTCGGTTATGGAATGAAAACCATTCAATTACTAAATAACTGATTTGGCAAAGTAAAAGATGTCCTAACTTGTTTGGTACATAGTTATATCTCGTTTATAATTATTCACCCTAAAAGTAGAGTGTTGCGTTTTCATTGACGGGGAGTATATTTATGATGAAGAAAGATGCATCTAGCAAAATGGTTATTTTTTATGCCCCCCCCCCCTGGGTATGGGGTGAGGGGGTGGGGGGGGGTACAAAGTCTTAAAATAAATTAATGCTTTGAAATCTGCTCTTTGGTATTAATCAACCATTTTATGAAAAAAATTGCAAAATTTTGAAATATTTGGCCCCAGGATCAGTGGTTCCTTTGGGATGAGGTGCACAACTGGTTATAAAGTGGAAGTGCATTTTCTCTTAATGTTACTCTGATCTTCCTCAGTAAATTAAATAGAGTAAGCATGCCAAGTCTTTAATTATGATCAGCAATGGTGCCTCTTTCAAAATTGTGAATTGCGAATGTCATGGCCTCTGGTTTAAAACACAAACCAAATTTAATTGTTTGAAAGTTGTTGCACAATACTCAGGTGACCTATAAGGCCCATGGGCCTCTTGTTAAAGAAATAGTGTGTTTACAATAATGATTAATCTATAGCCCTTTTCAGAGTTTTGAACCCTTTGCAATTAACATATAAAAATACACTGTATATATGTCGTTGGACTCAAATTCATGCCTATGCAATCTCTGCACAGCATTTTTATGATCTAGACAAAATTTATTATTCCTGCAACATAGTGATACTATTAGAGTCTAAGGATCAGCACATGTTTTGATCATAACCAACCACACAAAGTATGATTTTCTACAACTGCTGAACAACCGGTACAAGGTAATGCCTGTACAAGATTTTTCACCTTGGAAAACTTTAACCAAAAACTTCTTGTCAACTTTAACCCTTTGTCATTGATTTAAACAATAAAATGCTTTCTTTGTTTGTTATCACTGGAATTAACGGAAGCAGCTGTTGCAGAAAAAATACATAACCCGCGTAATTGGGTTATGAAAATGTTTTCTGCAATAGCTGCGACCGTTAATTCCAGTAATAACAAACAAACAAGAGGCCCATGGGCCACATCGCTCACCTGAGCACTAAGGGTAGGAAAAAGTAGAAAATGGCTTTTTATTGTCAAGTTTAAATACAAAAGTAGTCCCATGACCAATCATGGATTTGCTATTTTTTAGAAAATGATTTTTAAAGAATTTTCCTATATATATCTTTAAAAACTTTGGTCGGCCATTTTGGCCCCGTCCTACCCCTGGGGGTCATGATTTGAACAAATTTGAATCTACACTACTTGAGCATGCTTCCATATAAATATAATGAATTATGGCTTTGTCATTCTTGAGAAGAAGATTTTTAAAGAATTTTCTTATATATTTCTATGTAAAACTTTGGTCGGTCATTTTGGCCCCGCCCTACCCGGGGGGGTCATGATTTGAACAAACTTGAAAATACACTACCTGAGCATGCTTCCATATAAATATGATAAATTATGGCTTTGTCATTCTTGAGAAGAAGATATTTAAAGAATTTTCCTATATATTTCTATGTAAAACTTTGGTCGGCCATTTTTGCCCCGCCCTACCCCCGGGGGTCATGATTTGTACAAACTTGAATCTACACTACCTGAGGATGTTTCCCCATAAGTTTCATCTTTCCTGGCACAGTGGTTCTTGAGAAGAAGATTTTTAAAATATGCCACCAAATTTTCATTAATTCCAAATTATCTCCCCTTGAATGAGGGCGTGGCCCTTCATTTGAACAAACTTGAATCCCCTTTACCCAAGGATACTTTGTGGCAAGTTTGGTTGAAATTGGCCCAGCGGTTCTTGAGAAGAAGTCGAAAATGTGAAAAGTTTACAGACAGACAGACGGACAGACAGACGGACGCCGGACAAAATGTGATCAGAAAAGCTCACTTGAGCCTTCGGCTCAGGTGAGCTAAAAAAGACATTTTATTGTTTATATTTATATCTGTTTATAATAATCATTTAAAGAGGGATTAAAAATTTTAATTATTGTATTAATGATGCAAACGTCTTTAGTAACGTTTCATTGATGGAACAGCCACTGATCAAGAAATCTGAACAGGTGACATGCCGAATGTAGTTCATGCAGTGATTAACGCAATGGGTTTTCTTAAGAAATAAAGGACAAAATATTCAGTGGATGTAAATATATACTCATACACACAATTCTTTTGAAAAGAACTTCAATTTTTCTAAAAGGCTAATGGGGAAATACAATGTACCTATGTTTCTTTTTGACGTCTGTAAAGATTTTGACGTCCTTGGCTCCAATTAGTTTTCTATAACGAAGGAGATCTCCCGCACAGGCATCCATCCATCCCTCATCAGCAACGTGGGAGTAAACGAAGCCCTCAGCTCTTATGTAGTCCAACTCTGCAAAATAAAGTGCTACTATATAGCTCATTCATTGATAAGGAAATAAAGCATGTGCTTTTTTTTATTTACACAATGACTCATGGAGCCTGTTGTCTAGAACTTCAAGAAGATTTTCATTTCACTTCTGGAACTTCATTAACAAACAAAAAGTTTTTGCAGCATTTAATGAATAAGCCCTTGCCATTTTTTTTCATTTCTTTAGGGTAATCAATTCTTGGTCTCACCCAGGGAGAAATGAAACATTATAAGTACAAAGTGGATTGTATCTTTTCTAAAAAAAAAAACTTTCTAAGGAATATATCAGGGATCAAGGTAGAATTGTATGCTAAGAGAGGTAACTCTGATAAATGCATATAAACCTAAAAATAATTTTCAATTGAATTATGATCTAGCTGTGTTTTTGTTTTTTGTTTTTTTGCTACATAATTATGGTTCATAGATTCTAAATTTTTTTTCAATATCTGGGAAATTTTTTACCACAATTTATTTCATTTTTTACCATCATCACACTTGATGACTATAGAAGAATGTCACTTGTTTGAGTAAATGGCTTTACCTGCTGCTTGCGCCACTGCCAATGCCTGCTTGTTGGCGCCTGCCAAAATCTGGACGCCAACATAATTTTTCTGCTACAGAATAAAAAGTATTTATTTCAAAAGCAATGAAAATCATGTCAATTTTTTATTTTCATTTATGCCATCTCTAAAATAATGTATGCTTGCCCTCTTCGGACTCAATAAAAAAACTTGGGTCAGTTGGTATGTTGGAAAATCTTTTTTCTCAGAAAATTTCAACATATATGGTGACAGAATTGGAAAATTCAGGTATAAAAGGAAAAAAATATCTTAATTCCTGAAAGTAAAGAACAGTTTTGAGTTAAAAAATGGACCATTTTTAGCCAGTCTATTGGAAGAGAGCAAACAAAATTGTAACGATGGCCAAACATAATTCATGATAATTTTATTTTCATTTCTAGGTTTAAGTTTAAGCTTAAGTAATCTTATGAATTAACTGCAAGGTCTTGAAAAAAAATACTAATAAAATATCTTCTTAAAATACTGTTTTAAGGGACTTCCAGCAACTTTTCAGCTTGGCACCTCTCTTTGAATCACTATATTCTTCACCGACAAGTTCACCATCTACATACACTGAACCTCTGAACCTGAAGATAAAACCAGAATCTTTAATAAAAAATTATCTGACTCACCTAAACTTGTAATGGTGAAAACTGGTAGGAGACATTTTCTTTTGATTTAACATGAGGAGTGGCATTATTTCTCCTTTAATATCTACATAGTTAGCGTATGTCCTTCTTTGGTATAAAGCTCTAAAGCAGTCATATGAATCCCTAGATGCATGGCCATATCAACAGTATGTTGATGATTAAGGTTTAAAAACTTTGGTCACAAATTCATCATTAAATGAGGTTCAATTTTTTATTAAGCCTAATTTCCTTTTTCCTCTTTTTTGTAGCAGCTGTGGCATTATTTCTCCTTTAATATCTACATTTATAGCGTACTTCCTTCTTTGGTATAAAGCTCGAAAGCAGTCATATGAATCCCTAGATGCATAGCCATATCACCAAGCCTGAGCTAGGTAGGAATCACGGAGATTTTCAAATGGCCCTACTACAAAGACTTGACTTGAACACATACATTAAGTTTTCCGCATTTAAAAAAATCTGTCTTTGATTCCAGCCAGGTGATTTGAAAATACTTTTATATGGTTCTAAATATTGATATGATAAGTCCTTACTTTTTCTGATCATCATCCCAAACTGAATCTATCTGGAGCTGAAGATTTTTCTCTATACAATAAGAATTGAAATGTTGAAGAACAGTTTTATTTGTCAGCTGCTACAAAAAAAGAGGAAAAAGGAAATTAGACTTAATAAAAAATTAAACCTCAATTAATGATGAATTTGTGATTAAAGTATTTAAACCTTAATTAATTATCAACATACTGGTCCATCATTTCCTTGATATAAAATTGTTCTAAATACTGTAGACGTACTTTTTTCCACAGGGTCATAATTCCGTGGAATCTCAATTTCTGTTTAATCCGTGAGTAGAAAATTACGCGGATTTCCTAAGCTGTCACTATATCCCTTACATTCATAATAACTATGCTTGGACAAATTTCCACAGAAAATTTGTTACTGCATACATAGCATAAATTAATACCACGCGGAAAAAAGTACTTATACAGTAAATTTAAATGTGAATGATTTTACATTAGTTAGTTACATAAAATTTTACCTCCATATGTACATCTTTGTACTTTGCCTTTGAAAAATATGAAAATTGTTCAGTTAAACTAAAAAGTGGTATCAGTTGTTGGTTAATAGAAATTTAATGTCTATATATTAAACAGGCACCTTTACACAATGCAATAAATATCTATACATTCAACTCACTTACAATGAATTCACATTTTTATTCTCTGTTATTTAAATTAAAATGTATCGATTTTAAAAATTGTAATAAATTGTATAAATAATATAATAAATTACATTTATAGCAATCAGAAATAGTTGTGAGGTTGTCCCTTGCACTTTGCTGTATCAAAGTGTCTTTTACTTTCTTTAGTAGATGGACAAGTGACTTACTATTACATGTTTTTGGTCAATTTTTTCCTCATCCACCAGATTTTCACATAACTGAAGGAGACCGAGGGTTTTAGCCTCGGCTTTAGTGCTGCCTGTTCCTTCTTCTGTTAGACCAGGAAATCTTGCCTTCAATTATATATATATATGAGAGATATTAGGCCAAAAAAAATTAATTTCTTGGTTCTCAGGCCATCCCTCATCTCTTCCAAGGGTGCCTCATTGACCTTTTTTATTGCTAAATCAATAAAATAAAAACAACAAATCACCTCCCTCATCATTTTTTGAGGTTTTGTACAATGTAAAAAGCTGCCTCATCATGTTTTGGGGGCAATAAAAAGTAAAAAAAAAAAAAAGCCTCCCTCCCTCATCATATTTCTTGAAAAAAAGGCCTGAGAACCAAGGAATTAACTTTGCATGGCCTTATTCAAATTATTTTCAACTTCTGATTATAAGAAGAAATAGATGAGAATCTCATTCTGAGCAACATGGAGTTGAACTTCGTTATCTTGAATTCTGATATCTTGAATACCATGGATATGTTGAAGTGATGTGGAAGTCCCAACCACAAATTCTTTAAGTATTTTACCCTCGATATTTCGAATCCTCAATATCTCGAAGTTTTTTCTCAGTCCCATTAGGTTCGAGATAACGAAATTTGACTTTATTTGATCCTAATTACTTAAACACCAATGCAAGTTATTTTTCCTGGCTGTCCTTAGTTAAAAGACAATAAGTCTTAGAGCATAAGCGAAAAGAATGCTAACTAAATCTTGGACTGATTCCCGTTGGCAACCATCTTTTAAGTCAAAGTAATGGATTTTTTCTTTGAGTACCCGGGTAAGTGAGTAACCAATTTTTTTTTTAAAAAGTATGTCAGAAGCATATGGGGAAAATTGTGTCAAGTTTGGATGACATTTACCCATTGGTTTTGGAGAAGAAGTTACAAATGTAAAAAGACAACACATGACAGACAGACAGACACTTTTTGATCCAAAAAAGTAATGATATCTTCTCATGCTCAAAGAAACAGAAAATAAATCAAGCTAAATCAAAAGACATAATTAAAATATCTTCTCAAAAATTTTGAAACAGAAAAAAAACTTACTAATACATATTCATTCCCATCTTTAAAATAAGTGCTGTATGTAACCTTTGATGCTTTGTCCTGTACATCACCTGGCAGTGCACTAAACAAGGCTCTTAATGAGTTCACCTGGAGAAAGAATCAATGTCTATATTGACCGACAAATGATTATCACTTGCTTTTACTAGCAGTTTCTATTGTTGTCTTAGTTTTTACATGTATGTACTAGAAATTGATATGAAAACAGGTAGTATTAAAGTATCTAAAAATATTTATAAAGCTTCAACCAAACCCCTTGTAAGTGGCATATTGTTTGGGATTTAAAAATGACCTTTACAGTTGTGTGAAATACAAAAACAATTTTAGTGACTTTTTCAAAGTAGAACAAGGAGTCCTTCAGGGAGAAGCACTGTCTCCACTACTTTTTTCTTTATATTTAAATGATTTTGAGAATGCTTTTATCAGGTCCAATTGTCAAGATATTAGTCTCCAAGAAGTGTCATTGTTTTTAATGTTATATGCAGATGACATGGTATTGTTTTCCGATTCTCGTGAGGGATTACAAAAAACGCTTGATGTGCTTTACTCATATTGTAATGATTGGAAATTATCTGTAAATGTAAGTAAAACTAAAATAGTAGTATTTAGAAAGTCTGGTCGATTGAATCAAAATATTAAATGGTTTTATAATGATGAGGAAGTTGAAGCTGTTAATCAGTTTACTTATCTTGGTCTCACTCTGACATACACAGGTAATTTTCATAAAGCTCAGTTAAAATTGGCTAGTCAGGGGAGGAAATGTATGTTTAAACTTTTGAAGTCTATGAAAAATGTGCATTTTAATTATGCTACTCGTCTGTCTTTGTTTGATACTTATGTAAGTAGTATTTTGAATTATGCAAGTGAAATATGGGGATTCTATAAGGGTGATGCTATAGAGAAAATACATTTAGAATATCTCAAAATTATGTTGAAAGTGAGAAAAAATACATCGTCATTGATGATTTATAATGAACTTGGTCGCCTACCTCTTTTTATTCAAAGAAAAGTTCGTATTATAAAGTTTTGGCTAAAATTATTGGAGTCAGAAAACTGTATATTGAAAAGTATTTACCAAGATATGCTTGAAAGAATTGAGACAAGTTCTTGTACAAGATATAATTGGTTACTTAATGTAAAATACTTATTATTTTCAGTAGGATTTGGAGATGTTTGGTATTGTCAAAATATTACAAACAAAAATATATTTTTAAAAATTTTCAAACAAAGATTAACTGACTGTTTTCAACAAGAATGTGATGCTTTTTTTTCTTCGTCTTCAAAGTGTTTTGTGTATAGATATTTAACAAATAAACTGTGCATGCAATCCTATTTAATGAAACCAATTCCACCCAAGTATATTCAATTGATTACAAAATATAGATTAAGCGCACATTTATTAATGATTGAGAAGGGAAGATTTACTCATATTCCTAGGGAGAATAGATTTTGTTTTTGTTGTCAGATGGAGGTTGAAGATGAGTATCATTTTATTTTAAAATGTCCACTTTATCTTGAGTACAGAAAATTGTATATTAAAAAGTATTATTGGTATAGACCTAGCATGTATAAACTATTACAATTATTATCGACTGAAAATGTGAGTGAACTTTGTAATATAGGGAAATTCCTCCAAAAAGCAGAGGCACTTAGAGATTTACATCTGTAAACTGAGTTTTTCCATGTTTGTTGGAAATATTGTATGCAACAAGCAGTATTAACTTAAAAGAAGTATATGTAAATATTTCATTTATGTATTTAATTAATTGTGTGCTTTACATCCTGTATCTTGTAATTATGTTAACTGATAAGTCATATGACTTAAGGAATAAATAAACAAACAAACAAACAAACATAAGTTTCAGTATTAGTATATAACAGTAAATGCATTTATAACACTATAAAGAATTCATTCATCCTACACTATTTCCAAAAAAAAATAGACTTATTAAATCGCATCCACTAAAAACAAACTGCATATAAAGTTAAATTTGAAAAAGAGTCTTAAAAGAAAAGCAAGTTTCCATATGTATGTTTTAAATACAATACCATTTTTTCACGTGGGTCGATACATGCAGCTAGGTTTCTCCTCTGGAATGCAGATTTAGCTGTTGAACAAATTCTGGTCATACAGGCTACAATCTCTGGTCCTATATCCTTGCCCTGGATATAGGGGAGGTCATGCATATTTTCCACTAATATAGAATCCTAAAAAAATTGTACATCAATTTAATTAAGAAATAAGGCATCATTTTTTTTAGTTTTATTGGGACGTAAAACGGGTTGGTCACGTGTTGATCATGTGCAACCCGTTTTACATCCCAATAAAACTCAAAAAATGATACCTTATTACTTATATTTACATTTGTGACTTATTCATACTTTAAATTTGCCTGACTCTGACTTTTAATGTGTGAAATGCATTATTTTTCAAACCCAATGGCATGTATGTAATCCACTGAACGCCCGTCGACCCTTTATGACGTCACTGAGAAATGTTTATCCATACGCACATCTATGACCTCTTGACCCCGTACCTGTATTTATACAGTCATAAATACGCTTGGTTTCAGTAGTGTTATATACAGGAAAACATTTGCAAATGTAAATATTGTAAATTAAATAATCAACAGAAAACTCTCACTCTCTCTCCTTCTCTGAACTTAAATGGAACTATTCTAAGTACATTATGCATTTTTCTACATAAAGTACTTAGTACATAGTATATTTAAGTCTTATATACATGTACAGGTATGTGGAACTGTGGGACTTAGCAACATGTGATCCCCCTCCCCCCATTTTAGCCTCCTTTATGTGTTAATCACTGTAAAAATGTTATAATTACAAATTATTAATATACTTGTATGCTGATGGACTGTGCTCAGTTATATTGTAAATAAACTGTTATATTCAATATGTGCAGAGAGGTCCAATAAATGTTCATTTTATGTCTAAAATATGCTTTAATTGGGGCTTCATTTTCCAATGTAAGTGATTATTCAACTTTTCTGATCATCCCATACATATATTTAAATAAAAAAATACTTTTAATTTAAAATTTGATTTATGTATTTTAACATGTTTAACTTTCCATTATCAGACATGTATATTTAACATTGTAAAAATTGAACATAGAATTGATGAAACTAATTGTAAGTAATCAACTGTTTAATTATTTTGTCATAACATGTGTCAAAATACTCAACAATTTATGGGCTCTCAAAAGACAATGCAATAATCCAATGAGTTCACAAATGGTCAATTGTCACAACTCAATCAAGATACTCTGTGTATATGTCTTTAATTGATTGCTTAGTCTCATTTTGATTAATTAGCACACCTGTCTACTTCCTTTGATGATTACCTCAAAGTCACCTACCTGAAACATGCCATCTCTGTGTATCATATATTAATACAAGGTGAGACAAAGGTGTGAAACTTATTTTTATGATTGTTTGTCCTTAACCTGGGGAGCAATGACAGACCACTGCAGGTATGTGTGCAGATATAATTAACAATTATTTTACATTTTGTATTTATAAGTACATGTTGCTTTAGGTGCTTACTTTTAAGAAAAGGAAGTTTTGAAGAAAAAAAATCCAATAAATTTCCTGTTTTGGTCATAAGTGATTGATTGGTTTTAATTGACATTTATATTTAATGAGTAGCTTTTCTTACCACTCCTGCATTCCAGTAAATTGAAGCCTCCTTTCTTACAAAGGATAGGATATTTCTTATCTTATCACTACCTCTGGGAGTACCTGAAAAGATATGGAATTGTACTGATAAATACAAACTTATGTATCAAAAATATCAATTAATATATAGAATCATATTGCAATTTTATCAAAAGCAAAAAAGAAGTTGATAATTATTTATTTGATCATGAACATGATGAAAAAATTATGTATAAGTAGATTATATCATTTATTTAACAAAGTTGAAATGCAATCTTTAAAAAAAAAAACATTAAAACTAGAATACTTTTTATATATATTATAACTGGTCAAATTGGTTAGGTGTAGATAAAATCCTAGAAAGGTGACAGACTTAATAATTCTAACCCTTGAGATAAACTTAATTAGTCTGATATATCCTGATATTTTTTCCACCGATTTTCTTGATGTCCTGATTAAATTATGACTTAACATAGCCCAGAGGTATACTGTCCTTTGGATAAACTAGTCCAATGTAGAAAACATAACCACTTAGAAGACAAAAACACATATATAATAGTCTATTCAAGAGGCATGTTATGTTATTTCTTCTCTGGAAATTTTGTGAATTTGGTCAATTTCTTTGCATATCATTTAATATGACGTGTGGGTAAGTCTTTAAAAAATCTTACTGCTGAATGTGTACCTAGTCGTGATAATAGTTTCTGAAGGAAATTTACCCAGAAGTTTTTTTCTCTGAGTCTGATTCTCGCTTCTTATCCAGTAACTTGCAAAGTTCCAGTTGCAAACAAATCAAAGAAATCTTCTTAAATTTCTTTCAAAACATTTAATCATCGGTTGAAGTTTTTAGATCTATGTTTAAATATTTTCTACTCAACAAACCTGGTAAAGCAGGTACATGGATCATTCCTATTATAAAAGGATGACTTTTTGAGAAACGCATGTTTCTACTTTCTCTTTACTTTGAAAGCTCTGAGGTCAACAAAGTGTATCCTCAATGCGCATGCCAATGAACTTAAACACGTGGATTACTAAAAATATATTCGCGGATTGTTTACATTGTATTCATAATATAAATATCGAGATAATTGCTACTTTTCTTCCCTAAAATAAAGCAACAATATATTATCAATGAAGTTTTAGTGATGTAGCTAAGTATTCATTCATCATTACTCAAACTTTCATTAAGAAAATTGAAATAATTTCAAAGAATGTTCTTATTGTTGCAAAACACAATGAATTTTTAGCTCACTTTGCGAAAATAAAAAAAACATACATTTCGCTAATTAATTTCAAAGAATCATTATTATCCATTAAATTGATAAGAAATAAGACAATGCTTTTAGGGTTTCAAAAATATTTTTTCGTAATTTTTTAATGATTTTATTGTACTTCAAACTTATCTTTGGCGCGCATTACATTACGTGGTCGGAAGTCAAATAAAAAGCTTAAAAACTATTGCTACAGCTTTTTAATTACTGGGGTGTCACAAAAATAAGTTTTTAAATACATTTTCGTAAAATAATAATTCTTTTTAGCATTTCTGCAAATATCCCTTTTCCCACCCGAAAACCGTTGGCGGGATAGTAATCGGTAGGGGGCATTACGAGCTTGTCTGTCGGTGAGGGAAGAAGTTATTCGATAGCGAGCTCGACTATTGACTTTGGACTTTTTGTGCAATGAATTGATTGGAAGCAACATGTAAGAAATTTAAACTTTAGGTCATAATGATGATTTTATAGATGAATTTGTCATATTTCCTTGCCGTGATCATTAGATCTATACCACGATTATGTGTAGGTCGACATTCCACGCCGACGTTGAATATATTGCTGTCAACTAGCTGGCATGATTTTTTGATGATTTTATCGATATATTACTTGAATGACTTGTTTTTTGAGGAATTAACTGTAGTTACCCAAATCGGCAGATTTTATTTAGATAAAAAACTGAAAAGTTTTTATTTTTTGGTTTGGCCTTAAAATGTCCCAGTCTTACGGGAAAGTAAAAATTGCATGATTTGCACAATAATTTATCATGAAAAATACTTTTTCGTTAAGAAATGAATACTATTTATTTCAGATTTCGACGATCGGCAGTTCGGCCGACAACGATGTCGAGAAAAAGGTAAGATTTGCCGCCTACCCCCGCGATTATTCCGCGCGCCATTTTGTTTGTTATGTGATCACCGAAGCGGTTTATGAATGGCTTGCTCGCCGATTTCTGTGATAGAATATGTTATTTCTTTCAATTATAGTGCACGATTGCAGTCAAAAGTGAAAAGTGAGGAAGAAGTTTTTATGAAAATCAAAAGGAAAAGAAAAGCCGACGAGGTAGGGGGTTGCAACATTTTTTGAGCGCCCTAGCGGCCATGAACGCCGATTTCTTTGTTCATTCATTCATTCCAGTGTTTGGAAAGAAAAATGATAAAGTCATTAAATTTTATTACAGGCATTTGAGGAAGATGCTAATATGAATAATCGAAGCAAGCAGTTTAGAATAGAGGTATGCATTTTTCTGTTGATATATTGCAATAATTTTTTAAAAGGGTAAAAAAAACCGGGCGCCACACGACCCAAATAATATACTTGCAAATATAAACAAACCGAAAGAAGAAGAAAATTGTGAATGAATTGAAGGCATTATGATATGTTTTGTCTCTGGGGGGTATTTATTTTTTGAAAGAAATTGCATGAATGAATTCACAGCTTATAGTGATCCAAGCTATGGTCTTATTCTTAATTAATTTTTAACTCAAAATGCCACTGTTTACAGTTAGAATCCAAGCCAAGGGATTTACTACAGTTATTTTTCTTCAACTTTAAGTGAAATACAAATCATATAGCCCAAGTTTCTACCAATAGTTCTAGCTGTCATAAATTAATCCCAATGGAAAACCCTGTGAAATTGGGGGGAAATGAAAAATTCATATTGTAATATTTTTTTATATTTTAATTTTTGAATCCAAGAATTATAACTTTTTTTCAGAACCAATGGATTCCAATATCAGAAAACTCATCCATAACTACCTGTACCCTAGTGCCAAGTGAACCTCTTTCCCCAGAGTCGGACTTAAAATCCTCCCCCTTAACTGTACTTAGTTCCCAATTCAGATTTAGAAATATTTGCACCCATGCGTGTAGATTGTCCCCCCTGCCCACATTTAGTTGGGCAGATTCCCAAGAAGTATGGACCTTGATGCTTCGAAAGGAATCACTATATAACCGAAATCATCAAATGTTTGATCGCCATCCCACACTTCAACCAAGAATGAGATCTATACTGCTCGACTGGATTATAGAGGTAAATATAGATATTTTTTAAAAGTTAACAGCTTAAAAATAACAAGACAAATGATTGATCATTACTTGTAAAAAAAAAAATGAAAGGCACAAGTCTTGGAAATGAAGTTTCCAAAAGAAAAATATAACTTAAAAGAAAAAATTATTGTCCGAGTTCATCACTAGAATTGTGTAGTCAGTGCCCTAAGGATTCTTAATACTAGATGTGTTTCTTCAAAATGAAAATGATTGTTAGAAGAAAACAAAGAATTAATACCATGTATCTCTTCTTTTCAGGTTTGTGAAGTATACAGATTACACAGGGAAACCTTCTACCTCAGTGTTGATTTTATTGACCGTTTTCTTAGTACCACAAACAATGTCATGAAACACCAGCTTCAACTTGTAGGAATAACAGCACTCTTCATTGCAGCTAAGTTAGAGGTAAGTCAATAAAAAGTGTCAAAAGTATACATTATATATAAGAAAATATAAAACCTTTAAATATATTAAGTATTCATTTATGTTTTTGTAGGAAATTTATCCCCCTAAGATAGCTGAATTTGCCTATGTCACAGATGGTGCTTGCTCAGAAGCAGAAATATTGGAGCAAGAACTTGTAATTTTAAAGGTATCATATAGGTCTACCTACTGGTCTTGCCTTTAATTTGTTGACAATTCAATTGTAATCTGTAATGGATATTTTTTGATAGAACAAGACTTTAAAAAAAAAAAAAAAAAATTGAACGTCAACTAGTCAATTTGCTAAGTCAATATTATAGTAAAATTGTTGTGCTATAGTCTGCTTTATTCTTTGATTTGACTCAGCATCAATGATGTGCTAATGTTAATGTCTTGACATGTGTTGCATTGCAGGCTCTGAAGTGGGATCTATCTCCAATGACCATCACAGCTTGGCTGAATGTCTACCTTCAAGTGGCCAACATAGACCACATAGTGGAGGCAGAACATGGATTTGTTTTCCCACAGTATTCATCACATGCATTTGTACAGATTGCAAGGGTAAGTCAAATCTGACATTCTTAATGTGAAAAGCTTCTCAACAGATATAAGGGCATCATTCTTGATACAAACTCTGTCTAAGAATTCTCTGTAAATAGTTTTCAAAAAATTTATGGAATGAAATGCTCTTTATTTATCATTTTGTTTATCATTCTTTGTTAAGAGAAAGCTAAGATTGTGATTTGATTAACAGTTGACAGACTTGTGTATACTGGACATTAGCTGTATGGAGTACACTTACAGCCAGTTAGCAGCTGCTGCCCTCTATCATCTTACCTCAAGAGAAATGGTGCTATCTGTTACTGGTAAGTACTAGCATACAATTTCTATAGTTTTAAAAAATCTTTTGAAAATCACATTAAACTCAGTTGGGTGACTTAGAATTTTATCCTGATTTGTAAATTGAAATGATGGTACTTAATTTTTATGCTATTTCATTTGCTAACACATGGACTGCAGTGTAAAATGAAGGTAATGAATGAATGAAAGGTTCCCTTGTTATTCACCTTTAGTAATTGTTTAGCTGTTGTCATGCTTCCATACAAACTTATTTTCAGCTTTTTAGTTCATCTAGGTCAAAGAGGCATGTTATGTTTTGGTGATCAATTTTCCCTTCTCTGTCATTGTCAGTGTAAACTTCACACAATTTCACTTTGTCAGATAAAAGTTAACAAATCATCCCCATTTATTACAGGGTATGAGTGGAAAGACTTGGAGCCCTGTGTAGAGTGGATGGCGCCGTTTGCTCGGACACACATGGATGAGGGTTCTGTGGAGGTCAAGTTTTTCCCCAGCATACCTGCCGAGGACTCTCATAACATCCAGATTCACTCTGTAGATCTAAACATGCTGGTAAGTTGAGACGGTGCACAGTTCTTGGTTTATATTTCCTCTGTTATTAAGGCAAGATTCTAGCTAGAAACTAAAAGAAGGATGTCAGCATTTTGCTAAAGCAGATTTACATGCAAACATGTAAAGAATATTTCAAGTTCAGAATTTTATGGAAAGTATAATCTACCCTTCCAATCTGCACACATGCATGTGATGAATATGTTATCAAACACATTTAGTAATTGCTGCAAAAGAAGAGTTATAATTTTTCTTTGTGTGTTGTAGGAAAGAGCTCAAGAATTGCAGGAAGAAATCCAAACTCTGCTGAGGGCGAGAAGTCCTGATCCCCAAGCTCAAGTCATCACACAATTAACCCCTCCTCATAGCGGCAACAAGAAGTCAAATACCTCCAAAGACTCCAACACCTCCTTTAGTTCCAGTGAGTTAGATTCTTTTGAGAAAGAATCTGGGGAGTTAAAGTAGGAGTGTATTGTGTACAAGAGAGTAGAATGTATAATTGAGGGATAATATCAAATTGTGCTATTGTACAGAAAATACTAGACAATTATCTCAGGTTTACTGTTGAGTCTTCCCCTGATATCTAACTGATGACATAGAATCCTCAGGAATATACTAGGGAGAAAGTTGTATCTTGTATACTTTACAGCAGAATGAAGGGTATTCTTGTGTAATCTAGTGCTGCGTGTGTTGATTAACATATATTTAATCTCTGTGTGGTCGATTTCCTATATCGACATGTGTGGTATTTATTGTTGATACATAGGGTGTGACTGAGTGCATTGTGAACTTGTAATCTTAATTTAACAAAACTTTTCTTGCAATATTTTCATGTTTTGTTTTTATATTGCACCCAGTTTTGAAGGGTGAGGTCTGTATACTGTAAACCAACTTTTATTTGCGTGCAAGAAATTTTCGCGAAAGCCTCTCCATCGCGAATATTTCTCGCTGCAAACCAGTTCTTAAAGTGTATATGTCCATTAACAACAGATCCAAATGGCTTTGATCGTGAAAATGAATCGTCCCGAACTAGTTTATCCCTACTAAATCACGAAATAAAGTCGACGCAAATAAAAGTTGGTTTACAGTAACTTGTAAGTAGTGGGACCAACAATTTCTACATGTATAGGTTTTCAATTGTATTTGCAAATGATCCTGTAGGAACAATGATTTCCATTCATGTATGGCCACTTAGTGTTCATCTCAATGTTCAAAGAATGAATTTCAGTCAAAATGCATTGAATCAAATATAAATACTTGATATTATTTACAGTATCCTGTGTGTTCATGTTGAAATATGGCAATGAAACCACTTGTGTTCACAATTCCACCAAACGTGTTCATTTTTATTAAGGTATGAATGTTAAGTGTGATTGTTAAACAAAATGCAAGAGGAAGAATGGAGATTTTGAGATTTTTATGTTCTAATGTACATGGTATTTGTGCAATTTAAAGTTTCTTTTTAACAGCTGACAAGCCATTCAATTGTGATTTCCGTTATTAATACTGCTCCAAGTGGGATGACTGTTTGATTCAAAAACAAAATTTGTAAATTGCCTCCAAAACAAAACTTTTACTAAATATGGCAAGATACTGGTGTGCGTTAAAATACTGAAATTAAATCTGTAAATGAGTTTAAACTTTTTGCTAGAGATTTCAGTAGAAAGATAAGGCAAGATATTTTTCAAAATGCAAAAAATATATGTTCTAACATAGTGGGTTGATGACTACACAAATTGAACCAAATTTTGTCCTTGTTACTTGTTTTTTTTTCTCATGCTTAATTGTAATGTTGGAACTTTTGTGTATTTTTAAGGTTTAGAATCGTCTAATGTTTATGAAGATATCATGCATTTTATTTTTTCACCTTTTGTTTTACTTTTAAAGAAATCAGAACTTCAGCATAGCATATCACATTTCAATTAACTATATTAACTCTAGAATCAAATCATGTGCTTTTCATAATTCACTATACAATTCATCTGCATATAATGCAAAAATTAATTGGTTTTTATGGGTCTCTGCTTATTTTCCTTGGTGAATCCTCATACTTTATCCATAAAATGGATATGGAAAGAAAAAAATAATCGGGTGCTTTACTACATTGATTATAAACACGGTGAATGGATGTTAGAAGATTTGTTGTGTCCAAAGAAGAATTTCTATGAATATATTTAATTAATTTATCCTCAGTAATTTATGATTTATCTGCCACAGATTTAAAGATGTATAATTTAGATTTTTGATTCATATTAATTTATTTTCTTTTTTTATTTATCTTTTTTTCCTGTATCTGAGAATATATTATTGAAATATAGTGTGTACTCTGTACAATGGCAATATACTATATAAATATATGAAATACTTATAGTCATTTAAAAGTCAGAGGATTTATTGATAATCCTTGTCTAAGTATTGTAGTAGCATTTAAAAGTAGATTTAGTTTGAAAACAATGTACATTTTAATACATGAAAGTCTACATCACACATGCTTGTTATCCGAAAAACAGTCATGAAAAATGAGCTAAATCAGTCGAACATCTATTATTTTTATATACTCATACTCATCTTGTAAATGTTCATCCTTAACACATTGACGTTTGTTATGGTTAAGTTTTTAAATGTTTGACAAAGCAAATTTTAGTCAAATGTATATTAAAAAAAAGATGCAATAAATGTTGTTGTAAATTACAATTTTGTTTTGGTTTATCTTTGCAGACACCTCTGAAATATCGCCGAATCGGCGTAAAACAGCAAAAATCAATCTTGAAAATTAAATTTGTTAATTGTAAATGGATATAAAGAAACTTCAAGGTTTTTTTTTTATTTGAATTCATGCAGGTTCAGATCAGAGGTGTTCTGGATTTTGCACAAAGGTAGGGTTTCAATAAGGCTAATTTTTGGCTCATGATGAATTTCAAATTAATTCCTTTAGTTATGTCTAGTAATGTTTCCTCTCTCATATTTTATAATTTATCTGCAAAACCAACCGATACTAGTCACGTGACAAAGGGATATCTAAAGGTTCCCTCTAAAAGCGTCTAAGAGGGTTATGAAGATTTAATACTTGTAGAAGACTATTCATTGTGAAAAACTAAAGAAAGCTTAACCATATATCAACATGGAACAGGACTGAAGTAACACTAAAAGTTAACTAATTTAATATTTTTTGGAAAAAGAACTTCTGTAATTGTAGCCATAGGAATTCAATGGAAATTGTGTATGTTTTCTTATTAGACATCTTTGCTTCCTAAAATAACAAAAAATGTATGAAAAACAATCAGTTATAAATAAAGAAAAGCTTTCAATATTACGATATATCATATAATGAGACAAATCATTTAAAATATAACTGTGCTTGCGACCCATACATATTCTTACAAGTATAAAGTAGAAAAAAGACCTCTACGCATTATAAGTAAGTACATCGATTTAATAGTATTTCGTTTAGATTGACACAAAGGAAGTGTAAAAATCTCTTATCTATAAATTGTATTCAATGCTAAAAATATTTTTTGGCGATAAAAAAGAACTGATTCTGTAATTTTACCCCGTAAACAGGCATTAATCATAATTTATATGTACTTATTTTATTTTATTTATAGATATTGGATGCAAAATCTGAGATGTGTCTTTTATCAAAATTCATTTTATATACATTCATTTGAATTCTAAAGATATATACTTTGAATGTACCCATTTTCGTGTGAAACGTATCTTAATTTTTTTTTCAAAATGTTTTTGTAATCGCATGTACATGTGCCCCATTGAACTTGCACAAATCACCTTTGATCAAGGTGTAAAGTATTAATTCTTATGTTCTTCCGTAAAAAAAGATATGAACAGGACATGTTTGCACAGACAGATGGATGAGGTGATTCCTATACATACCCCCAAACTTTGTTTGGCGGGTATAATAAGACCACTTGTTATATGGGCAATAGATTTAGGACAGATCAATGCACAAACTGCATCATCAACATCTTGTAAAATTCAAATTCACATTAAGTTAAGTTAATAATTAAGTTGAAAGGAGCTGGTTACTAAAATCAGAAAAAAATGTATATTTAATCTGTGAAACGGCAACATACTCAAATCAAGAAACTTTGAATTTGATTTGCATTAAATAATTAATATTGTTTACTGTGAAACAATAACTCTGACCTTGGTTTTTATATATTGAAACTACCGTCTCTAGTGTCAAAGTTTTTGGTTTTCCTCACAAACAGACACACAGGCATGTTATAATATAATCAATTATTTTTCTTTCTTGTTTGATATCATCGTATGAATTTAATACAGGTATAAAAGAACAAGCCAGTACTAAATAGTAAAACCCCACTCTGTTTGACTCTAATGAATCAATCTCACAATAACATGGCATACCTAAAGAGTGTACTAAAATTTCAAGAATCTGCGAGGAGTATTCACTGAGAAAACCGTGATGGAAATTGGTACATACAGACACATAGATAAACAGAAAATTGACGTTGTATTCATACAAAAATAATTGTCACCTTTTGACCTGCAAAAAAGCCCCAATCGTCTACTATGAGTAGTTGCCGAAAATATGCGAAGAAAATTTGTCACAGACAGACACACAGACAGCTATACAGAAACACAAGGGTAAAAAAGTATACCCCAGAGCTAGGGTCGAATTCCTAGTAATCTGTTTGATTGACTGGACAATGTTATAAATGTGTATGATTCACTTTAAGTGTTTGAATAAAATTAACCACAACTTAACAGATTGCAAAATTTGCAAAGTCATTAGTATTTAAGTGTGTGTTGCATTCCGAACCACAACCATATTTCAGTATAATCTTTCTGTACATATAAGTAATTAATTATCAAATTATGGTTTTGGTTCAGAATGCAACACGCGGTGTACTAGAAGGTTAAACATCATAACCCTCCAACATTTTCCCATATACTCAATGTTAAAGCGGTTGAGGGTACCATACTTTGATTATTTATTCTAATATTATCCTAACTTTTTTCTCCAAAAATAAATACTAGTACATAGCACAAAATTAGACATGTTGAAAATAATGAAAGTAAGTTTAAAATTGTTGGCAATCTAATCTCATTTTTCACAAAAAACATGGGCCAAAAAAACAGCCTTGTGGAAACCTCTCCTTTGAGGGGACAATTTTTCTATATCCACTTTACAATTATTGCTGTTTTGAGATTGAAACCATGAATCTTTGCCATCTTTCATGGTATATAGTCTTAGTCGAATGCAATGAGAAAAGCGGGATTTTAGTGGACTAATTATCACCTGAATTAATTTTGAATTTCATCCTTTTTTTGGTATTTTGCGGATAATGTTGCCTTTGTCTGAAAGTCGGGTGCAGGTGAAATAACTTTTGATACCATCTGTATCAATTTAGAAGCTTGGTGCAATGTTGAAAATTTATGTTCATTAAGTATACGTTTTATGCTAATGAACGTATCTTAAAATGAATTTTACAAAACTGGATCTCAACTTCTCAAGAAGGCAGAGCGTAGGAATTTTTTAAAAAATCAATCGGATATTTACGTATCTATTCGGGTATTCAATCATTGGATGTTGTTATTAACGTCCCATATACCTAGACAAAGATTTTTTGTATGTTTATTCACTGCATGATCATGAAAGCCCAGTACTTTGCCATGGAAAAAAGGAAAGTCCTTAACAGTCATTCTTCTTTTGCAGGGAGACATGTTACGAGATTACATGTAGCAACCATTTCATACCTTTATCTTTAACAATGAGGGTAAATGATTAAGCCCACTTGCTATTAACTTTTCAGTTTCAGTTTTATTGAAGTCGAGAGACATACATCTCATAGACATAACACATGTAATAATGAAATAAACATACATCTTAACACGTGTAATAATGGAATAAACATACAACGTACATGTACAAAGCATATAATATTTCTGATAATCTATAAAATTGATAAAGATGCTGTTCTTGAGGCATTCGCTAATTGCAAAGGATGTTTAATGAGGTGTCACAGCTATAAAACAACATGTAAAATTTGTTATCTTGTTTTGGGGATTGTAGAACATCACGCGGTGTTTCAGATGTATGTATTTCATCAAGATAAGTCAACTTTATGCATGATTAATCTTTTCCTTTGTTACTTATACCCTTGAGATAAAAGACCAGATAAGATCGTTGTCTCCTTGGAAAGAACTAGTTTAACTTTTGTTTCAGCAATGTATTTTCTAGAGGGCAGGTTGGGGTGAAAAACCGGATTTGCCACTCTAGTTGCAGTGTTTTCTTGGGGTGATGCTTGTTAAATATGACATTTCAGGAAGTCATAATTTATAATTGACATGTAATTTCCTTGCATTTGGCAAGACATTGAGGGTTCAATTACATGCACATTCACAGTCGGAAAGTCTTCAAGATACAATATCTATTAAGTGTGCGTCAGATATGGAGAACTTATCTTTCTTATGTAATACATTATAATTTACCATCCCTTGTGTCCATCCGTATTGCTCAATGTCACACATCTTTGGAATAAGTGTTTTATAAATTCCTGTACATATGTCTCATTTATTTATTAAATTTGGTGTGCTGCAAGGTTGATCATTAAACACTGTCTTGATAAAGTATTTCATAAAAGACTGCTCGAAATCTTGCACCCTTAAGGGAAACAGAGAACATTTTAACAAATGTACGTACCATTATTTTAATAATTAAGATAAGGCCGAGGACATACTTAAATGGTTATATAAACACTCGGAATATTGGATTAGATTGATCATACACATGTGAACATTTCCTGTCAGAAATTCGCAGGGGATATCTTTGACATTGCTCACTCTCTTTCCCCATGTGTTTTTCTTGTCACAACCCGATTAGCACCTTAATCGCAAGTATTACAAGAGGCCATAAGATCGTCTGTGTAAATTTATGTATGTATTAGATACTTATAATAAATGCTGCTCATTTTAACTCCTTCCTGGCGAGTTCATATTGACATCTGTAAGTAAATCAGTTCATACATGCGTCAATTATATGTGAGACAATATTTATCAATCTGTTAATTGTCCTCCTGAGAGAAATTCCATCAGATTTGCTGTTTTACGTCATTGGATTTAGCTGTCAAAGAAATGCAATAAATTGAAAGCATATCACAAGCTACATGCATACTCAAATATGTACAAACATTTGCAATACTTTAAGATATGCATGGATCTGATGACTTTAATTTGACGTGAGAATCATTACCAAAGCAATGTTTTTATCTTTATTTGTTGACATTTACAAACCATTCTACGATGAGAGAGAGAGAGAGAGAGAGAGAGAGAGAGAGAGAGGGGAGGGGTCACTGGACATATAATTTTTTTATTTCATAAAAATAAAGTATAGAAAACATGGTTAATACATGTATATTCAAAATCAAAACTTTTATTATGAAAAATATTTAATTTATTTATTTTTTAATGAAAAAAAATAAATAAAAATTAAAGAAGGCTATTAATAGATGAAGTTTTTAATCTTTATTTCAAGAGATTATGATTAATCTCGATTAAAAAAAAGAAGACATTTTAAATGCACAACAAACATGGGTGTAATTTGTTTACATGAATAAATATTATGTTAACGGCAATTAATTTGTAATCATTTCGTTTCAAAAAACCATCAATGTACACTTATCATTTATAATCCTGGACATGTAATCGATTTTCAAAGGACACCGGTAGTTTATATCTCATCCTGCCGAGTTTGATCGTGATTGATTAAAGAACTACTGCTTGTGCAGCGATAATTCCATTAGATATTGTGATGTTTGTGTTACTAATAAGTGACGGGGGCATTATCTACAATGAATGACCCCCGACAGTGGGTCTATAAAAGTGTTTGTCCACCAGGGGCATTTTTACACCTTCATTTTTTTGTCATTCAAAAGGTGTATATTTTCCAACTCGGTGGTTGTGGATTTTGAGTATTCTAAGCAATTCGCACCTTTTTGCAAAGAACAAAATTAGTTAAGCGTTGATAATGATATATTTCGTAACAATGTTTATACGATAATCATGGGGTTTTCTTACTTTCAATTAAATTAAATTCATTGAATTTATTCTCCCTTCTAGCACGATTAATAATAACGTACTAAATGTGCATGCTTGTAAAAAAGAAAAAAAGAATTTTTTTTAGAGCAAATTAAGAGATACGACTGGGGTTTCATATGCGCAACTTCGCGCTTTTGTCCGGATTTAAATTGTCTACATTACCAGAGAAATAAAGCGAACTTACGCCTTCAACGTAATTATTATTCAACATGTCAGAAAATTAAGTGATCGAAGGTAAACAATCAAACACCATAATTTGTATCCAGTAAACATGGTGTTTTGTTTTACTTTCACGCAAGCAAATAATACGGAATTGTTAATCTTCTTTTCTAATGATCATTATAATTAGATGCAAAATGAATTCCCTTGCCCAAAACATCGCACAGTCTCTTGAAAAAAAATCATATATTTACGCTTTGAAGACAATTACTGTATGCCCCCTCCCCCAAATAATTCGAATTTTTTAATGTCATAATTCTGTCAAAAATGGCTTGATTGTACGCAAAACAGAACTTAACCTAGATACTCTTATGATAAATCTGTATAATAAATTTCATTTCAGTATGTGCAATCTCTGCAAAGAAAATGAATGGAAACTGCAAATAAATGGAATGGGAGTGTCCATGTTTTGTTGTGGAAAACCCAAAATATGTGTCAAATCAAAAAGTAAAATAGGAGAATCTATACTTATGAATTAATAAATAATCTCCGAAACGGGTGCACCAGAGTTCTAACTTACTCCTCTAATAATACACTACATACAAAATGATGTCCGTATTTTAAAACTATATTGAGATTTCACTCGGATTGTAAGTATCGTACATAAAATTAAAAGTCTACTTCAATTTTCCGAAAACAGCCATGAAATAGCATCAACGTGAGTATGGTGGCGTTTCCGGTTGGCGGATCTAAGCTACTGGCAAATTTTAATGTAACTGACAACAAACAATCGATTATTTATTTCATAAAATAAAAACACGGAATTATTCAATCAACACTTATTTAAATACATGAGTATGCTTACATTTCAATATGACTAAAAATATCTTTTCTGTTCTTGGGATTTTCCCCTATATTTTTCTATGTAAAACTTTGATCCACCATTGTGACCCCACCCTAGCTTGGGGTCATAATTTGAACAAATTTAATTCTACACTACCTGAGGATGCTTCCATATAAATATCACTAATCGCGGCTTTGCTATTCTTTAGAATAAGATTTTAAAAGATTTCCATATCTAGTCCTATGCAAAACTTTGATCAGCCATTGTGGCCCCACCCAACCCCCGGGGGTCATGATTTGAAGGACTGTTGTATAAAAAGACGAATATCTAAATTTAAATAAAAAATATCCAAGTTTGAAATGGAAAATTTTGAAAAGCGGCTAGAAACCGCATTGTGTTTTGATCTCTCGATTTATCAAGTTGCGTGTATTTAGCCAAGTTGCTGGAATTATCCTCCGGCCTTTGGTATTGCCAAGTGGCAGGTATTAGCAATTGGATTTGGAGAAGCCAAGGGGTCGATGCATTTCAAAGTGGTCTTTGAGTAGTCAGGTGGCGTTCTGACACTGCTAATTGGCAGGAACTTCTTTATGAACTATTCAAATCATATATTGTTTAAACTTTACACTAGGGAAGTGTACCCTATATTGTATATTTTGCTTTTGATCTGTATATTTTGCATTCATAATTGTCCACATAAGACTTGGGCATTAACCAAGTACGAACCCAAGTAGATCGCTCGGGTACTGACAAATAAATAAATAAATAATAAAGGTAATATTTACACAGGCACTTGGGTTTTGGTTTGTGAATATGTACATGCATGTATGTACCTTATTGATATGGCCTTTTTACAATATCGATAAGGTACATGCATAATTATAAATCAAGACCCAAGTACCTGTGAATTTTACCCCCCCCCCCAATCTATTTATTTGTAAATTGTGTATATTCGCTGCTTTTATCCTTGATGAAAATGAAATAAAAGCATCTGAAGTACAATCCATAACATTGTATGAGGTTTCAAATAAACATTAATTAAAAGGCATTTTTATTTTTCAATTTTTCACAAAAAGTGGTTGGGGGTGGTGAAGTACATCTACTCCATGCGGGATTTTGAACAAAGTATTTCTTCCTTCCATAATTTAAGCCTGTAAAACTACAATTTACAACTACAATATATATTCTGTTGTAGATGGTAACTTTATATACAAATTCAATTTCCTGCGCGTGCGCGGGTGTTTATCTAGTGTAACATTGGCGTCGGAAGCAAATTGAAGGGGGGGGGGGG
>PRKT01000058.1:111644-149159 GCA_003671525.1 Saccostrea glomerata | reverse complement strand
GGCCCCCCCCCCCCCCCCGGTTCCGACGCCTATATGTAATAAAGATTCTGTGAAAGTTTTATAAAATTTCATTCAGCGGTATGAGAGGAGTTGCGGATAAGAGATGGGTACCCCAAAGTGTAACAGACAGACGGACGGACATACCGATTACTATATACCCTCCTGATTTTCAAGCGGGGGGAATAATGAACGAAAACTGTAAATAATTGATATTTTACTCGGTCCAAGGGGCATAACTTTGTCTAAATTGGCTAACTATCGATCATTATCCTTTGGGGAGCCCCTCGATTTGTAAGGTTGCAGTATATTCGCGTGCACGCGTTCGAGAAGTATTTTGGAAAATTAAAATTAAGACTTGTTTGGCTTGCTCTGCATTAGCCTGGATGGGTGTTAAAAAGTCTAAAAGACGTGAGACATTTCGGGAATTTTATGTTATGGACGGAGTTTGTTTTCCTATTGCTTATACATTTTAGAGTCCACTGCATGAACTTTGTATATTATTATGTAACGCACCAATTAAATTGAAGGGGGTTTACGGTTTACCTTTTTTCCCCGCACATTTTAACTTTACTGTCAGAGACCTTATGCGATTGTTTGAAGTCCGTCGTCCATCCGTCTGAAACACAGGCACTTGTTTCGATGATAAATTTTTACTCATAATATAAAAATAACATTGTTATTATTATACTATGGGTTAAAATTTTTACTGAAACAAGTGCCTGTGGTCTGAAACTAAGAAACGTAACTTACATGTATTGCATCAGTTTTTTTATTTAACATTTCTAATGTTCGGTTTTTTTATTTGATGAACAGTGTTGCCATTGTTACTAAAAATAGAATTTCTGGGAAATCTCATAAAAACGCTACTCTTCTAAGGGTTGGTCTCATTTGAACATAAAGGTAATAGGAAACGATGCAATAAATTACTGAAATGTATCTTAACTCATTGTATTCAACTTGTGTGCCATGCTTTTTTCGTCACCCGCGTGGTACAATGGTTAGAGCGTCTGCTCTAAGAGTCGCGAAGTAAGGACTAAGGAGTTGATCCTTACGTCGCGGGATCGAATCCCACTGTGGGACGTGGAGACCGGTCCTTCGGGTGAGACCGTGTAAACTTGGATCCCGCAATAGGTCCTGGCACGAAAAAGATCCCTCCCTGCTCAATGACTGTAATTAGTGCCGAGGATAGGAAAAATTTGCAGCTCCCCGCCGGCAAGGGGTGGCGTCTCCATATGAGTGACAAATTCTCGATATGAACGTTTAACATTATACAATCAATTAATCTTTGTGGTCATGGTTACTAGAAATAAAATTTTCTATGAAATTTCACTGAAACACAACCCCTCCTACAATTTTGGTCCTATATCATACTTTGCACACAAGTAGTACTACACTGAGATACATATATAATTTGTTTACTTTTAAATTGTTTTAAGTATACTTTCAGTTCTAACCGTAGTCTACATGTGCGACGTTCCTTAATAGATTGATTGATTGATTGTATATATTGTTTAACGTCCCTCTTGAGAATTTTTCACTCATATGGAGACGTCACCGATGCCGGTGAAGGGCTTCAAATTTAGACCTATACTCGGCACTCAGGGCCATTGAGCAGTGAGGGTTCTTTATCGTGCCAACGCCTACCGTGACACGGGACCTACGTTTTTAAGGTCATATCCGAAAGACCCGTGACTTTCACTTCTAGTGCCGAGCGCTTGGCGAAGGAACAGTCACTACCTTTGTTTACGTCTTAGGTATGACGCGGCGCCGCGATCGAGAATCGAACCCGGGCCTCCCGATCTTCCTTAATAGAGAAACACTTTGGAACAGCTATAAGGATATGCGTCAAATCGCATTAATTAATTTCTTATGTGAGAAAAAAATCAATTATATTAATGATCTAAAATAACAAATATTCTTAGAAGAGAAAATTCTCTATTCAGAAAAACATTTTTTTTTTGTTTCTGTAGTCACAAGGTCTGCTCTGGAGACGGTGGCAGGTTATAAGAATTTATTTAAGCAGTAGAATATGTCTGAATGAATTCTATTTTCTCAATGCGTGTACGTTATAGGAGTAATTTTTTAAAACGGTATTCAATGACATTTGTATTCAATTTATTTAGGGAGAGGTTTTTTAAGTAGGGAGAGGTTTTTTAAGTTGCAAGAACTTGTTGCCAATCCCATTGTATGAATTATACAATAAAATATGTTCAAAACAAAACAATTCAATTTATTTGTCCAGTGTATACCAAGAAATTATCCCTCTGCTTTCTATATAAACTATCGGTCGCCTGCTTATCGCAGTGGCTAAAGAGCGTCTGCTTTCGAGTCGAGAAATACTAGTAAGAAATTGATCCTTATATATCGCGGGTTCGAATCCCAATGTGGGACGTGGAGACCGGTCCTTAAGATGCGACCGAGGAAACCGAGTACCGTTTCACAGTAGGTGCTGGCATGAAAAAAGATCCCTCACTGCTCAATTGGTTGTAAGTGCCGATTGTAGTATAAAATTTTCATCTCTCCACCGGCAATTGATGGGGTCAAAAAAAAAATCTCGAGAGTGACGTTAAACATACAAACAACACGAACCATCGCTGTGATAAAATTCCTTTATGAATGCTCACTTTTGAAAGGCACCACACGAAAGACTGGTTTTTGATACTGATACAGAGTGCAACAACCAGTTACAGTATTTATATCTAGAGAATTTTTCACTCACATGGAGACGCCATCATTTGCCGGTGGAGAGTTAAAAATTTTGTCCTATACTCTGCACTGAGGGCCATTGTGCAGTGAGGGGCCTTTTTTGTAACGCCACCTACTGCGTCAAGGGAACTTTTAATGCATGCAATAGTCTGAATAGAATGGATTCCGATTTAGGAACATGTGGTTTTCGTGGACAACCGGTATGAGGAAAGGGAAGACTTAATCTCGCTGACGTTTCCCTCAAAGTATAAGGGAATCTACAGATCAAACCCTTATGGTCTCTTTTCGATAATGACTTTCCAGAAATTCCTTTATAGGCATCAGTAGTCTTGGATGAGTTGTAGAGAAATAAACTGTTGTGTCATGCGTAGTAGCATTGTAATCTTGCAGTCTGAAGGTTTTATGTAGGATTTTTAAATTTCTTTTTAACGGTTTTAGAATCGTGGAGACTGGTCTTTCGGATGAGACCGCAAAAACCCGATCGAGGTCTCGTGTCACAGTAAGTGTTGGCACAAAAAGACCCATCGCTGCTCAATGGCCCTGAGTGCCGAGTATAGGATAAATGCAGCTCGCCATCGGCAAGTGGTGGTGTCTCCATATGAATGAAAAAATCTCTACAGGGACGTTATTAACAAACAGAAATCAGTTTATGCGGTCGCACCCAAAGGATCGGTCTCCATGTTCCGCAGTTGGATCCGAATTCCGAAAATATACGGATCATTCTAATCTCCTTCTCCACGACTCGAGACCAATGCACCACAAAAAGGATGAGCGAATGAAAATGTACAGTACACGTATCTTACACATGAAGTACAAAGGTCAAAATGGGATGTGTGGCAAACTGAATTTGATTTTACAACTTCCCCCTTCGACCCCTACTAGATCCGCACATACTATTATTTTTTATTTCATGTCACATAATGACATTTTTGATGATAAAATTTGTTTTCAGATAATAGCGATCTTTATTCAATTGTCTTAGTAACTGAACCGCATGATGTTTTTTTTTTGGTTCCAACGATTGCTGGCCTGAAAAAAACATTGGATGGTTTTCTGGTCATTTTATGAATTTCTCTAAAACAATGAAAAAATTCAGTTAACTACCAATTGAATCAAATAGGGGAACTAGAAGTTTCATTTTGTTTTTTGATGTTCCTTCTTACTGATTGTATCAATTTTTCATTCATATATAGAGACGCCACCACTGCCGATGGAGAGCTACAAATTTTGTCGTATACTTTGCACTCAGCGCCATTGAGCAGTGAGGGATCTTTTTCGTGCCAGCTACTACTGTGACTCGGGACCTCAGCTAATACGGTCTCCACAGTGGGATTCTAACCCGCGGTGTAAGGATCAACTCCTTACTTCGCGACTCGATCTAGAGCAGACGCTCTAACCACTGCGCCACGCGGGCGACCTGTTTGTTCTGAATGACCTTTTAAAGGTCATTCAGGTTGTTCATTCTGAATGACCTTTAAATCAACTGGGTATTCTGGGTAGTTGGTGTTTACATGTTTCAATTTGAATTGGTAGCTTGCTATACTCACACCCACCCTAGAACGTTCTGCCATTAAAATTATCTTAGTATGGTTGCTCTGTGCTGTTGAATTCTTGAGGCAGACAACCCTTTCAATCCCCTCGATAGTCTACAGCTGATATTTTTTTTAAATGGCTGTCGTTAAATATGTTTACGTGACTAAGCTGATTTTGAGTGGTATCTTTTCATTGCGTGAATGTTATGGAAATAACGAACAGTATTTAATCTCAAAGTCCATAAAACAATACAAATTAGAAGCAAAGCAAACACGGACCTCCGAAACATCAGAGGTGGGATCAGGTGCCTTGGAGGAGTGAGCATCCTCTGCTGCCCGGTCACACCCGCCGTTTGCTCCTTGTCATGATCGGGACATAACGAAAAAATCCATCTTCAATTCAGTGTATAAATAATGGACTAACAATTAGTATGAAAAACGTCCGTCAGCATTTGACTCAAGGATAAATTGTATATACTGACAATCATTGTATCGACCATAGAACTTAGGAGATGATGACTTAAAACGAAACTGCTGATATTCTTGTTTCATTAACTTGCTTGTCAATAATTTATTTTGCTTGTCAATAATTTATTTTGTTTTAGAAATTGTTCATACGTAGAGCATGCTCTTGCGTATTGAATCAACTGATATATAATATACTCCGTACGCAAGTGATTAAGGTATATTGTTGCACAAGTGAGGGAAGATGACGATAGGAAAGTTAAAGTCATCACGTTTTTCATATAGCTTGGTTGTTAGATTACCATTAACGTTTTTTTTTAAGTAAAATATCCAAGTATGGAACAGATGTCTCAGACTCTGAAGTATCCATTATCTCCAACTCACCAGGATATATCGTATCGACGTAGGAATGGAAATTACCATTGTTTATTGATATGTAGCCGATATATTTAAATTTCGAGTTGAAGGCCATAGAAAGTGTTTTCTTCTTTTCACGCATAAGATTTTGCACAAATTCTGCTATCTATAATGTCATAAAAGACAAAAATGTTGTTGAAAAACACAATGTATATATATCACAAAATCACAAAACTTTTAACTAATTCCAATGAAAATAAAAGAAGCTGAATTTACGTCTGATTCCGAACCACGCTAACTTATCTATGATGATCCACGCGGTAACCATATCATCTCATTTGAGACAGAGGCACCCTAGGGGAGAAGAAATGTCGAGTTGAAGGCCACAGAAAGTGTTTTCTTCTTTTCACGCATAAGATTTTGCACAAATTCTGCTTCAATGAATACAAAAATACTATAGTATAGGTCTGCAAATAATGTAGCGCAATCGGTACTCATGGGAATTCAAAAGATTGTTGGAAGACCTGGTCTCCAAAAACCATAAAGATATTGTCAATTAGAAACTCAAGCATCTTTTTGATGCCAAATTTGATGCATAAATTAGTCCACGTGGCGCAGTGGTTATAGCGTCTGCTCTAGAGTCGCGAAGTAAGGAGTTATCCTTACGCCGCGGATTCGAATCCCACTGTGGGACATGGAGATTGTATAAACCGAGGCCCTGTGTCGTAGTACATGTAGGTGCTGGCAAGAATGGCCCTAAAAGCCGAGTAAGGAACATAATGTGCAGCTCTCCACTGGCATGTGGTGGCGTCTCCATATGAGTGAAAAATTATCGAGAGGGACGTTATAAAGATGCAATCAATCTTGGCAAAAATATCTAAGGGTTCCCTGGTTCCCTGGTTCGAGTTCTAGAGAGAACTCACAGTCCCTCCTGCTTTTGTACAAGCTTTCCAAAATTTGCGGTACTGTTTTTAGAAAATTTTCTGTTTATGACTGCATGTAGTCATCAACAAAGTGTATTTTTAGAGTTTCATCTTCATTTAACATATAGTTTTTTCCCAAGAGAAAGAAAACAGGTTTATTAATACCTAAAGAATTTCCATAAAATTCTGAACGTTTATCAGAATGCAACTTTTCACTAGATTCCTAGCAAGAAATTCTTATTTATATATAGACATCGAAAGGCATGTCGCAATAATTCTGCTTAACATCAGAGGAAGATTGAGACGAATACAGGCGTATAAAGTTGAAAATGGAAGACTGTTGGTTCTTTGTCAATGTTGGCGGCAAAATGCTTTTGGGATCATACCAGTACTTTCTGTTTAATATTACCTTATCTAAAACACTACAATAAATAGTACAATTATACACTGATATGGTCGTAATTAAACGACATTGTTCAAGATGTCAACAGGTACTCGGTGAATGTATCAGTATTCATAGACATCATATATCTACCGAAGTAAGGACTTGACGATTCTTTGATTTTTGTCTTGGCATTTAATTCTGGTAATGCTAGGCCTTTAGATATATATATTGACGATGCTAGCTTTCATTGACTTGTATATACATGTACATGTACATGTAACTGCACCGATGTTCCGATTTGACGGTTCTTTGATTTTTATCTTGGCATTTACATTTGGTAATTTTAGGCCTTAAGATATATAAATTGAAGGTTTGGTTAAGTTTCTTTAAAAGCATGCCTTATTAACGATAATACAAGCAGCGTTGAAGCGGTAGTAACGTCACTGAAGACAATCGACGGAAAATTTGGAGAGAAAAAAACACGAACAATGAACCTATAATTTAAATGAACACCAGGAGCTGAAAGTAACAAAGAAACAGAATGATTTGTGTCATGCAGGACCATAATAAATGCAAAGTGTTTGCTTCTCAGAGCACTGCGTTGATTAAATCAACGTTCCTTTCGATAATTTCTTCCACTTATAACGTAACGCCATTACTAGCCGGTGAAGGGCTGCAAATTATGCACTCAGGGTCATTTAATTCCGTGTTGTGCCAACACCTACTGCAACACGTTAATTCAGATTATAGGTCTTGCTAAATATCTAAAGGACGGTTTCCATGTCCATCGGTGGGATTCGTCCGCATGTAAGGAACACCCCCTTCCTCGCGACTCAACAAAAGCTCTATCCGATGCATCAATCGGGCGCTGGGATAAAATTCAGTTAAATATGGCTTCTGAGCGATTCCATAACCATCTATTGAAAGGTCAAGGTATTTAATTGCATGCGACGTTACTGAAGCCGCACCTACTAATATAAATTATGGTTCTCTCTTCAGAAATGTTTACGAAATGTATTTGCAGCTTCGCGACAAATGTGTGGCTAAGCAATAACTAATAAACATTCTTAGAGGTTTTGGGGATTTCCCTCGTCTTTGGTCGGTTGGGTAGTGAACATATAAAAATTATTTCTTATTTGATCTCTTTTCTACTCTCCACACTTGTATGCTTTACACAACTTTTCAAATTTCTCAAAATCTGCAATATATTATGTTCGATAAGGTACACGTCTGTAAATTCTTCGTCTGTAATATTAAACGGTAGTAAAGTCCGAAATCTTACACCTCCTCGTAGTCTATTTTAACTGCCATTCTGAAATCTCTAAGAAAAATGAAGATTAAATAATAATAAAGATGAGATACACAGTTTTGATTTAAAGAGGGAGGTGTGGGGGTCTTTGATTGTCGATTGAATATGGAATCTTGCCTCACTTTTCACTGCCTCATCGCCGAAATCCAACACCTCCTCGTACATTCTATTTTAACTGCCATTTTGAAACTTCAAGAAAAATTAAGATTGAGTAATAGTAAAGATGAGATGCACAATGCATTTTTGAAGGAAAGATGGATGGGGAGGTCATTAAGTAATCGTCGATTCAACAAAGAATCTTTCCACACTCTTCACCGCCTCCTCGCCAAAACCTAATGCTTCCTCGTAATCTATTTACACCATTCTCATGTTTGAAATCTATGGTCCTATGGTCCTAATGGACCTAAGAGATATATACTGTTTAATTTAAATTTTAGTTACAAATGCTTAACCAAACATTCAACCATTGCCATGACGTTTAATCATTTTTGTTAGATGTCTATTCAGCCACTCTGTTTTATTTTCTTTCTTTGCACTACTTTTTGGCTATCACAAAAAAGTTCTTCGGCACTGTGCAATTTTAGTAGCAGTTGCGTTTCCTTTCCGACAGCAAAACAGGTACCCGGCTACCGTCACATTTTGATTTCTCTATGCTTTTGAAAAACACATATCTTGCGCAATGTATTAGCGTTTAAAGCAAATATTTTGTAACAGGTAGAAATGATCAACCCTGGTGAAGTTTTTGAGGAAATTCTGAGTGTGTAAAAAAGTAAAAAGATAAAAAAGTTAGGTAACAAAAAAGAAAATTCCATTATATTACGTTCCTGTAGGTCAGTGGCAAAGACAGTACCGTGTTTGGCTAGGAATGTAGTTAGCAATTCTTTTTAAGAGCTAGAGAGGCTGACTTTTGAAGATCAAAATTTATATTGGTTGTTGCATTGAGGTTGACATGTCTGTTAAAAGGGTTAAAAATATGCATGAATGTTTTTCTGTTATTTTCCACAAAGCATTTTGCTCCTGCTAGACCACGTGGAGGTAGCTGTCAACTTGTTTCTAAGATTGATTGATTATACTGTATAACGTCCCTCTCCAGAATATTTCACTGATATGGATACGTCACCATTGCCGGCGAAGGGCTGCAAATTTAGGCCTTTGCTCGGCACTTACGGCCTTTGAGCAGGGAGGGATCTTTATCGTGCCACACCTGCTGTGACACGGGGCCTGGGTTTATACGGTCTCATCCGAAGGACCGCCCCGTTTAGTCGCCTTTTACGACAAGCAAGGGGGTACTGGGGACCTATTCTATCCCGGATCCCCACGGGGCATGTTTCTAAGAGAATGTTCCTGTTTCTAAGAGAATGTTCTTGTATTTGCTCATATTAGAAATAAAATCTTGCAATAAAACAATAGAGTGAGGTGATATATTTGTTATTTAAAAGACACGGGCAAATCCACCGTTGGTGTCGATAGAAAATACTGTATTTTCTATGGAGGTCAATTGTATTTTTCTCTGCATTCAAGATACCGTCACGTTTGTTGGGAAAAAAAAGACGCAATATGAGAGGATGATGGAAGGAATTGAAAACATGAAATGTATGAGAAATGATGGGCCATCCAGGCACGTAGTAACGGTGGAGGGGGGGGGGCAGGGGGGAACCTGCCCCCCACATTTTTTTGAAACAGCTTTTTATTTAAAAGGCTCATGGAAAAGCTGGTCCCCCACACTTTTGGCTAAATTTAAGTGTTAGCACTGTATCGAGAGTGATGCATTTCTATTAATTGGGTGCCTACACTTGCTAGGGACAGGCGCGCATCCCTAACTAGTTTTGTTGAAGGTATTAGTGAATGTGTTTTGTTTGTTTTCGTAGAATCTTGTTTTTTTTGGAACAGACATTTTCATTTCCATTGTGGTGTCATTTGAAACAAAAGGTGCATTTGGTGTTTAATGCTGGATACTTGTATTTAATGACTCACCACATCCCTTGCAGCTCTCGTGGTGTGGGTAGGTTTTACGCTGGTGGTTCCCCTGGTCACTGTTTATCTGGATGGCGTTGAATTCGGGTTTAAAAGTGTTCGTCAACTCCATCATTTGGCTTGCTAACATAAAACACGGATTGTTTATTCCACTATCAGTATTTGTATCGGGTGGAGTATTAATGCTGGAGTCACTTAGTTCCAAATTTACAATTGAAATGGCCTTCCTCAGTTCTTGGAAAGTCTTAGGCTCCCGGGCTAGCACTTTATCGCGAATGCGTTAAGGCCAGAGGCAGTGGCCTGTACTTTGTACTGTTCCTCAATACTGTGGCCTTATCCAATCCTTTCTGCTCTTTCTATGTAGGCATCCGTTGTTTCGTCAATGTCTTATCGGATACCCATTACGGGAATACCATATACCACAGGTTGAAATCTCTCCATCAACTTTTCTTTAAAACAGTTAGTGATGCATGTTTGGGCTGGGATAGAAACAATTTTTAAAAAGTGCTGGCACTTCCATCCAGAGCACATGGTACCAAAGTAAGCACTTTTGCATCTGTGTAGTTATTAAAGTTTTGCCAAGCCAAGCTTGACAATCCAAATCAGTGGATATTCGCTTCCATTGAATTAGGGGATAGTAAGTCCTGTTGCCATGGTAATTGGCTCTTGAGGTTCCACTTCAAATGTGTCCTGTTGTAGGGTGAGTGATGGCACTGGATGATTGACGAAGGCTTCTTCCGTGTCTTCAGTTTCTAGAGATAAAATCTCTGCTTATGTTGCAAGGGGTAATTGTTGGATTACCTGTTCCTGTAGACTTGTAATTGGAGTAATTAAGAATTGTTGAAGAATGTCACTATTGGAGAAGTGAAAGTTAGGATTGTTATCACTCACTAAATCTGTTGGTGGGTGCTGCTGTACATGCACTGGTAAGACGTCGCCAGTTGACGTCTTGGAATTTGTGTTTGCTGTATCAGTCAGATCAGCTGATGTGAATAATTAATTGTCGCAAATTGGGGTGACTTATTCAGTTGTTGATCCTGAAATTTCCTCCTTGGGTAACTTTGAAATAGCTGTGTTGTTGTCAGTTGATGCTGAAGCTCTTAAATGTTGATGGATATTATCTCTGTTAGTGGTTGAAGCGCTCCTTGTTGTTGTTGGGCTAATTCCTCATCCTTGACTTTCTGTCATCTTGTTTTAATGGAGTAGTTTTGTGGTCTCTTCCGTCTTTCGTCTGTATAAGGTTACTTATTTCCTTTGTATTTGATCTTGACAACAGTAGTATAAGTTGATAAGCACTTGGGCGACATGCATAATAGTTTTTTTGATGTATTTTTCCATCAAATTGTTGTACTAGTATTTTGGCACAAAAAAACTAACCCTGTTCCTCTCACGCTTTGCATGGGCTCCACGCACTGAAGGGTGTTGAAATGGGGAGACTCCAAAAACTCATCGTTCAGTTCACCACGTTTCCGCTTGAGATATACTCTCTTTGCTTGGTATAGAACCCTGGTGTAGACGATTCTTTGTTAGAATTCAAGAGTCCACAATTAGTGAGAAATACTAGTAAACCCCATAGCAGTCCTCATTAAATAGCTCACTGCATATAACTGTGTACTTCGAAGGACCAGACCAGTCTGCCTCGTCAGCTTCACAAAACGACACCAGACCGCTTGCAATCGCTCATCGTTAGGAAAAACATGAACCGACATGCCGTCTGGCTGTCTATTGCTACATCCTGCAACAACACATATGCGTCCGACACTTTTACTGGCTATTATTCCTCGGAAAATATGCACAACTCAATAAATTTAAAAGACTTTCTAAAAATGGCTCGAAATGATGTCTTGTGACGCCACATCTGCTTTAGCGAGGAACAACCTCGTTTTCAATATCACCTTTATAAAATCGATTTCGAGGAAAAACTTACTTTTTTTTTTTTTTTTTTTTTTTTTTTTTTTTTTTTTAGACATTTCAATACTTAAACAGAATATATAACACTACCTTAACACCTACTTACCAGACATTTTAAGAATAAAATGAAATTCATCTTCTAATTCACCAGATCCGGTTTTCTAACATTCCCCGGTATATCATTATTTCCTCCTGTTTTAACTTTTATGTCACCTGAGTGATCTCTTTTTGTCCGTCGTCGTGTGTTGTCCGTCGGTCGTAAAGATTTTGAACATTTTCAGCTTGATTTTTGTCTGGAACCAGTGAACCAATATCAACCAATGTTGGCATATAGCATTAATGGTTGAAGGAGAGAAGGAGAGCGAAAATTCATGGCTCCTTTTTATAGAGGGTTAAGGTCAAGATCTAGTAAACGAAGGGTGCCTACAGATTTATCAAATTCAAGAAATGAATTCCTTTAATGATGCCTTATAACTTTAGCTTGGTCAAAAAAGGTGTTTCGGGGCATAATTTGTAGGAAAATAAGATGAAAAACCATATTTTTAACTTTCATTTTCAATGAAAAATTAAGAAAATTAGACATAAATATGGGAGTTTTTTTGCATAGCACACAACAAAATGTATCCATATTGCCTACAGTCTTTCAGAAAACGGTAATTTGTATGTTCTTGGTCGCTTCTTTTAAATAATGATAAATTTATTATAGGTATCCGGACTACTTTTCATGTGATTTCAAATTGAATTCCATGAAAATACTTTATTTTCTACATAATTCTATTAGAGCCGTAAAGTACGGGAAAAAGAAAGTCGGAAGTGATTATGACGTCATAATGGATCTAGCACCAAAAAGTCAGTACTTTCAGAAAACGGTAATTTGTATGTTCTTGGTCTCTTCCTCTAAATAATGATAAATTTATTATAGGTATCCGGACTACTTTTCATGAGATTTCAAATTGAATTCCATGAAAATACTTTATTTTCTACATAATTCTATTAGAGCCGTAAAGTACGGGAAAAAGAAAGTCGGAAGTGATTATGACGTCATAATGGATCTAGCACCAAAAAGTCAGTCTAAGAACATTTACTAGATCTTGACCTTAAGGGGTTGGGCTAAAAATGAATGCAATCTGTAAAAATAATTTCTACTGTAATCCTGGACATCAAACAGTCAAATTGTTGGCATGATTGTAATAAACATTGAGCCCTCTATATATATTGTGAAAATTCATGGAACAGGGGTTCTAATGTTGGGGCTGGGTTCTATTAATTATAGTGTAAATTCATTAACTTTGAAAATCTCCTCTGTATTAAACTAAAGAATTATGAATATAGTTCTGACAAGGAAGGGAACCCTCTACCTAAAGTGTGAAATTCATGGCCAAGGCTAGCTCAGGGGTTCTGTTGTTAAGGTGTGGGTGGGTGAATTTCATGGCCCCATGGTCAGGGGTTGTGGTGTTATGGGTGGCTCTAATGATTACATGTGTATAGTAAAACTGCATGGCTTCTTTGAAAATCATCTGCTCCTAGGTATAAAACAAGTAAAATTTGCGCATAGTTATATGTATAGATGCCTCTTTCAGAATTATGAATTGTATGACCCCTGGGTCAAGGTTGAGGGTAAGGCTCTAATGATTATAGTGAATCTGCTCGAATCTTCTCCGGGTATTATGCTGATGATCTAAGTATACTAGTAATGAAACGCAAAATAAACACAACAAACACTATATTACAAATATTTGAATTTTTGATCTAATGATTTCAAAAATGAATACAGTAATGTAAAACTCAATTTAAAAGCATCAGAAATTTGATAGAAATGTTTAATTGATTATCTTTTAACCATAAAAAGTATTACATGACTGTTTAATCACCCCCCTCGATCCTACGGCCATGCAATTACCTCATCGACATTTAGACTCTATGTTCAACAATTGCAGTTTGATTTCTACGATGCAGTTTGTTCATAAAGATTGTCGAGATATAAGCGAAAAAAATATCCTTCGCCATTTTTGAATACCTGATTTTCAGATGATGCGGTCGAATTTTCTGTAACCTAGTACATTTTAGTAACCCTTTGACTTTCAATCCACGGAGTGCCATTCATGCTCAGATACTGTTAATGCATGGTGTAGTACAAATCTGCAAATCTCCATCGACTTTATGTTGAGATTTTCCAGCTTGCGCAATGGAAATGCGGACTTGAGTCATTTTAAGTATGCCTTGGCATCGCTTCGGAAACAGGAAGGATGATTCATTTTTCGGAATATTGCTGAATTATTTGTAAAAAAAAAAAAACCAACAGATATAGGTTCGAAACTTTTAAAACTTCAACATGTTCCACAGGCCCATTAAATTTGAAAGTCTCCTCCAGAATGCAACGAATCCCGAAGATTCTGTGTTTGTGCAACATCCAAGTTTTGTAGTAAATCTACTAGTGAAAGCATTATCTTTTAGTCTGTGTCTAATTACATGATGTTGTTGTATGATTCGTTGTTATTATTCGTCCACAATTTTGGAAGCTTGAATGCTGATTTTTTTCCTCGGTTCATAACGCCTTTTTAAATTTTGTACAGGAAGTTTTGTAAATACAGCAAGCCATTCATCTCTAGAATTTCCTTTTCTTTTTCGTTGTATGATGCTTCACTTTACATGACTACGAGTCCTGAGGTTGAATTGAAAATCTTATTAGCAATTTCGCTCACTTCGGGACTTGTTAAACCGTTTTGAAATTGAGTACAAGCCTGGTACAGAGAGTGTGGATTGCGGCGGGGAAGCCAGTTTAGATGGCATTAGTAAATAGTAATGCTTTCTCTCCGTCTGTCCCGAAAACAATTTGTGACTGGTCAACTCCATTCAATGCACTTTTAAGATGTGACAGGAATCGTCGATATGTGTTGAATGTGCCATCTTAATGAAGATACATCGGTCCCAACATTATTGATTGTTGACCGGTTTCGGTTTTTACGATATTTTTATTTCTAAATATTGAAACTGTGAGGTAGCGTGAACCCATGTTAAAAGTTCTATCTAGTCCAATGATACAGCCGTTAAATTGTTATGGAAATTTCCAGTGCGACGATTTGTTTTTCGGAATAGAGGATTACATTAAGAGGTTTTGAAAAAGTTAACTACTTCTTCAATGAATGAATTATCTTCTTGAGTTCTCTAGGGTTCTCCGTTTAGTAGGACCGCCATAATACGTGATGCCATCTGAAAGCTTGACCTGCTCCGTTCTCTGTATGGCTCCAAATTCTAACGGGCACATGGTCGATTCTTAATCTTCTCTTGGGCATTTTAAAGGACCACACAAGATTATAACATGGACGAAAGAGCGCCAGCAAAGAAGAAAAGACGTTGGCAACAAGAAATGTTGGATCTAGGTGAAGCTACACTGTCCAGAGCATACCCACCAGCTTCAGCGGTGGGAAGAGGCTAGAGAAAAACTAGGATGGATTAAAGCAGGTGCAGATACAGGTAAAAGGAGCAAATGTGGATAAACAGGTTCACAGTGGTTGGAATTAAGGTCTTCCGTTTCCAACGGAAGACCTTCTACTGATTCTGATGGTAAAGATTATTATTCTTTTTTTTTTCTTCTACTTCCTAGACCGCAACTTTGAGACCTCATATCTCACTCATTTCTCAACGGATTTCGCTCAAATTTTCAGAGGTTATAGACGTTTATAAACTCTACCAGAAAGCTGACTAAAATGTCAAAAAGTCACTTCCGGTTTTGAGTTATTTCCCTTTAAACGAAAATTTATAGGCTTTCGTTTCCGGATAAAGGCTCAGAGACCACAAAAGCTGAAGCAGAAATTCTACTGATTTTTGGTAACAGAAGGATTGAAGTTGTGCACATCGGTTTTTGTTTTTCGATTTCTGTATTCAAAATGGCGCTATATAGGGGTCAAAAATTAGAACGCTTAAAAGAACCAAAAATAACTCATATTTTTCTTTTTATCTTCTAAACTAAAAATATTTTGTTAAAATATATAGAACATAATTTGTGCATAATTAGAAGATCTTTCAAATGATATGTCGAAAAAAGGGCTGACCCCTAAATTAAGGGACCTAGAGGGGCCAAAAGTTTTTTCCAGTTATCTCAAAAAGTATTGAGAATTTGTTATGCATCAAAGAAGCAAAGTTGTTCAAAATATCAAGCTTTTTCTAATGGGGTCATCAAAATACGTCCGGCAATGTCACTTCCGGTCGAACCGGAAGTAGTCAGAAAATGCATATTTTTGCCGTTTTTGAGAGGTTTTTGGGTAACATGTCTCACTAGAAGCTTAAATATTAATTTTCCGTCCGTCGTCGTCACTTCCGGTCCAACCGGAAGTACCAAAGAATGGCTTAATTTTGCTATACTTAACATAGATTTGGAGGATTAACCCATTTTTGGACTTCATTACTCTTTTTTTTTAAATGAAAGTTACTTCCGGTCAAACAGGACGGAAGACCTACTCGTTGCTTTGCAACGAGCTCGGCTCTAGTTTTTTTTATTTTGCGATTCATGTTTTATTTTCCACCCAGTTTTGTTTAAAGTCCCTCTCAAGAATTTTTACTCATATGGAGACGTCGCCACTTGCCGGTTGAGGACTGCAAATCCTTACATATACTCTGCACTTAATAGGGCCATTGAGCAGTGAGGGATCATTTTTGTGCCAACCCCTGCTGCGACAGGACATCGGTTTATACGGTCTCATCCCAATTACTGGTCTCCTCGTCCCACAGTGGGATTCGAATCCGCGACATTTTGATCAACTCCTTACTTCTCGACTAGAACAGACGCTCCAGATATGTACGTTGTTAAGATATATTTATGACATTATATCGTACTCGTTGTATTCACCTTCAGCAAATATGAATAAAAAAATTGTTATCAATTTAAATTCATACCAAATAGAAATTAAATGTATTTTCTGGTAGAATGTTTTTCAATCAGTGTATAGAAAAATATTGACCTTTTAGTCAAGGAGTGTAAAATTGAATATACTTTCATTATGTTAATTTTAATAAATTTTTCTATCTTTAAAATATGTTGCTAAGGGAATAAACTTATTTCATACATATTCAGACATTTTCTTTATTGAACTATCGTAAAATACACGGTATATCACAGCCACAGTTTAATATAAAGATCGGCTTTTCTTTTCGTTAGTGTTAGAGTGTTTATCAGGCAATTGAATTACACTACCTGTGACCGTGTCATACCACCTTATCTAATCAATGTAACCAATGAATTGACTTTCCTTTATCAACAAGAAAATCGCGCCATATAACAGAAATAGAAACGTCCAAATCTCCGAAAAGGGGAGAAACTCAATTTTTTCCGGATTTCAATATTCCGAGAGTTCCAATATTGTTTTTTAATCCTACTTTCATTTTTCCGATGTCTACGATTCATGAAAACAAACTTGTAGCAGTTATCACTGGTGGAAATTCGTAAGTGTTGAAATAATTCAAATTTTTCATGCTGACACTGTTAACTGAACGATTAGTTTCTTTTAAAAAGTTTATTGACTCGGATTTGCCTTTCTCGAATTTCTTACAACGATACCGATATCGTGTTAACATTTAAAAAAGGGGGAACATAATTAAAATAAATATGTACATTTCTAATTAATAAAACAATTATTATTAACAAATCGGAAATTGCTTTCTCAATGTAACATAAGATTGTATTCAGGAATTCGTGAAAGAAGTCTGAAGAGTTCAAATACTAGTAGCAAGAGAGGGGGGGGTGTTAAAAAAAAAGCAGAGGACATAATGAATGAATGATTACCAATTACCATACCAATTACCAAATAATGCACAATCCTTCTTTTAATTTTTTAATCGTTGGGAAAAGGGGGTGGGGGTCTTTAGAGAACAAAACTAACTTGTATGCTGTACAATGGACTAACCATTGATATCAACATGTGAAGCTTGGTGGTAAATAACACCTGACTAATAAGTCAGGGGTTTTATTTCCCGTTCAGCCATCTGTTTCTTCCTTTCCTGTTACATAATTTGGTCTCTTACAAATGATAGGTTAAAATTAATGACATGATTTAATGTAATTTAATGAGATTTTTCCAAGTTCCAAAAAAACTCGTTAAATTTCCCAATTTAATGGCTTATGACCTGAAAGTGTCTTACAGTATTGACCAAGGTCCTATGGTGAAGTTCAAGGTTTGTTTGTTTGTATGTTGTTAAAAGTCCCTCTCAAAAATTTTTCAATCATGGGGACACAAGTTCAAGGTCACATCCAAAAAGTATTTTTTTCATGGCAATGTCTTGTAACAAAGAAGCGTAAAAAAAAAAATGACATAAAGACTTAACGGTCTAACAGTGTGTCATGACTTTGACTTAATTTTGCTTGAATATGTTCAAGGTCCCTTAAAGAAAAAATGTGTAACAATAAACCCATGTCTGGTTCATGAAACATGATTAAATATATTCAAGTTTAAAAGAAAGGTTTCCTTATGGCCATGATGGCCATGATGACTGAGGTCAGGATGTGTCATGATCTTGACACAGATTTTTCATTATTAGTTCAAGGTTGTTGTAGATTTAAAACTTCATAAATATGCTTAAACCTGGAATCATGAAATGGCAAGTAGACCTCAAATTATGGGATCATAAATTCCCAGGTTGATTTTTATAGATATTAAGATTCTACACATATTTGAGCTGTATAAATATAAAACAAAATAGTTTTATTTTAATTTGTCAGTGGAGCTCTTTGTGAAGTTATAGGTGGAACTCTTTGTGAAGTTATAGATTTCTTTCCTTACCTAATTTTCTTACTAAAACACTACATTACCTATATTTGATTATCCAACAACAAGAAGTGGGGAGCCAATCAGACATTTAATGAACATTTTCTAAAGCAAAATGTATGTCTGGAAAAAAAGGTCTGTGTTTGTGTCCCTCCCCCCTTCCAGTGCTTAAAAAATTCTGGAAGTTGATAAAGGTATATTTCCATTTCTATTTGTTTTCTCTGTGATAAATCTTTAAAAGTTAGTGGAGTTGATATCTTGATAATTCTATCGGAATGTAAATTAGGCCAATCAATAGGTCAGGAACTAAGGAGACCTAGTATTCATGCAAATCTCGTGTGTGTCTGTCTTTGTGTCTGATATTAAGGAGGCCAAATATGCATGTTAATCTTGTGCAGCTGTCTTTGTGTTTGACGTAAGTGGGCGAGGACTATTGAAATTGACATGGTAGGCCTTGTGTTATTTTAATCTATAAGTCTACATTTTAAAAATCTAAATGTCAAATTTTATTTCACAATGAAATGAAAATTTAAAGAATCACTGTCTAGTTAGTAAAGTATGCCAGGGACATCAACGATAGCAGGAAACATGGCTTTGTCCATTATGCAAATTTTCCCATGTTTCCCACTATCGTTGATGCCATGGCATACTATACTAATTAGACAGTAATTCCTTAAACAACTATTCAACTTTACAAAGGCAACTTTAGAAGAAGAAAAATACCAAGCTTGATATATATTTGAATGATGAAATATTCTTTGCTCAAAGATGTCATTGGTAGAATAATTGTAAAGGCCATAAGTCTGGTTATTTTCCTAAGAAGCAGCATGATAACTCTTTGTATAGCATTTATGTATATCAAATACATAATGAACTTTATTTATATATAGTTATGTGCTAGTTCATAAATTATAGTCTTTCTTTTTTTTTGTTGCAGGGGAGTTGGCCTAACAACAGCGGAGAGGCTTCTAGATTTACATGATGGTCAAGGAATTGAAATTTGTTTGGTCTGCAGAAATAAAACCAGAGCAGAGGCTGCTCAAAATTCACTTCTTAAACATAAACCAACTGCTACTGTAGACATAGTCCTAATAGACACTAGCAGCATTGCCTCCGTAATAAAGGGAGCCAAAGAACTTCGTTTAAAGTAAGAATGATCAAAAGCATGTAACAATTGGTTGTTTTCCCCATGTTTGAAATATTTGAAATGACTGCAAAAGCTTGGTTATTGATATAAAAAAAAATTTGTAATAAAATGTGCATTGAAACTAAATATGATTGCATACATACATACATGTTAATGAGGAATATCTTTAAGATTTATAATTATATGATTGTAATCAAGTCATGCACTTGTATTTATAATTTGATTGGCTGAGAGGAGAATTAATTTTTTTGGTTTATTTTTACGGAATACCTTAAAATTAATGATAGGGCTATATATACTGATTCCCTTCTAGAAAATCAATGCATGAGTTTATACTGATTCCAAAATTTCATATGAAAATGATGAATTCACCAAAGTCTCTAGCAAAGCAAAAGCAGATATTTCATGTGATTATTATACCATCCACCTTTGATGTTAAGTAATACATGTATTAGATGAAGTGGGCACAGCATACATAGACAGAATACAGCATCTGCCCATGACAGTAGTAAGCATTAGATGTCATTAGTCAAAAAGTTTGTGGGTGGATCCTATAAATCTTAATTTAACTTTTGTATTGGCAAAATAGAACAGCATATCTAACCTGCAAGGTAGAGGATATTCTTGTTCACCTTGATCAAACCCAATTTTTTTGGCCTCAAATGGGGGTGTTTTTCCTCCTTTTAAGTGAATTAAGTGTAGTGTATGGAATTCTTGTTATGTTCTACTGTATATTATCAGACATGGTTATAAATATGCAGTGCAGTATTTGGGATTAATTTTTGTTTTGTAATTTATTATTCTTAAATTATTATCGTAAACAAATTTACCCCAAACTCATAATAAAGTCTAATAAAACATAATTATTAATACATGTAACATTGCTTGGGCCAAGGTTTACAAATACAGGTAATTTTTGCAAATCTATGAAGAATATCATTGTCATTGCATGGGTATTGAAATTTTTTTCTGAAGTTGCTTTTCAAAGAAAGTAAAAATTCAAATAGAAAGTCAAAACGACAATGGGAGTGGGTTCATGTTCCAGGGCAATGCATCATGCAAAGTCCATGAAATCAACATTTATTGGAAATTCCTTATCTAAACCTCCAATCCCAGATTTTAAAAAATCTCTCCGTATCAAGGCTTAAAAACATACAGTGTAAATCCAGAGAACATTGATGGATTTATGCCTTTATAAATAAACTTGTCTAATCTATTAAGAAAGACCTAATATCAAGATTTATTTTTGGTAACCTGCTCAGTGTCTGTGGAATTTGTGCCGGGGCACTGGAAATGTAAAAAGAAATTCAGTGAAAATTTGAATCGTAAACTCTCTTTTAATGCTAAAATTAAATCCTTGCTATTAGGATAGCCTAATGCACATGTCTAACTGAATGAAATTAAAGCAACATACAGTTATATGTAAATTAATATGTAATCAACAAAAAATCATTACACATGAATTGCTTTGGTCTGGAACTGAAAATTAGCATTCCCAGTTCTTTTACAACATGGAAAAACTCCAACCTCATGGACTTATTTAAAGCATTTTTTGTCTGCATAATATACAGTTTAAGTATATCATTGAGGAAGTAAGCAAGATTCCAGTTCCCCAAGGCCAGGACTATTTTCCTTGGCTGTGCCTGTGTCCTAGTCGAGGTGAACTGAAATTTTGCTAACTCCCTCAAAGATATACTTTTTAACTGTTTTATTATACCGATACAAAAGTAAAATAAAATAGACGGGGAATTAGCTTCCAGACTAATGCACAGGGATTAGTCCATTAACATATTAGACTGATACAAAAGTATAAACTAGAAGATTAGGGATAACTGGGAAATTAGCTTCTGAAGCAGGGATTAATAGCTCATTTGACTAACGCAGAGGGATTAGTCTATGTACAGAGATTTCTAGGAAATTATTCACATTTTATTGCCTAGGAATTTTTTACATTGGAAAAAATCAGTAGAGGTATAATAATTTTGATTAAAATGCATATTAAAGAATCCCAAAAGCATTATTATTCTCAGAATGGAGAAGATAAAGAACAAAATGACTGATTTATCTACACTGAAATGCACTGATTACATGCTTGTTGCATATGAGATGGAACTGTACTGTAAACTATGATTACATTCGGCTATTTTCTGAGTAAGCCTTGAGAAAATCTGGAGCAGACTGAGTACAGTTCTATTTCATGTGCACCATGCATGCTATCGGATTCAGTGCATTTCAGTGAATATGACTATTAAAGTAATCATTATGTAATTATTGTGTTTAATGAAAGTTAAATCAATGTGAAATGTGTAGGTGTTGAGTCATTATAGGGAGAAAAGACAGGCATGTATGTGAAGATTAATTTGAGAAAAAATTGTTGTCGCAAGGTTCTTTAATATTTGCAAGGACATGCTGCGTCATTGAGTGCAGTTAATATCATAATGGAATTATGTACAGTTGAACATTAATTCCTATCACAAACTTTGATATCTTTAATATCTTTGATAATTGGAACATGTTGAAGTCATTTGAAAGTCCAAACCATGTTTTCTTTAAGTTATTACCCTAGGTATACCAAAAATAAGTTTTTTCTTCAAGAAAATGAGTTCTAGATAATCAGATTAGACTGTAATACACGAAAATAAATTATGAAGAAATAATGCCACTTAATTCAGTTAGACTAACTGACTATTAAACAGTAACTTATGACATTTAACCTCGAATTTTTAAGCCACATCTATTACCTGTATACCAATTATCTTGCTGCATGTTAAAAATGATCTTAAATAAAAAGTGATTTTGCCATCTTCAGTGATATAAACTTGTATATCAAAAAATATATATCAAAACTTTCACATTTGCTCTTAATCTTAGCCTTTGAGAATATTAGTTTCATTTTCACCAATACCATGGACTATAATATTTTAAAATGTTTAAGCAACCAATTGCTGTATTCTGTAGTTTTGAATAATTGATATAAATTTTAAAAATGGATAAACATTTTCAGGTATAAGCATATCGACCTTCTCTACCTCAATGCAGGAGCCATCTTTGTTAGGCGGGGCATCAACTGGTCCCACATGATGAATGAAATTTTTGACAGTGATACTCCAGGACAGTAAGTACAGAAATAAATATGGTCGCATGGTAGTTAATTTTGGTAAAACAAGACTTATGTAAGATATCCTCTTCAAATTTGTAATTTTCTGACATTTTCTACACTTTTAAAATTGATTTTTAGTTTGACATTGAAAATTGACTAACAGCAATAGTAATTTATTCAGAAATAAAAAAAAATATGCATCAAATATGTTTCTTTTTACAGAAAGATTCTCCACATGTTTACTACTGGGGAGGGTTTATTATTACAGACAGACAAAATCACACAAGAAGGACTGCAACAAGTCTTTGCCACAAATCTGTTCGGCCATTTTGTTTTAGTAAGATCTTTGCTAAAATTAATAATATGTTTTATGGTGCGACCGGTGGGGCGAGCGCAGTTGTACCATCAAAACACTTGAAAAATTGATCAGCCACTTTGAGCGTCAAGCCGCACGAGACATCTCAACTACCTGTGACGTCATACGATGCACAAAGCTCGTCGAAGCTTACAGAGACAGCCGAGCGTCTGTTTGAAACTATAGAACTAGTGCAATTTTTGTTGAAAAACATTGCAAAGTTATTTTTTGTTTCTTTGAAAGATTTCTACAAACTGAAAGCCTGATGTATATGCTTTACGTTATTATTTATATATTTATTCGCGCAAAGGACATTGGGTAGTGCAGGAATTCTGGGAATGTTTCATAACAAAATTTGCTTGACGTATGTACAATTCCGAATTTCCTCTGTTCTTACACATTAGTCTATAGAGCTCGCTTCGCGAGTGTCGCTTAGCGACGCTCGCTGCGCTCGCTATTATTCTAGATAAAAAGCTTGACATTAGATCATTATAAGTAAACATGTAGTTAATTAAATATTAAAGTACCTGTAAAGCTGTAATATGTAATAGTTTGATAAATAATGCTGAATTGGTCAATTAACAATAGTTTATATGCATATTAATTTTTATTATACCATCAAGGTTCAAGAACTAAAACCTCTTCTTGGCCATGAATCTCCATCACAAGTTATATGGACCTCCTCCAGGGCCAGTATAAAGTCTTCCTTTAACATCAATGATATTCAACATAAAAAAGGGTAAGTTGTGTAACAAATCAAAGATTTTCTGTTGCTTGTTACTACAGTACACTTTTTCATGTAAAATTTAAATCTCTCAAAAACTAGAAATTTATAAGCATATAAGATTTTGATCATGTAAGATATAAAAACAAGATGTATTTGTGAAACAATGATGTGCCCATATCATAGCCCATGACCAAGCTTAAGGTTAATCTTTTTGTAAAAATGTAGATCATAGATATGACCAAATGAAGGTTAAAGTTTGCAATTATAATAAGTCAAACTCCAAGTCAAGGACATATAGTAAAAAACCATGATTCCCAAAGGAAAGTCTTGTAGGAAGAAAGACATGTACACATGGAAAAATTAGGAAGTCCTTAATTGCACTAAACATTGAGAAAACTCTTTGATTAAATCTTTTTGTAAAAGTGAATGTGATACTTCATATAATTTCCATGGTCAAATCCCAAGACGGAAACAAATAACGGTATCCTTCAAAAATAAGTTGGATTCAGCTGTTGAACGAAATATTTCAATTTCAGTCAAACTTTTTATATCATATTTATTTCCTGATTTGAATACTTACCCTTTCTTGTGAGGTCAGATCTTGAAGTCCACTATTTCATGACAGAAGAGTTGAAGACTTGTTGTTCACATTATTGCCTGGTTTAATGCTCAGAGTGTGTTTCTGTCATCTGAACATTCAAACCCAAGCAAAACTGTGAACACCATAAAATTCTTGCTGGCACTTTAGAATTACTAAAAGATATATTTGACAGTGTATATATATGTTAAATAAATGAATGAAATAAATTTTGAAAAGAGAATTTAATCAGTGGTTTACTTTTGCTTGATTTGATATCTCTTTATTTATATATAAGGTTTAAAAGGAATAAAGATTTAAAATTTGATGCTGTTTTCCTTCCAGAAGTCAGATGGGTGGGACCAAAATCCATCAAAATCAATGCAATCTTCCAAAACTGTCTTCTTTACTTTTTAAGTAATAGCCATGATTTCCAAAAGTAAGTCATGGTGACCTTATTTTTGTTATCACACTTGAAAATTCAAGATGCATCAACTGACAAAAATTCTAAACCTGCTGAAATATTTATAGATACCATGAAGTTCCCTAAGTATGTCATTGTGACTTTAAGTTAACTTTTGGGTGATATACTCCAAGGCCTTGTGATACATTCCAAGGCCTTGTGATACATCAAATGACTAGGTTTAGTTTTCTTGGGCTCCTAAGATTCTAAATGTTCATGTCAACAATTTTAAAAATAACATACAAAATATACTGTGACCTACTTTTTCATAAATATATTCCAAGTCCCAAGATGCCTCATCTTACAAATCCATGAATCTAAACCCCTCAGTACATGTATCAGAAATAATGAATTTAAATGCTTTTAAAATAATAAATATCCATTAAAATTCAGAAATAGCCTCAAATAGATAATTTTCCAATTATTTACTACACAATTCAATTAAAAATCACATATTTTCTTGGGTTAAATTTTTTGTGGTTTGAGGAATAGAATTAATATATGATATATAATTCTGTAAATGAGAAAATGTTCGATAGATATTTATGTTTTATAATGACATTTTATTTTTTGTAGTGAACAAGAACTTCTCATCACGCCACAAAAAAAATTTAATTTAATCCTCCACCAAAATAAATGATTTCACAGTATAAGCCTCTGTTTTCTGCCTTGGACTGTATGAAGTTGATTATTTTAAAATAAAATGTGAATTATATATATATATATTTTTTTAGACAGGATCCCTATGGTTCATCAAAATTCGGTATAGATGTAATGAGTGTGGCTCTGAACACCAGACTAAATAATCAGGTTCAGTATTTTCAAAATCAAAGCAAGCCGATTCTCAGATTTTTTTTCGCTGTTTTCAGTATAATTAAATATAATTTTTGACTAAAGTTTGAAACTATGATGGTATTCAATAAATATCAGTAACTTCATTTATGATAGCAATTGGTTGGTTAAAAAAAAAATGTCACTTGCAGTAAAGCTTGCTTGTAAAAGAACTCATTTGTATGGAAATTTTAATTATAAGGGATTGTTTTTTTCATAAACTTCCACGTTTTCTTTGGGTTCTTTATACAGATAATTAAAAAAAAATGGTTGTATGGTAATGCATGCAACTTTCAATGCATATGATAGAGTTTTACTGTATTTCCAGAAGTGTTTTTTTTTTTTTTAAGAACAAGTTCTTATTTAAAGTTTATACTCCATGATACATGCACTTACATACTGTAAACTCCAAATTATCAGTGACAATTAACATTAATTTGCACCTCCATAGTTTGCAATTACTCTATGACTATTCATTTAGTGTCTGAAAAATTATTATATATAGAAAAAATATTTATTGCTGAAACTTGATGTTGGGTATGTGTCAAACTCAAAAGAAATGTCATAGCAATTTTTTTATAAAATTTTTTTTTCTTTCACATCTTTAAATCATTTACTAAACAGGTAATTTTGATTAAATAAGAGTAAGTTAAATTGAATGTTGCAATATATATTGACTTGTCCTTTTTAGCATCTTCTTGTTGCCATGAAAATTAAAATACAAAATTTTGTTAAATTTTACTAAAAAAGACTAAATTCTCACCTTATGTAGTCATTATGCCAAATTCCAAACAAGTTCCTATAATCTACATGCTTCAGGGAATAAGAAAATTTCTCTGATATGCCTTAATATAGAATTTGAAAAAAAAAAATCATCAAAAAATCCATTTTTAAAGTCTGATTCGAATTAGCAAAACAGAATCTGCCAGGGATAGTTAGTGAAGACATAATGACAATCTTACCTGCTCATTACACCTGCTTGTCAGAAATTAATCACGCATCTGTGTCCAATTTGTAATTTTTGATTTCAAGATTGCAGAGATATTTGATTTATTTTGTCTTGTTAGGAATAAGATCATGCTATTTTGTTGCGAGTGAAAAAACAAACTTTCTTAATTTAAATTGATTTAATTTACTTTCAAAAAAAAAACTCATGAGGTGTGAATTAAATTAATATATATATATATATAAAATAAACCCTTCAAAGTCCATGATTCTCCATATAGTGTGCATCTGTACATCTCTCATATGTTACATTCTATGTCTTAGCTGCAAACACTTGACCAATTTCAAATGAACTTGCCACAAAGTGTCCTTGGGTGTCCTTAGGTGGTAAAGATATCCGCCTTTCTCCAAGAGAGATACAAACAAATCCAAGAATTCTTAAAATTTTCTCCTAAAAGTCTAGGTCTCGGAAAACAGGCTTTATGGAATATGCAATGTTATAGAATTCTAAGGAAAAAAGCTGTATTTGAGTACCTTCAGAGAAGAAATGGTTTTAGTGCACCCTCTGATCATAAATACAAAACATGTTAAAAAAAACTTTTGTAATTCTCAGAAACAGGTCTTTTATTTCAAGGTGCATGATTTAGATCAGAGGAGTTTGTGCTCTAAATTAAATATCGAAAAACAGCTTAAAGATTGGCCATTTTAGTAGATCTAGATGGACTTTTCAAAATAGAGGAAAATAAAGCATTTTATGACATCATAATGCATTGACTATAGCCAGAAAATTAGGTCATTTTATGTCATTATAAGTTCTCACAAATCAAACATGTCAAAAGTTATGAACAGTTTATTTAATATTTAAAGAGCAAGAGCCATCTTATGCATAAAATGGCCCTGTACTTATATCAATTAATTAACTATCACCCTCTTTCCATTTTCATATATCAAAATAAAGTAGACACTTGGTGCTTTCATGTTCTGTAATGAAATTTCGTTTTGAGAATCTAAATAATTGAAAACAGGCTTTGAGAAATTGCTATGTTCTTGAAATTTGCAGAAAATATGCTTATTTGACTACCTTGAGCAAAGAATTAAAATATGAGCACAGCCCACGATCCAAAAAATAAAACATGTTTTTTGATCTTCAGAAATAGGCCTTTCATTATGTATTGGCATATTCTGGATCAGAGGTTGTGCTCTATATGAAATATTGAAAAAATGCTTCAACTTTAGGTCATTTTCAAAGGAATTTACAGGATATGAGGAAAATGACGCATTTTATGACATCATAATGCATTGACTAGATGTGAAATTACATCACAATTAATAGATACGTGGTCAACAACAGTCCAAGTGATAAATACTGCATTTGCAACCTAAACTGAGCAGTTTTGAATTTTCAGAAATTCTCAGGGCCAAATAAGGCCCAAAGTGGCTCTACCTCTTTTAGTTTAGTTTAATTTTTTCTTCATATCAAAATTTAGCAGACCTGTTCTTAAAGGAGATCACAGTTAGAAGGAAAATGCATAAACCCCTCTTTGCTACCCAAGGGATTTTGGTCCACCTTACCTAGCTGGCTCTCCATAATGTAAAAACCCTGACATGTCAAGATGGCGTATTAACAAAAAAAAAAAAAAAATTATTAAACCTAATTGATACAAAATTTCAAAATCCATGGTTTTTAAAACGTCTTTATTTGAGATACTGAAGTTTGTATTGTTAACTTTTCCCCTTCTCAAATTTCCACCAGTAGAGCTACAGTCTCTTCCAAACAATAAGTTTAAATGTATTTTTTTACACTACAGAAAGTCTACTCCCATACCTGCTGTCCAGGCCTAGTCCTGACTAACTTAACCAATGAGATTTTCCCCATGTGGATCTGGTATATTCTGCTTCCTTTCTTTTTACTTGTAAGTACTTTTTATGCCCCGCCATGAATATGGCCGGGGCATATAGTGTTTGTCATGTCCTTCTTCCATCCTTCCGTCACACTTGGTGTTTAGCTCTGTTCAAAGCTAAGTTTCAAAGAAACTATCCAAGATATTTTCATCAAACTTCATATGCTGATAGATATTGATGAGAGCTATGCAACTGCATCAACATTTTTTTACCTTGACCTTTCCTTTGACCTTGACCTCACTTTTCTTAAATTAGTGTTTAGCTCAGTTTTAAACATACTATTCAAGATGGTGTTATCAAAATTCACATGTTGATACAAACTTGCAAGGTCTGTCGGTCAACCATCAATGTCCGTTCATTTTTTCGCACACATTGAAATGAAATTTTGTATACAAATTGATGTGTTATAGAACCTGCCAAAAAGACGTTTGCTCGTTTCTTATCACCTGACCAGACACGATTAAAACTGCATACGATTAAAGGATAATATAATCCATAATGTGAATGATCACAAGCGATTCTGCATGATTGGTTCGTCAACAATAGCGTTGCAGCTACTATATACAGTTACTATATAACAAGTTTTAAAATGAATTCATTTACTGAATAACAAATCTGTTTACAGTGGCTGAGGATGACTCACCATTGAAGACATTTATCAGGATAAACGCTGCAGACTTGAAACCAGACCCAAGCAGTGCAGTTGACAGCTCCAATACAAAGGAACACGGGGACACCCTGGAAATGAAAAATACTGATAAAGACACTGAAGTTATTCATAGCACAGAGGAAAAGAAAGAGGAGAAAGTAGAGTTATCTAGCCCACCAACTAAACGCAGAAAAGAAGAGAACTCAGTAGATGTAATGGCCAGTGCTCTCTCCTCAGAAGCTACAGCTATGGTGAAGGATGAAATTTTTCAGAAAATCTTGTCTGATAAAGAAAAATTCCCAACTGTTAGCATGCTGGATTTTGCTGGACAGTTAGCATATTATGCCTGTCACCAGATTTACGTAACACCAAAGGCCTTCTTCATCCTTGTATTGGACATGACTAAGAACTTTGAAGATGTTGTTGATAAAGAGCGGGATAACCAGGAAGGATCAATCTTCTCCGTGTGGACTTACAAAGGTAAAACACTTGTCTAGGCAACTACTAATAAATTTTTTCACGGACAATAAACACCCAGTTACAACTTTGTTTAATAGATTGAAATATTTAAAAAAAAAACATGTTTAGCTTTACTATTCAGAGTTCAAAATAGCTTATGCAATAGTAAGGTGTCTGTTGTCCGTCTGCCTGTCTGTAAACAATTTTTAAATACTCTGCTCCTCCTACAGCTTTGGTCTGATTTCAATATATATAACTTGGCAAACAAATGGATTACACTCAGATACATAATTATATCATGTTTATTTCTGCCTGTTGGAAAGTTTAAAATTCAAGTGCTACTTTTCCTTTGTTATATGTACATACAAGTAGAGCTACAGTCTCATCAGAGACTTCTGGTTGATTTTGTTAAATGATGTTGCCATGGTTACTTAAATCAAAATTTCTGTAAAATTATTTTATAAGGCTTCTTCTCCTTCAGTTTCGTCTGATTGCAATAAATCTTTCCACAACAAGAGACTAAACTAAGAATTATTATTCTATTTATTGCTGTTGCAAAGATGCAAGTCCAAGTGCTACTTATCTTACGTTAAAAGTACAACTAGTAGCTCTACAGCCTCCTTTTTATGCCCCGCCATGAATATGGCCGGGGCATATAGTGTTTGTCATGTCCGTCTTCCGTCCTTCCATCTCTCTTTCCTTATGGCCTTCCGTCTTCCGTCACACTTTGTGTTTAGCTCTGTTCAAAGCTAAGTTTCAAAGAAACTATCCAGGATATTTTCATCAAACGTTATATGTTGATAAATATTGATGAGAGCAATGCAACTGCATCAACATTTTTTGACCTTGACCTTTCCGTTGACTTTGACCTCACTTTCCTTAAATAAGTGTTTAGCTAAGTTTTAAACATATCATTCAAGATGGTGTTATCAAACTTCACATGTTGTCAGATAAAACTAGCACGAATGATGCATCTAGTGATGAACAATACCAGACTTGCTTCGGATGCTGGATCTGACCTACATTTTCCAGATAAGTGACCAGGTTAAAGTTTTTGGAGCAGGTCCATTTCCAAGGAACTATAAGCCCTACCTGAACCAAAATTGCATGGATGATGCATCTAGGGATTGACACTACCAGACTTGCTTCGGATGCTGGATCTGACATATTTTGATTCCCAAGTAACTACAAGCCCTACCTGAACCAAAATTGCATGGATGATGCATCTAGGGATGGACACTACCAGACTTGCTTCGGATGCTGGATCTGACCTATATTTTGATTCCAAAGTAACTATAAACCCTACCTGAACCAAACTTGCATGGATGATGCATCTAGTGATGGACACTACCAGACTTGCTTCGGATGCTGGATCTGACCTATATTTTCCAAACAAGCAATTCACCTGCATCACCATTCAAGACATTCTGATCAAATTTTACACACATACAAATTTTCATGTTGCTTTAATAATATATCCTTGGCGGGGCATTCATGTCCTATGGACATATTTCTAGTTTGATATTAAATGCATGTATTACTGTATACAGGGTTATTTTGGTTATTATTTTGTGTTGTTTTTGCCCTTTTGCACTTGCTTACAATTTTGCCCCATTTTAATTACGCCCAGTCACAGTTCTGTTAAACAGTGTGTACTGTGTTTTTTGAATTCGCCCCATTTTAAATTCGCCCACTTGTGATAAGGGTGAAAGGGGTCAAAATAAAATGGGGGCGAAAATTTCCCTGTATACAGTAATTGTATGATACGTACATTCAAGCATTATTCTGCTTTATAATATACAATAGTTGGGTGACAGGCTATAATGGATATAAATTTTAAATTCAATTATAATATTGTTGGTTTAAAATGCCCTTGTTCATGTCTTGTTATGTCATTGTGCATGTCCTATAAAGAGAACACCATTTATTTACATGCATGTACAGAAAATAATAAAATAGAAGATAAAGTTGCAGCTAAATAACCGGTAAGCCAAGGAAAAAAAAATTTAAGTTAATTATGAAAGCTAAGTAACCCTGTTGCAGGTGTATATAAAGTTGATGAATTAATTCTGCCATCATAAACAATTTCCTTAGGGAGATACAGCTGACAAGGATGCATGTTTTAAACAATCAGGATTCTTGGAATGGGTATACATAGCAGGAAAAAGGTTTAAAAAGTATAAGAAAAAAATTACATTAAGTTGTAGAGAAGAATGTGTCAGCCAGTGTATTGATAGTTTTTGGGCGAATTTTTGTCTATTGCTATCTGTTTTTGTCCTGCCTTCTTTGAAAATCTTTTCCTATGCTCAGGGTATTATTCCAATGATCTAAGTACCTCTTTAAGGTGCCTCTCTCAAAATGATTAATTTCAGGGACCCTGGGTCAGGGATACAGTGTGTGTGTGTGGTTGGGAAGGGGGGTGGGGTGTTTACATATTTTGTAAATAAATTAATCCTTTGAAATCTGCTCTATGGTATTGATCAACCATTTATGGTGATCAAAGGTGCCTTTTCAAAAACATTGATATATGTGGCCCCAGGGACTGATTATAAAGTGGAGAAGCTTTGATCTACCTCTGGGTTTTGAGTAATCAAAGTAAGCATGCTAATTGTATAGTTATTATGATAAGCAATCGTGCCTCTATCAAAATTGTGATTTTTTTTACCTCTGGTTTAAAACACAAACCAAATTCAATTGTTGGAAAGTTGTTGCATGATACTTAGGTGACCTATAAGGCCCTTATGTTTCTTATAAGATTCCTCTGTTATTATACCCTTCCGCTTGAAAAGCAGGAGGGTATATCTTAATCAGTATGTGCCTCAGTCTGTATGCCCGTTCGTCTGTCTAGCTGTCCGTCCGTCTGTTACACTTTGGGGTACACATCTCTTATCCGCAACTCCTCTCATACCACTGAATGAAATTTGTTGAAACTTTTACAGAATCTTTATTACATATTGCCATTGTGCACCTCCTATTTTCACATATTTTGGGTTTCCCACAGTAAAACATGTAAACTTCCATTATATTCATATGGGAGGCGGGGGTTTCATTTAGTGAGCTTATTGCTCACAGTACTTCTAGTTACCTGGGTACCTTGTGTTTTTTCTTCCACTAAACTAATGGTATTAATGATGAACAACAAATTTATCATGGATATAAAATGTGCTTATGTATTTGCAGATGAGAATCCTTGTATCTAACTTTAACATGACACCATTCAATGGCTCAGAGTCTTTAGTAAGTATTCAAAAGTTATCAGATAAAAATAATGTAGTAATTTACATTTACTATATTTTAATACTATACTTTCATGTAAATTACTTGAATCTGATTCGTCGAGAAACATTTGATAAAAAACACTACTACCCGATGAATAATGAAGCCACGCCCTCCTGCGTAGCAACAGTCAACATTGCTTGACGACGGGTGGTATTCCAAAAAATAGCGATTGCGCGGAATTTATGCGCGCACGGTTCACTGTAATATGTTTTTGTATAAAACACTCAGTATAATATAATAAATATTGCATGTAGTTGAGTGTAACACTGAAAATTTTCACCCCTCGAAAACCATTGTCAACCTTTGCTGCGTCTCGGTTGACAATGGTTTTCTTGGGGTGAAAATTTTCAATGTTACACTCAACTACATGCAATATTTATATATGAATACATACTTATGTAAAACATGAATGTTTTGGTGGCACGTTTTTCTTGTTTTCTTCAAATTGATGGGACCAATCTTATACTGTAAACCAAATTTTATTCGTATGCGAGAAATATTCGCGAGTTTCACAACCTTCTTTAAGTCATAAATATAAATCGCTGTGAACCATTTATTTTGCTTTGTTTTTGTCTAAAATTTTCCTTATTAATGAACCTTAATCGTCACTGATTGATTTCAAACTGATGAATCGCGAATAAAAGATAATGCAAATAATAGTTGGTTTACAGTACATGTAATTGAAATATCCAAGGATTTGTAAACAGAAAAAAAAGTGATTGGGACTGCCAACTCATTTCAATATATCTCAGGTAGGGATGTCAATTTTACTCGGACAGCTTAGTGGAATAGTCAGATGCTTTATTCGAACGATAGTCGAATATTTGTTTAATTTTTATTATTTTTTCACATCATTTTCACTGTTTGGACCTTACACACTAGTTAACAATATTTAACCTATGCTTTCACCATTATACAACAAATTTCTGAATTGTAAACAAGTACGTAGTACAATAAAAATTGGACATCAATATGTATCCAATGCATTTAATTTCAAAATTAATATATTAGCTTCATATTTTATCTACATGCAGGATATGAAACGCTCGTATTTTTTTTTTAACTTAACGGTAGTACATGTACCATAATGAAGCCAATTTCTACATGTCCGTCAATGGTCTCCATATTCTTATTACTTAATTTTTTGTTTGTTTGTTTTTTCAATCATTTTTTTTTCTCTCATTTAAGTTTATGTTATTGTTTTCTTTATGCATTTTTTCTCCTCAATTTTTCTTCAGCTATGTATTCTTTATAATTCTCTTAATATTAATTTATAATACATGTCATGTTTTGTTGAACTTAAAATATGTACAGTAATTTAATTGTACCATGTGTACCTTGATCTCAAATGGAGAGAACTAATATAGGCCCTTGGCCTGCTGTTCAATCCATATTCATATTGTACTCTTTGTATATCATGAATAAAATACTTCTTAAACTAATGGTCTTTGACAGGTAAACAATTAAAGCGTGTCTCTTATAAAAACAAAGAGAGAGCGAGAGGTTGGGATTAATTCTAATTATGAAATTTTGTGCAAACAATCAATGATTGTATGGGCTAGCGGATTGTATGAAATTTAATATCAGAAAATGAAAACACGGTTTAATAAGTCTCTTAACTGACCCCAATTTATTTGTTATTACAAATTTATAATAGCTGTTTAGGTAATATTCTTTCTGAAAAGTTGTATCACGTCAGATCTTTAGTTTGAATTTACAAAAACTAAACAATTGCCCTCTCCAATTAAAACAGTAATAGGTAGACGATCATTTAACATTTTGATTTTCTGTCCCAATCTGCTATGTTTGGGTCATTTTTGCGCAGAACTTACTTTAGGAAAGTTTCACTTAAAGACTGTATAAGTTTGACTGATTCGGCACATGATACATCATATTTGATTATACACTGCAGAATACAAGTTCTGTTTCACATAACTTTGATAACACTGTTTTAAATAACATTTTTTAAGCTATACCAAAACTGTAGATTTTGATGACATACATGTATTTAACGAACATACATCGACGTACAAATAATTTCCCTTGAAAAGTTATACCATACCCTTAATTATACATATGAAAATATACTGATCTGTAAATAAATGAAATGGGCAAATATAAGTTTATTGCCTTGAATTCAAAATTACTTTGATGAAACATTTTTAACGAATAACCGACTGAAGAAATTTTAGTTCGAGAGTCGGTATGATCGAACGATCGTCGAGTACTCGAATATTCGTTGACATCCCTAATCTCAGGTTTTCAAGATAACAGATTTTAGATTTGGTTTAAATGTATTTGTCTCTCTGTACAAAGATTAACTTTTTCCTCTAATCTATGCAGTGTACCCTTAGATCAGACAGAAATTTTATATGCATTGAAGTCATCACTTCATGTTGGACCTGAATGCCACAAATGATATGATTTCAGAAAAGAAATGATTTGTTACAAGAAAAAAAAATTCGCAAAATTTATATCTTCAATTATCTGTGGATCATTATATATATTTCTCTCTCTTTCGTTTTTGGATAAATGTAATTGGAGTCTATAAGGCCAAAATAAAAAATACCTTAAAGGTTTGTTTCCCCTAACGGGACCGACCCAATTAAATCGCACCGACTGAAAAGACTTTTAAAATAAGATGATTCAAATATTTATACCCCCGCTCCAAAGGAGAGGGGGGTATACTGTTTTACCCTTGTGTGTTTGTCTGTCTGCCCGTCTGTCTAGCTGTCTATGTGTCCGTCCGAAACAAATTTTCGTCGTAGTTTTCTCAGCATCTACTCATCGTAGATGCTTGAAATTTTAACACAATCTTCTCAGAGGCAAGCCATATGGTGGGATACATTTTTGTTTAAATCCAATAGCAACATCCTGTTTGTCTGTGCGTCTGTCCGTTTCATGCATCACAAATTTTCGTAGCAGTTTTCTCATAAGCTATTCATAGCAGATGCTTGAAATTTTATTACCGACTTTTTTGAGGCATGCCATTTGGTGGGTTGGATTTTTTAATTATATGAATCTGATGTCAACTTCATCTGCCTGTAATTGAACTTGTGTAAACAGTATACTAGTATTAACATGATAGTGCTTATTTACATTAGAGCGGGGGTATTACTAGTTTTTAATTGTTTACCAAGTTTTATAACATAAAATTTCATCAAAATCAGTTTTTTATCAGAACAGACGACGTTGTTCTACTGTGATTTTCAAGCATTTGTTGGAAAAAAAATGACGTCCAGATGTGATTACAGGGCATTAGCTCTTCAAAAAACAATGGTGACGTCTCAATCTTATACTTTTAGCTAATTGAAATTCTTCATTCTTGAAACAATATTCGATAACAAAATTTACCGAGACTAATTTAGAGTGTTTTGGAGGTGTTTTGGCGTCTCCATGTGAGTGAATAAATTTTCGAAAGGGACATTAAACAACAAACAAAGTAAACCTATCATTGAATTTAAGGTACGTTATACATGGTAAGGCCTGCCTCATTGGGATTTGAACCTGCAATTAAGAATTAGCCATAGGCGCTCCCCATGTAATTCTGTAAATGATGTATGATAAGTATATTTACTACACACTTAGTAATAAATACAGGTTTTTATACGCCCGTCTTAAGACGGGACGTATTATGTTTTAGGCTTCGTGTCCGTCTGTCTGTCCAGCTGTCCGTCCGTCCGTCTGTTAGCTTTTCTCGTGTCCGGCTCATAACTTTAATACTATAAGGCCTAGAGTTATCAAACTTTGTCAGCTGATACATCTTGGGTAGAAGGTGTGTTGCGCACAAAAAGTAGGTCGCTCTGACCTATAATTAAAAAGTTATAACCAAATAAGGAAAAATCCTGTCCGGTCCATAACAGAAAACTATTAGACTTAGAATCATCAAACTTTGCCAGTTTATGCATCCTATGTAGAAGGTGTGTCGCGACCTATTTCTAGGTCACTGTGACCTTTAATTTAAGTGGAATTTAAAAAAAAAAATGCATTTTTTTCCTATTCATTTACACATACAAAAAAATGTAAAACTATTGCACTAACCTTATTAGAAAAATGTTAAATCAAGAAAATACTTTTTAGCTCACCTGAGCCGAAGGCTCAAGTGAGCTTTTCTGATCACATTGTGTCCGTCGTCCGTCCGTCTGTCCGTCCGTAAACTTTTCACATTTTCGACTTCTTCTCAAGAACCACTGGGCCAATTTTGACCAAACTTGGTACAAAGCATCCTTGGATGAAGGGAAATTTAAATTGTTAAAATGAAGGGACATATCCCCTCGCAAGGGGAGATATTCAAGAAAAGACAAAAATAGGGTTGGGTCATTAAAAGATCTTCTTCTCAAGAACCACTGGGCCAGTAAAGCTGAAACTTATGTGAAAGCATCCTGGGGTAGTGTAGATTCTAAATTGTTCAAATCATGACCCCCGGGAGATAGGGCGGGGCCACAATGGGGAATCAAAGTTTTACATAGAAATATAAAGGAAAAATCTTTGAAAATCTTCTTCTCAAGAACAACTGGACCAGAAAAGCTGAAACTTATGTGGAAGCATCCTTGGGTAGTGTAGATTCTAAATTGTTCATATCATGACCCCCAGGGGTAGGGCGGGGCCACAATGGGGAATATAAGTTTTACATAGAAATATATAGAAAAAATCTTTGAAAATCTTCTTCTCAAGAACCACTGGACCAGTAAAGCTGAAACTTATGTGAAAGCATCCTGGGGTAGTGTAGATTCTAAATTGTTCAAATCATGACCCCCGGGG
>PRKT01000058.1:90146-104303 GCA_003671525.1 Saccostrea glomerata | reverse complement strand
ATAGAAATATATAGGAAAAATCTTTGAAAATCTTCTTCTCAAGAACCACTGGGCCAGAAAAACTGAAACTTATGTGGAAGCATACTGGGGTAGTGTAGAATTCAAATTGTTTAAATTATGATCATTGGGGTAGGGTGGGGTCACAATATGTATTACAAGGTGGAAATCTGGTAAAAAACGGAATGGCCAAAGCTTCTCAGGTGAGCGATGTGGCCCATGGGCCTCTTGTTAAATTTTACGGGCTTTTGTTTTCAAATTGATTTGGAGGCATATTTTTGACACTTTAAGGCCTATGATCATGAAACTTTGTCAGTTGGTGCATCTTGGGTCCACAAACAACATCAACTTAAAAGTAGGTCATCGCGACTTATTTTTTGAATTTGATGGGTAATCTTTTCTAAAACATTTAATCCCATTATTTCAGACATCTAGAGGTTTAGAATCACCAAATCTTGTAAGTTGATGCATCTTGGGGCCTTAAAACATATTCATTAAAAAGTAGGTCACTGTGACCTACTTTTTAAACTTTGCTGGCATTTGTTTTCAAATTGTTTAAAAGGCATATTTTGAATAAAATTAGACCTATGATCATCAAATTTTGTCAGTTGATGCATCTTTGGTCTTCAGAAAATGTCGACCAAAAAGTAGGTCACTGTGACCTACTTTCGACATTTTATGGCTAGATTTAAGTATCTCTGGTACTTATTGGCTTAGAATCATCAAAATTTGTGAGATGATGCATCTTGGGTTTTTGAAGATGAACAACCAAAAAGTAGGTCACTGTGACCTACTTTTGACATTTTATGGCTATATTTAAGTATCTCAGGTACTTATTGGCTTAGAATCATCAAACTTTGTCAGTAGATGCATCTTGGGTTTTCGGAGAATGTCAACCAAAAAGTAGGTCATGGTGACCTACTTTTGACTTTTTATGGAAATTTTTATGTATCTCAGTAACTATTCGGATTAGAATCATCAAACTTTGTCATTTGATGCATCTTAGGTTTTCGGAGCATTTTGACCAAAAAGTAGGTCACTGTGACCTACTTTTGACATTTTATGGCTATATTTAAGTATTCTAGGGTATTTATTGGCTTAGAATTGTCAAACTTTGTCAGTTGATGCACATTGGGTTTTCAGAGAATGTTGACAAATAAGTAGGTCACTGTGACCCACTTTTGAATATCTCAAGTACTTACTGGCTTAGAATCATCAATCTTTGTCAATTAATGCATCTTGTGTTCTAAGAAAATTACAATCAAAAAGTAGGTCACTATGACCTACTTATAGTATTTTATAGTTACATTTAAATATCTTCAGCACTAACTGGCTAAGAATCATCAAACTTTGTCAATTGTTCTATCTTAGGTCTTAGGATAGATTGTATAATTTATCAGAAGAGTGATTCAAGGCCCTTGGGCCTCTTGTTGTTATTCCTCTATAGAAGAACTGAAGGGAGGGCATATTGCTTTGCTGCTGTCAGATGGTTGCTCTGCCAGTCTGTCTCTAACAGTCGGTTGGTCAATCCACAATTAGTTTCTGTTCCTTTTCTTTGCAAAGGTTGCACACATGTAAATGAAATATGGAATACAGATTCATCATAAGAATATCTAGGTCAAGATTTGTTTTAAGGTACAATTGAGCCATTTTGGACAGAGTTATGCTCCTTGGACTTCGGAAAATTCCAATTATTTGTAATTTTTGTTCATTTTTTTTGCTGAGGTTGCACATATTAGAATGAGATTTTGTATACAGATTTATTATAAAAATATCTAGATCAAGTTCTGTTTGGGTATGATAGAGCCATTTTTAGCTCATATAAGCTGAAAGCTCAAGTGAGCTTTTCTGATCACCCAAAGTCCGTTGTCTGTCGATCTGTAAACTTCTTTCATTTTCAACTTCTTCTCAAGAACCACCAGGCCAATTTTAAGAAAACTTGGTACACAAAGCACCTTTGGGTGTAGGGGATTCAAATTGTTAAAATGAAGGGCCAATCCTTCTGCCAAGGGGAGATAATCAAGAAAAGTCAAAAATCGGGTGGGGTCATTAAAAAAATCTTAAAGAATCACTAGACCAGGAAAGCTGATACTTATGTGGAAGCATCCTGGGGTAGTGTAGATGATAATTTTTTTCATATCATGACCCCTGGTGATTTTTAGTAAGGTCTATTCCAAAGTAACTGCAAGCCCTATCAGATCAAAATTGCGTAAATTTTGGATGTACACTTTTTAGAATGTTGGTTAATTAGCCTTACTTAAAGACAACATTCGTTGAGGTGAGCTCTGTAATCTCTGAGTACCAATGTTTTTTTTCAGTTGAAACTGTGTCCATGTTCCTTTAAGCTAGTTTCATGTATTTGCACATATGAGCTTTATACATATCGTAAATATACTGCATATTTTATCTCTTTCTGCAGCTTCCCATTGAGACAACTACATGTGACCAGCTGTTTGAGGAGTGTGAATCCATGTACAACAAATTTAAAGATGGACAACCATTGGATGAATAGCACAAGTTTGAAAATATACAATTACAAAAAATTGAAACATTTAGTCTCTGAGCTGTTTTACTTCAAAGTGTCTGTACAATATTTTTATGTGTAATCCGAAGTAAAAATTTGCTCAATCAATTTGGGATGTGTTTTGAAAAATGTTTTTTTTTTTATTTTTAAAAACATCTTTAAAAAAACGTATTTTATTTTTTAATGTTTTCATGGTTATATTTGCTTTACACTAAGGTAGCATCTCTTGTACAGCTATGCATTATTAGTTATCCATGTCACACAGATAACCTAAATAATGCTTATCATTCTTGTTTATCATCATTGTGAATCTTCTGTCTACTTTTCATATTAGCATATTTCACTCCTTAAATTTTTTTAAAATTTAGAATTTAATTCTGGACCAGTTTCCTCCAATTTTGTTATATCTGTAATAATGTTTCTATTGCTCAGGAGAAACAAATATGTGAAATCATCCCCCTAGCCCAAGCTATATATGAGTATGACAGAGAGAAATACATTGTATACATGGCACACAAATTCATTTTTATTCTTGGCAAAAGATTGACCATCTTGTTGTACATATAATTCTCAGGTGACTGTCTAGGCCAATGGGCCTTTTGTTTTTATACAAATTTATCACTGTTTCAAACTGCACACTGCAAAATATATGTATATTAACCATCATGTAGAAAGAACTGTGATATCACGTGTTATTTATTTTTGCTTTACAAAGTTACTTCATGTATATAACAGTCAATTGTTATTTTACAAGTACTTCTAGAAATAAAGTCATGAAAACTTTGAATAATTGGCTCTTTATTCAACTCTTTAATAACAGTGTGTCAAAACACTTCATGAAGCATGATAAAATTTTGTTAATTGATATTATTCATTGGTAATATATATTATAGTTCAATGAAATTAATTCCATATTGCATAATATTTAGAAGCCAACAATACCCATTTGCGTTGGAAGCAAATTGAAAGGGGGGATTGAAAGAGAAAAAAATCAATTCAAATTTGAAAAAAAAATTACCAAAAAGGGAAAATTGTTCAAACCTGAAATTTCTATTTTTGGGGAAAGAGGGGGAGGGGAGCATAGGGGATTGTCTTCCAGATTGTTACATGTAAAATAAATTGATAAAATTTTGAATCACTTGAAAGTTGTTAAAATGAAGGATTCTGACAATTTCAGTAAAAAAAAAAAAACACACTACATACCACACCTTGATATACAGAGTTTATGCATATAGGTGTGGTACATTTTTTTTTAATATGGTTTAGTGTCAGAATCTTATTTCAACAGCTTCTAAGTGTATTTAAAGTAGATCAAAATTATATTATTTTACATTTTTAGAATCTGGAAGAAAAGCCACTATGGGGAAAAGTAGGATAGAAGTTCTTTCAATATTGTGAAGAAGTTGTTCTATTTTCTGTATATATTACTTTAATTTTGTTCTAACGGGCTTCCATACTTCTGAGAGTGTTTGGTCACTTTTATATAAAGGGACCGGTTTTGTTAGTTTGGTGAGAGCTAGTTTGGTGTCCGGTAGCGTGACCAGCCGGAGGTGTGACACATTTGCAGTTTCCCTGGCATGACTTGTACAAGTGGTGAATATTTTGGGTGAGATATAGCACCGAAAGTAAACGAGTAGCCACATAACTTGCTAGGAGGATTATTGCAGTGTGTTTGTGCAGTTCTAGCCGGTAAGAGTGTTCGAGTAATGTATATAGTTTATTTGCTGTTATAATTTTCCGGTTTCAGTTGTATTTTAGGTTAGGTTTTTGTAAATAAAAATCAATTTCAGTGCGTAAGGGGCTTGGAGATGAGTTATGGTTCTATTGGTGTACTGAGGGTCGGTTGCCACTTTTCCTAAGGATTAAGAATAAAGTTAAAATTTGTGAAAGTGCAAGGATGTGTCAATCAAACCCGCCAAAAAATTTAAAATTTTAATAACTTTTAAATTGTTTTCCTTCTCAACCCTGCAAAATCTAAAATGAACTCATGACAAATATGTTAGCAATTTATTTTGAAATGTCACCTTTTACCACCATTGAAAGAGGGGGGGGGGCTAAATATACTATGCTCCAATGTTCAATAAGACAGAAAAAATTAATAATACATGTAGTATAAATTAAACCACAAAAATTATTTATCACAAAACATACTCTTTCTGTGTCTCTGTCTTTTAAATACTAGTAGCAAGAATTCTTGCAGCTCTAAATTTCAGCTATTTCCAAACTGCCGATATTGAACAATGATTAATTACTCATGACATTACAGTGACGTTGCGGTTTAACAATTCTTATGGTGGACTGGTAAACAGTGAAATTGTTAGACCGATGAAATAGACATTTCTTTTGTTGGACTTTTTATAAATAATAAATATATAGAAAATATATATATAAAGGTATAACAAAGTGATTTATACATGTATGTAATATTCTTTTGATTATATTATTGGCAGTATTGGTGACAATTTTTGAGAGTATTTATTTAACCACATATGAAGTGTGAAATTCTCCAAAACATATTGATTGCATATCAAATATTACACAGACATAAGTCACATTGATAATTTATCAGCAAGTTAAGATTGTTTATGTTTATGTTTGTGCTTTTTATGCTTATTATGTTTTCTTGGATGAACTTTCAACTGATTTGTGTCTGTCATTTTCAAAGCAATATCACTTTTGCTTTTTTCCACCCAAATGCCACTTGATTCAACTCCTTTAATAGTTTCTAGTTTTGGCTTTTCAAACACTTCACTATGTTTTCTTCGTTTTCTTTTCAGTTCTATCTCACTGTCACTTTCTCCGTGTCTTTTCCTTTTTCTCTTCCTTTTCTCTTTCTTATCTTCCTTCAGCTGACTGGACTTTGAAGAAGAAGACCTTGATCTTCCATCTGACTTTTTCTTTCGTGATTTCCAGTCTGAAGAGGATTTTACCCCAGGGGTCATGATTTGAACAAACTTGAATCTACACTACATGAGGATAATTTCATTTAAGTTTCATGTTTCCTTTCTCAATGATTCTTAAGAAAAAGATTTTTAAAAGATTTTTCCTATATATTCCTATGTAAAACTTTGGTCGGCCATTTTGGCCCCACCCTAGCCCCGGGGGTCATGATTTGAACAAACTTGAATCTACACTACCAGAGGATGATTCCACATGAGTTTCATCTTTCCTGGCCCAGTGGTTCTTGAGAAGAAGATTTTTTAAAAATGCTATTAATTTTTCACTAATTCATAATTATCTCTTGGAAGAGGGCGTGGCCCTTCATTTGAACAATCTTGAATCCCTTTCACCCAGGGATACTTTGTGCCAAGTTTGGTTGAAATTGGCCCAGTGGTTCTTGAGAAGAAGATGAAAATGTGAAAAGTTTACAACGACAACGCCAACAACGACAACGACAGATGACGGACAAATTTTGATCAGAAAAGCTCACTTGAGCCTTCGGCTCAGGTGAGCTAATAATAAATATATATAAAATATATATATAAGGGTATAACAAAGTGATTTATACATGTATGTAATATTCTTTTGATTATATTATTGGCAGTATTGGTGACAATTTTTGAGAGTATTTATTTAACCACATATGAAGTGTGAAATTCCCAAAAACATATTGATTGCATATCAAATATTACAAAAACATAAGTCACATTGATAATTTATCAGCAAGTTAAGATTGTTTATGTTTATGTTTGTGCTTTTTATGCTTATTATGTTTTCTTGGATGAACTTTCAACTGATCTGTGTCTGTCATTTTCAAAGCAATATAACTTTTGCTTTTTTCCACCCAAATGCCACTTGATTCAACTCCTTTAATAGTTTCTAGTTTTGGCTTTTCAAACACTTCACTATGTTTTCTTCGTTTTCTTTTCCGTTCTATCTCACTGTCACTTTCTCCATGTCTTTTCCTTTTTCTCTTCCTTTTCTCTTTCTTATCTTCCTTCAGCTGACTGGACTTTGAAGAAGAAGACCTTGATCTTCCATCTGACTTTTTCTTTCGTGATTTCCAGTCTGAAGAGGATTTTTTAGACTTCTTTGATTTTCTTCTGTTGTGTTTTCTGTGGTAGTCTGAATCACTAGAGGAGTCTGAAAAGGAATCAAAGACAAGAGCTTTCAACTGGGCTAGTCTGAAATACAGAAAAATATCTGATCACAGCAAAATAAGCAAATAAGTCTTTACTTATCCTTGCTTCAAAGATTCATGAATGAACAATTCTAATTTTTGAAATTAATAAAACCCTAGGTCGGAGTACAGCCTTAAATACTATAGAATATACCTGAAAGTAACATTTTCTTAAATACTTCAAAAACAATAATTTTCATGGGTGTTGATTTTTTTGTGTTCAACGTATGAGAAGACCCATGAATTTATGTCCACCACCAAATATAAAATTCCAAATGTATAACTGTGCAAGTTCATTTCTTTATCCATGAAATTGGATCCCCACAACCCCATATATTATATCCTCAACTCAAGCTAAAAAATTTGATCCCAAGAAAATTTGTGACTTTACCTAACATATTTGTACATGTAGAGCAACATTGAATAGGAGAATCTTTAAATCACCGAGAAATCACTGAACAGCATATACATGTTGGAAATGAGGTACATGTATCACCTAGATGCTTTGTAGATCGATGTATCTTTTGAATAAATTTACCTCTCTGACTGTTCCCTTTTTCTTTTATCTTCTATATATTGTTTCATTGGATCCTCATGATCCTATAAGATTGAAACAAAATATAGTTCACATTCTATAACAACTTTAAAAGTAAAAACATATTAAAAAGATTCTGATCCATTCACAAATTTCTTTGCACTGCTTTTTAAAATAGCCCAGTACATGTATACGTGTCCAATCCCAAAATACGTGTAATTATTTTTAGATTAATTATCTAATGTAAAATTATTATTCCTATTTATATTATTTCATTTACAATGATATTTTAGACAGTATTACTGATAGGACTAAGGTATATGACAAATAGTACATCAACTAAACAAATCCTTAATCTGTTAATAGTTTTAAAAAAAAAATGGTTAAATTGGAGCATTTGTAAATTAAATGAAAACAGAGGCATACTCTTCTTACCCATCTTATCTTTGCATCTGACATCATTTAGGATAAATCATTAAATGAGTAAATATTTAATCAGCATTGAACATGAACATCAACATGTTCAATCTTCTTGTCAACCATTCCAACTTTTTCCGGAATATCATATCTTTGTTAAGGCGTTCAAAAAATATTCCGGTGTTGAGGTAATGATAATTTTGTTTGTACAGTTCTTTTTCGAAGTAAAAGAAGAAAATTGACAGAATATATTAAAAACAAACACAAGAGTTGACACTGCAAAAGTATTTGTTCATGTAAAAGCGAGAAAAACTAGAAAATAAAACAATCGAATTCTTTCAGGATTAAATTGATAACTTGTTTGGTTTTAATTTTATGTTTCCTTTTATATTTCCAGTTTGAGTTTCTATCCACATGGATAGAATTTCCCTTGCAAATATTGTTGTTTTTATGTGAACGAACAGTAAAAGACACCAGAATGCACTTTTTGTGAACGAAGCATCGACTTTTTCCCGAATCATGATACTTCCACAGTGAATCAAACCCAAAATATTTTAGAATTTCATGAACTGAACCATGGTTGTTGTAATTGGATTTGAAGGAAGTGCAAATAAACTTGGAGTTGGTATTGTTAAAGATGGCATTGTCTTATCAAATCCACGACACACCTACATAACTCCACCAGGTCAAGGTAAAAAATATTCTCTCTCTTTCTCTATTTAAATTCAGTCAGTTTACTGCCACATTCTTTATAGACACCATCATTAAGTGGAACCAGCTACACGACCACATAGTGTGCGCCAAATCTGTCGAGGCCTTCAAATCCACCCTTGAAAGCATGTGTCAATAAGTCCGGACACAGTTCTCACTTTCTGACGTATAAAAGCCATTATTGGTAATATGGTTGCTATGACATAACTCTACAGATACAGACAGATACACTAGATCAGTAGATGCCACAAATTGAAAGATCGACTTTTCAAAAATTTAGAAACTTTCTTAATTTTTTCCCCATCATTTATTTTTCAGGGTTTTTACCAAAAGACACAGCTAAACATCACAGAGAACATGCACTAGATGTGCTACAGAAAGCTTTAGACGAAGCAAACATTTCCCCAGATCAAATAGATGTTATTGCATATACAAAAGGTATGCATGTTAAATGTAATTGCTGAAAAGGGCTTTATATAATCCTGAAGCTTACAATTCTACATTGTATTTTTAACACACATCTTTTTATCATTTAGGTCTACTGTAAGCTATTTAATATTGAAAGGTTTAAACCATAGGCTTTTTAATTGCTTCAATCCAATTTACAAAAAATGGGATGTTTGGAGGGTTTATTTAAATAAATGTCATTTGTGACAAAAAATGACAAAAAAGTTAGTTGTTATGACATGCATGATTATTTTTTTTGATTTTTATTAAAAAAAATTTGAAGTATTTTATTTCATTTTAGGCCCAGGAATGGGAGCACCATTGGTTTCCACTGCAATTGTTGCTAGAACTGTGGCACAGCTTTGGAGAAAACCAATGATTGCAGTGAATCATTGTATTGGACGTATCCTTTTATTTAATACTGAGTTTTCTTCAACAATCATCTACAACAAAGCATAGTTATTTTTGTACTGCTAGCGCTGGCCTTTAATTTATTTTCTTCTACATAATTTGTTTCTAAATTGAAATACATGTATTCCAAACTGAATGAATTTCAGTAATTGATCTCAAGAATTAAGAATTATTATATATACATGTATTAGAAATTTTGAAAATAATCTCTTGAACACCTGTTTCATTAATTAATATTTTGTATATAAGAATTACAACTGTGTTGTCCATGACTCTGACGCAGACATAGAAATGGGACGTCTGATTACTGGAGCAGTAAATCCAACCGTCCTTTACGTCAGTGGAGGAAATACACAGGTACTTGTTTACATCATATGATATCTGTATTATACGTAATTTCATAGCGTTTCTGTTATGGTGGCTGATGATGTAGATCTGAAGTTTCCCTCTGAAAGAAAATATGTTTATTTGTTTGCAGGTGATAGCATATTCTCAGAGAAGATATCGCATATTTGGAGAAACTATAGATATTGCAGTTGGAAATTGTCTTGATAGATTTGCAAGGGTTTTAAAGGTAAAGTTTTTACTTCTGTTCAAATGAATCATTGTAATGATTTTCTGACATGTAAATGCTATTTTTAATGCAAATTTTTTATATCAATATAAATTTCAAGCTTGTTGATGAAATTTCATACTAGTGGTAGAGAGTTAAATTGAAGAAGAGATGTTTAAAGATTATATTTGTTTTGCTATTCAGCTGTCAAATGACCCAAGTCCTGGTTATAATATAGAACAACTGGCAAAAAAGTGAGTGCATGATTCTGTCATAAATAAATTTAACCTTTTTTTTTTTTTTTACAAACTTCAGACATTTTTACAACAAATACTATTCATGGATATTTATTCCTAAAGTAAACCCCACTTGTTCTTTTATTTTCCTTTAACCTTCAGTTAGGGGAGGAAGCCTAAACCCCATTTAAATTTTAAGTGTCCCCTGTTATTTCAACTCCTTGGGTTACATGTAACACTGTGCAAGGCCTCTTCACTTACATGTAAGACACTTGTATTTATGTACAGTATATCAATTCATTTATACCGGTATGCCTTTTTAGGGTATGAAATGTAATGAAATGCACACTTCACATATATCTGTGTATGACATCATGAAGCATTTATATTTTTTTTTTTTAGAAAATATACTTCATAAACAAGCTTCATTATTCCCCCGCTTGAAAAGTGGGAGGGTATATAGTAATCGGGATTTCCGTCTGTCTGTTACGCTTTATCTCTTATCCACAACTCCTATTATACAACTAAGTGAAATTTAATGAAACTTTCACAGAATCTTTATTACATATTGCCATTGTGTAGCTCCTATTTTACTTTTTTATTTGACACGTATTTTAGGTTTCCCATAGCAAAACATGGACATTGCCATTATATGACGTCACATATAGAAGCTTCTGGATAACATTTGATAGGACGAGTTATTCTTCTTTACACATTACCGTAAAACAATATATAGCAACACATGGACATTATGGGAGGCGGGGGGTATCATGTAGTGAGCTAATTGCTCACAGTTCCTGTAGTTTTAGTAATAATGATTTGAAACTTTGCAGAATTTTTTTCGCTAACACAAAGAAACTTCTGTGATTGGCTTGAACATTAAGAAACCTCATTCTCTTTCTACTCTCTTTCCATCAAGAAATTATGACAATTTTAATAATTACAGTTCATGATTTATTCAGTATATGGTACCTGTAATAAACATATATGGCAGATTTAAAATCCTTCAATTATCTTTGCTGTTATCATGGTTTTAGGAGAGAGCTCCACAGCTACTAGAAAAGGGAGACTACTCACCAGAAGACCTCTGCTTCTCCCTACAAGAGACTGTGTTTGCCATGTTGATAGAAATTACAGGTACCCAAACATGTTAAAGTGTGAAACAAAACTTACTTTGTTTAATGTATTTCAGTTAAAAGCAGCACATACAAATTCCAGCAGAGAGCAGAAGCATTTTGAGATTTACTACTGTAAGCTAAAAACATGCTGTTGAAAATATTTGTATTATGTACAAGCAATGTAGTGTATGATGTTTTGGTACAAACATTATAATGTCATACTTCTGTGTTATGCATCCTTTATTTTTTAATTGCATTAAATATTAATGTGATCCGATAAGCCATGCATCTTAAATTATGGTATGAATGAAGGAATAAGTGAATTTTTTTCAACATTAGAACCTATTTAAATCAAAACCCTTGATCTAATCTAAAAAATTGTTAATACAGAGGTTCTCCTGCAAGATTATGACAGATCTAGTGTAGAAAAATTGTTTTACATAAATTAATTTTATTTTGCAAATCTTTTCAGAACGTGCCATGGCTCACTGTGGATCTGAAGAAGTTCTCATTGTAGGAGGGGTTGGTTGTGAGTTGAAATGATATCTCACTTGATAGTAAAAAAGATATTGCTTTGTACAGCAAAATACTAGTAAAACAATACATGTATCACACACTATATTCTGTATTTGTAAACAATTATCCAAAACAAAAAGATTCTTTCTTATAATTTATTTCAGATTCCTATCTTTTGGGACTACAAAAGTCAAATTAATCTTAGCTGGAACTATACAATATAACATTCTAATCTTGGTGTGTTGCATGACTATAGTAAATATTGTAAAGTTTTAATTCTTATATGTAATAAACATCTTTAAATATTTTTTGTACAGAAATGTTGATTAAGTTCCAATGCAGTTTAATTAATTGCAGGCATTAATAGTATGCACACAATAAATGTGTTCTGGTAATACATGTACAGTGATTTGATGTGATGTGTTAATTTCACAGGTAACAAGCGCCTACAGGCAATGATGGAAGTCATGGCTCGAGAGAGAGGCGCCAAGTTGTACGCTACAGATGAAAGGTATGATATAGGTATTATCATAGATATCATTTAGAAAAAAAATCTCATCAATTTGTGATAATGATTTCAAGCTTTTCTGTGCAGTTAAAATATCCAAGTATTTGCAATAAATTATTTGATAGACAAGTTGAATTTTTACCAATTTTAAATTCTGTATTGATATTGAAAAATTCTAGACTTGCAAAAAGTAAAATTAATTTCTAAAAAGTAGTAGCATTATTATTTACATGTAGTTGTAAACTCATCTCTTATAGACATAAACTAATGTTATTTTTGAAAAAAATATTAATTTATTACATACTTAATAGTAATATATACAGGATTTTCGCATATGCGATATGTCTGATGTCACAATAGCCGTATCAGCCCTGCATGGCTGATATGGATTTCGGGGCTGATACGGATCAATATCACACCCCTAGAAAATTAACTCTCAAAAAACAGTACTTGTGACCATTAACATTTTTTTAGGGTTACATTTTCTCTTCATTTTAACTTTTTGAATGTAAGGATAATATAATTGACAAATACATGTAATAGATTTTTTTTCAAATTACTGATCGGGCACGATTGAAATAGAAGTACATGTAGAAACAAACCAAAACCGTATGAGACAATAGACCTTGTACATGTAAGAAGTCTGTGCATGATTATTTACTTATGTTCTTCCCAACGTAATGTGTACTGTATTTTATTACTATAGTATGTAATAAACATATTAAATAAAACTTACCCTTTTCCACATCACATCCTGTATCAGCCCTCGGGCCTTCGGCCCTCTGGCTGATATTGGTGTTGCAGGCTGATACAGGATGTGATATGGAAAATAGTTTGTATTATTCTCTATATATTAATTTAGGTTCTGCATTGATAATGGTGCCATGATTGCCCAAGCAGGATGGGAAATGTTTCGTTCAGGGCAGACGACTCCACTGAAGGAGACATCATGCACACAAAGGTAATTTACGCAGTACAATGGATATTATTTTCATTTTTTTAAGTATATTTTATTATAATTTTGTCTTTTCTGCATTTGCTTCCTGTATGTATCATATTCTCATATACAATTAAATATTTTAAAAGTTAATTACATGTATTGAAATCATAGAGTAAAGAGAGTGTGAGATGTGTGGGGTGGGGGGTATTGTATACTGTAAATCACTTTTTATACGCGAGAACTTTATTTTCGCGTAATTACGCGAGACAGTGTGCTCGCGAAAATTAAATTCTCGCGTATAATAGTAATCCTTAAGATTATATAGAGCAATAACCACAATTCGTGAAAATTTTGCCTCGCTAATCAAGAGTCAATTACTATCTCGCGAAAATAAGGTGTCGCGAAAATTTAGTGATCTACAGTAGTGTCATGGGGTTAAAGAATATGTTCTATCATTGGCATTGAAACATGAATTGCTTAATTGTTTTTATTTGTAAAATATTTATAGGGATAATACTTTTACGCTAGGGAATATCTTTCATGCATTTCAGATTTCGAACAGATGAAGTTGAAGTTACGTGGCGAAGTTAGCTGGACAAGAAATCAATAAAAATTCATTAATTGCCACGTAATCTGAATCATATGACAGCTAGGCTATATTATGCCATATCTGATATTGTAAAACTCTAATGTCCTCATGAAAATTATGTTGTATGGACACCTGTAACTTCTCTGTCGGACTGTTAGACTCAAGAACAGAAAGGCACCACAATATAAATAGCTTTGTTTGCATTTAAATCATACAATGTACAGGTTGTATATCTCTTTATACAATATTTGATGTATTGCTGATAATCCCTATGTTGTAATATATTCTGTCTTTCATTTTTTTTATGTCCTTTCACTTTGAATTAAAATAAATTTCAGAATAAATTGAAGAAATAGAAATACTTTTGTTCTTTTTATGACTTTTTTTAAAATGCTGTATTAATCATGCCTGATTTGAGTTTATTTTATTAGTAAAAGTGTGTTTTTATTTCTACATCATTAAGATAAGATAAGTTTATGAAATCTATGCACTCATAATGATATAAAAGTTCTACAATCAATGAGTTGACCCCCCC
>PRKT01000058.1:53024-89916 GCA_003671525.1 Saccostrea glomerata | reverse complement strand
ATCTTTTCTTGGTGCCTCTGTGCTTTTTACTGGCAGTTGAGGAGGAGAGCCGTATATACTTATAAGCGTTTATGTTACTTTTTTGTAGGGGTTGGGACAGCAGCTAGTTTTTTTTTCTTTAAATGCTTTGTGGTCATTACTTAAAAATCGTAATTTCTTTTTTCCGTCTTTTTGTTTTCCCCACTGTACAATCCGCATTTAGTGAGCGCCCGCGGTTTCCTGTGTTTACTTTCTGTTTGCCTGTCGCACGCAAAATTGAGAGATTTAAGAAAGAAATATAAAATAAAGGTTTTTGCGACCAAAGAACCCTTTGGTTAAAAAAACATGGATCTTAAACACATTAAAAGACTTGAAGAGGAACAAAAACTTGCGCTTTTTGAAACTGACACAAAAATTAAGCAATGGTACAGTACTTGGGCTAAGTATTTTTTTTACCATTTCCATTGTTATTCCTTAGTTCAGAAGCATCATTATTGCGATATTGTTAACTCAGTGGAATAAATTCGGGTTTTTTTTATCCTGAGCATGTATCATTATTATGAGTAAATTATGATGACGGACAATAAAAAGTCCTTTTTTCGATAATAGGGAAATATTCAGATCTGACTATGAGGCACTGAAGAAGCGACTGACAACATTACCAGATAAGACTAAGCACAATGTCATGGTAAGTAAAGTTGTCTATGCATATATGATTCCAGAACTTAGAACCTCTCAGAAATTATTTGTATTACAGTGTGTATGCTTTATTTCGCAAATATTGGTGAAGTGATAAATTGTTTTTGTTATGGTTGTAAATAAATGTATTTTGTAAAAGGCTGAATGAAGCATTTCATGAAGTTTCATTAATACATGTAGTTCTGTTGGAATATTCTCATGACTTATCAATATTTAATTGAAGTTACATGCATGTAAATATAATAAACAAATAGTGTAAAATATGTAATATGATGGATATGAGTCTAAAAGGATTTGCGTTTTTTTTAGGTACCATTTGGGCCTTTGGCTTTTATGCCTGGGCAACTAGTTCACACAAATGAGATACTTGTGTTGCTCGGAGACAACTGGTTTGCTGAGAGATCTGCCAAACAGGCTTCAGAGATCATAGGCAGAAGAATAAAGAGTAGGCATTTTACCACATTTAGAGTTTTTGTTTTTAACTGCATCTCAATTTTTTACACTTATAAAAACATAGAAATCTGTGCATGTTATCAGTATTTAATCAGACATACAAGAGAGAAGGTTACTCTGATGGCAATGGGAGTATAATTCATTTTCTTTTTCACAGCTGTGCAAAAACAAATAGATGATCTGCAGGCCCAGAAACGTCTCCTTGAACCAAGACTTGAGTTCACAAAGAACATTCCTGGAGGATCTATGGTAATTGGAACCAATAAATCAAAGCTTGACGTGTTGTTAATTTCATAGAAGCAGTAGATTTAGAATCGACACATTTGAGTAATGTATGATCGACCCTAGTGAAATGACATGGTTTTTATTATTGAAGGGCATAATCATGTGTTTAATGTCAGCACTTTACATGTATGTATTCAACAGCAATCCTCTTGAATGAGTGTTCTTTAATGAACACATGAAAGTATATGTCAGATAATTTGCATACATGTACATTGTATCGTTCACTATCTACCACAAATCAAAATTATTGTAGGCCTAAAGGTGTAATGCATGAATATTACCACATGTGATTTTATATTTTATATACTACCAGAATGAAGACTACTTTGAAATAACAGAAGAATATGATGCTGACAAGGAAAAGCTATGGAGAGGTTTGTGTCTAAATTTCCAGTCATTGAAACTTTCAATTGAGAGCATTTTTATTAATTTGCTGTGGTGATAACATGATATAATTATTTTTCACTTTGATGCATGTAGAGGAACACAGGAAAAGTATACAGAGACAAAGAAAGAAAGAGAAAATAGAGAGAAAGTCAATGGAGAGAGAGAAAACTCTAACAGATGAAGAAGTATGGAAGAGGTTGGATGAACTAGAGAAACAGGAATCCGAGCGCCAGGAACTTCAAAGGTGAAATAAATCTAAAAAATATAGAAATAAATACATATGTACACGTATTTCAAAGAAGTATACAATGAGATATTAAATGACTCTTATTTCATTTGGTTGTAAAACATATCAAGAAAATGAAAATTAGTCAGAAAAAATTACATCATGGAGACATAAAACCATCAAAGCTATGGCAACATTTACAATACATTGTATTTTCTGTTTTTGCAGAATTTCAGGAGTAGAAACAGCAGATGTCGATTTTATGAAAAATTTGCAAGAGGACATGTCAGTAACATTACCATCACAACACCAAAGAACCAGAAAAGTTCACTTTCAAGAGGAAGAGGAGTCATCTTCCGTAGAGTCTGAAGAAGAAAGTGAAATTGGAGACAGTGATGATTTCTCAAGTGATACTGAAGAAGAGGAAGAAGAAGAGAGTCAAAGAAGGAGGAAGACACAGGTCATCAACTTCTCACATGCAAAAGTAGACGATCGACTAAAACAAGAAGTGAGTATCTGCTGAAAATGTTTAATAAATACTGTAGATTCCTAATTTTTCGCGAGTACTTTTTATCGCGAACTGGGTCTTTCACGAATGGACAGTTGATCAACAGAATTTACATAGATTTCAGCACCATAAAAATAATATATTTTTTTGCGAGTGAGGCTTCTCGCAAAATTACGCGGAAATCAATTCTTCGCGTATAATTAGGAATCTACAGTATTAAGACTGATTTTTGGAATTTCTGAAAATCAGTAATAGATGGACTATGTCATTACAAAGTAGAAGAAGGCAAAAAAAATCTCCCATACCCAATTTCTTTAACTAAAAAGAAATCACTCACAAACCAATTGATAAATCTTTCTTTTCATTTTAAACTAAGGAAGCAAACTCAGAGGAGGATACTTGTGAAGTGAGAAGTCCTCGGGACATTTACAGACTCTACAAGCCAGACCCTAAGTCCATTCTTAAAAACAGTAGTAGTGATGTAAAGAGAGTGAATGTGAAGAAAAAATCTGACAGACAGCGAGCTCCACTAAAGGGCCCATCTTCTTCAATGCCAACAGTGAGTTTCACCAGTCTGATTGTAATTGTGACCCACTGTTTATTAAAATTGTTATTGATGTATTTGATGAGTCATAGAATTGCAGAAATTATAATATCATTACCTTTTTGCTGGAGGTACATTGTAAAGTATATACATGTATATGTAGGCTAATGGAAAAGAAGTGTACAGTTTCAATGTTTAGCTAATGGATGCTATTATTAATTTTAACAAGTAATCAGTGAACAAGATTAAATTTTTCTAACAACTCTTGTCTTTTCAGGCATTTTCTGGTGTTGTGGTGGAGAAGAAAACTCCAGAACCTACGCCAATGGTTGCAATTGCTGCTCAGTCAGAGGAAATTCAGAAGTCTGTACGGGTATCAAAATTCAAAGCACAACGTCAAACCTTATCCAAAAGTTAATCTGAAAAGACAAATTATTTTTTTATTAATGCAATAAAGGAAACCTGCAATATGGTCACTTTTTCTTATTTTTGAAAGTTGTATTTATAAGAGCCAAAAAAAGATTTACAAAATAAAATTTAATCTTTAAATCTCTGAAAATTAATTCATTGGTCTACATATATACTGTATATGTATTTCTTAATTTGAATAATGTTCAAAATGTTTCTGCTTTTAACTTTAGTTAAAAAATGGCGAAAAACATTGTGGACATAAGCACAATTAAAGATACAATCATAATTAAGAATTAAAGTTTTAAGCAGGGTAAATTAATACATATGATAGAATATTCGAAGCAAAGCAGGTTGTCACTTTTGCAGTTTGAAATAAAGTACCCTCAGGCCTGTGATACCAAATTGCATAATTTTCTCAATATCAGATATTTAAAGAGTGAAAAATACCCTGATTTTGTCATTCTAGCTAAGGGTCTGTCAGATTTTGATTATCATTAGTTTATTGCTCAATGTTTCAAAGAATTAATTATTCCAGCTTTTTAGCTCACCTGAACTTTTCTTATCACCTCTTGTTTTTGTCATCTGTCCTTCTATCCATCTGTCTGTTTGTCCATCCGTCTGTAAACTTTTCACATTTTAACTTCTTAACCACTGGACCAATTTTAAAGCACAGTTGATAAGACGCATCCTTGGGAAAAGGTAATCAAGTAAAAACAAAGATATGGTGGGTTAATTGAACTATCTTTTTAAGATAGGAAATAGCCTGTATATATGGACGTATTCTGCAATGAACCAATTTAAGATAAGTTGGTAAGACGCATCCTTGGGAAAAGGGGTGATTAAATTATAAAATGAAGGACCAAACCCCCTTATAAGGGGAGATAATAAAAAAAAAAAACAAAGATAGGAGGGGTTCATTGAAAACCAATTTTTATTCGCGTGCGAAAATTTTCGCGAAGTTCGTGAGAGCCTAGTCATAGCGAATATTTCTCGCCGCGAACCGGTTCTTAAAGTCTATGTGTCTTTTAACAAGAAAACCTAAAGAGGCTTGATCGCGAAAAATAATCGTCGCGAACTAGTTTACCCCCCTAAAAATCGCGAAATAAAGTCGTTGCGAATAAAAGTTGGTTTACAGTAATCTTTTTAAGATAGGAAATCGCTTGTGTAGATGGACGTATTCTACAATTGACCAATTTTTAAGCAAAGTTGGTAAGACCCATCCTGGGGATAAGCGGAGATTAAATTATAAAATGAAGGACCAAACCCCCATAATAGGGGAGATAATTTAAAAAAAGAAAACAGAAACAAAGATAGGATGGGTTCATTGAAAAATCTTTTCAAGATGGGAAATGGCCTGTGTACCGATGGACGTATTCTACAAAACTATTTTAAAACACTCAATAGTAACAATCTTCCAAAGCAGGAAAGAAAATTAACAAAGAAACTTTCGACATTTGCACGGATCAGTGCAGTATACAAATATACATAGATAAACTGTACAATGTGAACAATAGTAATGCAAGATAACTAACACAAAAACGTCTTTATTCCGTACAAGAAAGCAGTCAGATGTAATTAATGCGAAGGGCATACCCCATTGCTGTTATCATAAAGCTCATACGGCGTATGGCATATACGATCGAGCCGTGATCAGCTTTACATTCATCACAATAATTATGACAACGTGGATTTAACACTCGTATTTTATTTCAAATTTTCCACCATGACCAATTTAGTGACAGAATGAAGGCAGAAGCAAAACAACATTTAACATATTATACATGTAAAATACCACAATCACAAATGTTTAATCTAGAAGTACTCTAAATGTATATTCAGTTTAACATATTCCGCCAATTGTGGCCTCACATGGAGTCCCTGTATCCATTTCTACTGCAGTCACTCTTAATTCAGTGTCACCAAAAATGTACAGTACTTTAACCTTTCGAAGACTTTCACATGGATGTGGAATATTTATATCCATTTTCCACAGTTTTTGCACACAAGGTTCGTCAATATATTTAGCATCCTCTTTTATTGAAAAGAACAATTCAAGCGGAACTGTTTGCTGAAATGCTTCATTGGTTTGGTACTTTTTTTCTACTTCGTGTTCCAATTCAACAGCTGTGCCCGATTTCATGAAACAGCCGAAAACATTTTGGCATCGATCAACTCCGTTAATAATACATCTCCGTTTAGGGTCATGAACCATTGGATCAAATACTGGTGTGGTTTTTACACCATAAGAATACTTGATCACCCTGCTTTTGATCGTCTTTGGTCGATGACCAAACAAAACGGCACCTTTCAGCACAGCTAAGCCAGCCTCTTGAGGAATTATGAGACGTTTATCAGGAAAGTTCTCTTTAATGGCATGTTGCACCATTGGACTCTCTGCTAAACCTCCTACCAGTAAAAATCTTTTTATGTTTTGTACTTCTGGTTGCATTAAAATGAGCCTTATATACTCCACAATCTGATCAGTAATAGATGTAAAAAGCTGTTTTGCAAAACCTGCACTGAAGCGAAACTTCTGCCCTGTTAGGGAAACATCGTGAGCCACAGAAGAACTTGCAAGCAATTCTTTAAAACTTTTATTTAATTTGATGGAGCAAATTTCTTGGAGGGAAACAAATGGTATGGTCATAGTAATTTTTCCGTCACTTTCAGGTTTAATATTTCGTTTGAAGACTTCAATTTCCCGCAGTAGGTCCATATATCCCTCCACGTGGAACCTCTTGAATTCATCAAAGACTGACTCTCCCACAATTTCTCTGATCACACCCAGAACTTTAGCGTCCATTGCTGTACCTCCACACGCCCCTCCGCTGGCTTTATACAGCTCCTTCAGAAAATCATCATCTAACTTCTCATGGCACGTGATGTCTGCAGTTCCTCCTGTGAATAGTTAGACATGTTTTGAAATTTATTTGTCCTGATTAATATTTGCAGAAGGAAATTGAAAACTTTCTTATAATGTTTGTTTTTATTATGGTTATTTAACCACCAGTAATTAGTCGTGGCCTTTAGAATAAGGATTCAATTTTTCTTTTGAAAAAGTTTCTCTTAGATTAATTCAATATCAAATTCCTGTTACACCTCTCTTTAGTAGTTATACATCACGCACTTGTTATTGAGACAGCTTACCCCCAAGATCAATAACCATATATCTTGTACCCACAGCGGATACACCAAAACCTCGCTGTCCTTTGGTACGATCCACATGGATGTGTTGACAGTAAATAGATGCTGCCTCTGGTTCCAAAGCCAGCTTCAAATTCTCATCTTTTATTCCCGCCTAGAAGAAGATCAAATCATCAGAATTTTTCAATACCATTATATTCATTAAGACATCTTAAGAAGATCTCTTCTAGATTACTTCTTTTATCAGTATTAATTACTGATTCAAGGTACATGTATACCTTTTTGGCTGCTTTTCTCATGAAAATCTTGGCGGAATCTGACCAAATTGCAGGTACTGTAAGTACCCACAGTACTTCGTCTTCCTTCAGGGTCGTACCTCTGGTATCTAAAATTTCAAGTAAATGATCCTTCAGGGCTTTGATGGAAAGAGAAAAGACTGTCATTGCAGGAAGCTTTTTTCCACTTGCATCTTTTATACTTAGGTTTTCTAATGACTCCTGAAATTGAATCAGATAGATACAGTGTACAAAGTTTCATAAAGCATGATATACATGAAAAAATATTAAAACTGTGATTTGCACGAAGAAGCCATCGGACAAAAGAAAGAATATACAGAGATAATTTTGTTTTTTACTGCTGCATATATTAAATATGGAAGACAAATAACCTTACATACCACACTCTCATGTAGATTCATTTTGAATCTGTAAAAGTAATAATAATCCTCGGTCTCTTCGTCCATAGTTATGTTGTTGTACTGGTTCTCTGCCTCATATCCAAACGACTTGAATTTCTTATTTTTGTCCAGTAGTAGACATGTTGGGGTCTTCAGGGACAACAGATTTTGTTGTCCGGAGACCCAAGCCTGATTCGCGTGAATCTTCATCGGATCCTCCTCCAATTCACGAACCATTCCGAAGGCATAGCCAGAGTATGTAGTTCCAAAGTCGATTGCAGCGACAAGAAAACAATTTTCCATTTCAAAAAATAAATCTAGATGTCAAAAAAGTTTTATTAGTATAATTGTTGTTATAAGTTAGGATGTGAAGAAAGCGATATACTTTTTAATTTCAATTTGTCACTTAAATATATAGTATACATACATAGGTAATATAAATGCACAGCGATAGAATATTAAAAATTCATGATTATGTGACTTTAAACCTTAAACATACTGTACCTTTTAGTTGGTGGTTTTACGTGTATCGTTTCCTACTTTCGTTTTAAACGCTATCTTATAATAATATTGACGGAACTGCCTATAAAATAGGTCATTTAAAATTATATGTGCTGCAAATGGGATTAAAACAATTAAACTGATGATTGTGTATATACCTATATATAAGTGGCAATTACGAAAGAAAGTTAATTACATGTAGTCTAATGCATATATATATACTGAAAGACGGATATAGAAGCCCCTTTATGGTTGCTTGCTTTTGAACTTGACATTTATTTGTTTAACACGTATAATTAAATACTTTCAATTTAGTCCCCTTATCACCAGGCACGTATAGTATCAGGATCTGATATCAGGCCTAATTAAAAAATAAAGAACATAATTGTAAAATTCTGAACCCAGAGCCACCACCTTCAACGAAATAAGATTTTCGAGTTTGGACAATTCTTTCTTGTCTCTACTTTACTAGTATTTCTTGTCAAAACAAATGAACTACCCCTTCCCCCTTCGAGAATGTCTGGATCTTCGAAATGTTGCGTCCTCTCAAAGTATATTTCAAGGTATTCAGGCGCAAAAAAAAAATGCAGTGTCTTCTTTAAAAACAATTGCTTCAAAAATTGCTTGCAACAAATTGAATTTTGAACTTGAGGCAATACTTCTTTGTTTGCAAGTGGTGTATTGTGTACTAGGACCTAGATACGTTTGATAGATGTATAAAACATGCAAACATTATAGAACTCGTAAGTCAACTCTACCTTGTTATTGGTCATTTGCAAAATTATTTTGTTAAAAAACATTTTGATTGAACAAACAAGTACTCTAGATCTGAAGTTGATAATATTTTAAAAGATGATTGAGTTTTTCATTGAAAATATGTTTTTTTGGAGACCAGGTCATCAAACAATGTATGTAAATTCCCACTGATTGCGCCCCGTTATTAGCAAGCCTATTTTTGTATTCATATGATGCAGACTCTGCTCAAAATCCTACACAAGAAAAGAAGAAAACAATTGCTGTTGCCTTCAACTTGCCATTTAGATATATCAATGACGTTTTGTCAATTAAAACAATGTTCATTTCCATTTTTGTGTCGATAAGATATATCCCGGTTAGCTTGAAATAACAGATACAACAGAGTCTTTCATATTTTGATATTTCACTACAAAAAGACGGTAAGTTATTGACAAACAAGTTGATGAAATAAGACTATCAGAAGTCTCGTTTAAAGTCGTTATTTCGTAAGTTCTATGGTCGCTGGTCGATTAACATGTAGAATTAAATTTACCAAGTCAGTAAATACAATATATATTTATATCAAATGCTGACTGACGTTTTTCATACTAAATGTTAGGACATTATTTACACACTTGTCGACGGTTTTTTCCGTTACATGTATTTCCCGATCACGTTAAGGACCATGCACACAGCGGATGTGGCCGGTTGGCAGGGGATCCTCACTACTCCATGGCATCTGATCCTACCTCTGATGTTTTAGAGCTTCGTGTTTGCTTGGCTTTTTTGTATTGTTTAATGGACTTTTGAGCTTGAGTATATCTATTTATTTCGCAAATGCTTATAATTCAATAAAGGGGATATTAGGTATATACATGTTCCGTACGTCATTAAATTGAAAAACAAATTTCAGGGTCTTCTTCCATGTTAAGTTCTTTTTATTTCCTCCTGTGTTGAAGAAATTTTCGTACAAATATGGATCGAAGAGATTTTTGTTTAAAACTGCTATAGTTCCAGGAACTTGCAAAATCTACAAATAGTACATATCTGAGCTTTCAACAATTGCATACCTTCAACGTATTTTATTCTACAATACGTCTTTGTTCTCGGCGTTTACCTATCAGATATTATATAATTTAGTCGCGAGTAACGATGGACAAAGCTTATAGTATTAAAAACAAACTTGGTACTAAATTTATTCGATCCTATGAATGGGGATGATTGATTGATATTTCACAAAAAGGGAACAAATAGCGTAACAAATATTTAATCCAATGCTTGTAATATAATCCACATTCAACAAATTATTTTTAATAAACAACAAATAAAAAGTACTTGCATTGAAGGATAACATTAATTTTATTTAATTCCTAGTTGTTAAAAAGTCCCAGCATTATTCAAGATACGGAACTCTGCTTTGAAGCACTACTTTCAATTTTAAACTTATCTGGAATCTCTATTTCATCCACTTTGTCTAAGTCAAACTCTCCTTCATCACTACTTGTTCTGCTGACGTCACTGGAAGATACGTCTTCGATTGGAGAGCATGGTGTGACGTCACAAAGTTTTCCTGCCAAACTGTCAATAACGGGCGGGAAAGGCTTATGTACCCGCTGTTTAGAAAGTTCTTTCTTCTCGAAGTATTTTTCCACATACTCGGACACATAAGATGGACATCCACGTGGATCATGTGACCCTTCTATCTCTGGCCGCGCCCAAAACTGTTTCTGACTCTCACAAAGTGGGGGCTTTTTATTCAGTTTAATTTCTTCCAGCAACCAATTTGTTAATTCGTCTGAAAAATATTCTTGGAATGTTTCTTTCACTTTGGACATTGGCCGAACAAGTTTTACTTTTGAAGCTGTGTTTGCATGTAAAAATACTTTTATGGCTTTCCAAACGGCATGAAAAACTGCATTGTGATTCAAACAAATGACCATTCCTAACCGTTCTGGATAATGATCCGCGAGTGTCTGTGTCACTCCAAAGCCAAGTTTGGGATTGCACAGTGGAAGTGTCATACCTGCAAAAGTTGATAATCATTGAGCAGTGATTTTCGTTGATCTTGTGACTTGAAATAATTATATATATGTAGGATTGGTCAATATCTTAAAAATGAGACTTAACGCATATTCAGAAAAAATATAATTAACGAGCAGATCTGCAGACAAAATATTCGACGCCTATTTAAACCTTTGCACATACCTGAGCAGTCAACCACGAACACCCATGTACTGATTCCGGGTTTCATGGTAAGTTTGGCATTTTCTATGATATAAGACACGTGGGTTACTGAGTCCTCAGCACTGTATCTATGTGTAGCCGCCTGTCTGAAGTTAGAATAAATCACTGGTCGTCCACTCTCATCAAATCCAATTTGACGCTGAAATACGAAGGCCGAAATTTTAGATGGACTTCTAAATTAGTGCTGTAATGTTCGAGAAAAAAAAATTTCGAGGGTTTCATATTTTAACCTTAAAAGATAAGTTTAAAGTGTCTCAAAAGATATGATGGAACACCAATCGAGGGAGATCTAATGAGTTTTCCATAACATACATGTACGTACGTATGTTCATGTTTCACAATATGTGTCATGAACAGAAGGCCACTTACCATTGTATGGTACCCTGGTCTCTCATGGCACCACCTGCAGTCAATGTCTATAAGGTTAAGCCGCCTCCTGTATTCTATTGTATTCCGAAGTAACTTCTCAGCCTCATCAATATTCCAGTCACGTGACTTAAGATATCTGACAACACTTTAAAGAAGGGATACCACAAATTATGACCATCAACAAAAGTGCAAAGAACAGAATGGAACAAAATGCTTAGATTTACATATTGGGACTGGAATAATGATGATATAATAGAGTGTTCAAGAATAAACTAGTAATTTTTTCCTTAGAGAAATACATTGAAATAGATTTAAATTATCACAAACGATATCATCTCGCTTCTCTGGACCTGTTTACTTATAATATCAAAGGCTAATTATGAAAGTATATATTTGAAGAACCTGTCTCCCCGCCTTTATATCTTGCATGATAAAGACAATGGAATAAACAGTTCATCTAGTTTGTTAGATCGATGAAACGTTTTAGTGTCGGCAATCTTTCAAATTGACTAATTATAAAAGTTGTGCTTCAATGGGAGAAAAACAAATGATGCATCGTTAGCAATTGATAAAATTGTCAGTGCTGGTAGAGTTTTACTTAGCAATACTTTCTGATGCGGACAATATGCATGGCCGTTTGCCCACATTGACAGCTTATTATGGTTGATTGCTCCTATTTTACAATAAACCCTTAATACATTGGAATGTACATTTGAATACCATTGTAGTTTAGAGACATATGGTGAAGTCTACCATTATTTACACACAGTTAACATTGGATAATAGGTCCGAAATTTAAGGTCATACGCAACGTGAACTTTTCTGTCTTTTTCCACGGAGCTGAAGAGTTCTAATTCTTGAAGGAACTGTGTGTTATATTTTAATATCTACGTATGGTATTGCTCACTTATTCAAAAACAATTTTGGATAAAAGAAACATCTAGAATACATGTTTAGTATTTTTTATCCATTTTTCTTTGATTCATCCAAAAATTTTCATCAATTCTTATCTTTCAAAAACGCCTGGTAATGCATGCTGATTTTTTGTCCATGAACATTTGATGACACTATAATCTTAAATGAAGAATATCTTGAAAAATTATCAGTAGGTAAGGTACGTTGCGTATGTCCCTAAGAAATAAATTCATTGTATTTTGCTTACGTGGCATCATTTGGATAAAAATCCTCATCTCCCTCTATTGGAGCCACATCTTTCATTCTTTCCTTTAAATTCTCTATACATTTCTCCATAATATCTTCTTAGACTGAAAAAGTAGAAGTAAAGATCTTTAATATTAATTGTCCACTATTGCAAATTTTCTCCGAGTTCAATTTTATTATTTTAATTTGATATCGAATCTCAAAATATTCACCCGTTTTACATCTGCATCAAAGACACAAGATTGCACCATTGAGAAAGTATCTCCGTTTTCGAGGATTCAATGAAACCTTAAAGTTGCACTATAAATTTATATAAAGTTCCGAATAAATAAATAAATGTGTATTATAATACCACACTTGCTTTGATAATGTCGATTGCAAGATCATAGATTTTCCTTGGTATATATACATTATTTTCACAACATCTGTTGAAAAAATGCGGACGTTAAACCTAACTTAACTTAATCCGCAGTGATCAATAGCAAACATTTGCCTATTATTAAAAGTAGAATGTGGCCACATGTTTTTTTTTTTTAATAGGGTATAGCAATGATATTTGTAAATTTTTGTCTTAAAGGGCAGCATCACTCTTTCAATGAATATTAGCAATATTCTTATTTCACGTCAAATTTTCTTATATCTGAGTACAAAATGTTAAACTTTATATTTTATACTTCAAGAAATATTTTTCCTGGCCAAAACTATTCATCATGGTTAATTTTGTTTGAGTATATATTTACATAAAAGATCTTTTAATTCTTATAATATTTTTGAAACAGTAGTATTTAATATCAATATTTCAAATTTCTTTTAAGAGCAAACAAGGTCAATTGAACTGTGTCACCCTTATTTTTCTTAAGTGTTTTAATTCTTTATCTTTTAAAAGGTGATAGATATAAAAACAATATACTTCATGAAAATTGACGTTTCTATACTTTCAGGTGCGTATACCTTTAACTGTGACGTAAAACAGATTTGTAAGCGTAGATATCCCAACAGAAAAAAAAATATACCTCAAAGCTGTTTTACTTAAATAAAAGGCAATTTTGTTTGGTTTATCAATGACGCTGTTTGTCTAAGCCCTTTCAACAATTTAATAAACATTGTCAACCCTAAGACGAATATTAAAAACCCATCCTTCTCATGTAAAGTACATCAAATGCACTTAAAATATAGGTATATAAAAAGGAATAAAACTTTCTTCAATGAATGAAATATATAATGAATATAACGAACAGTATTCAAGCTCAAAAGTCCTTTGAACTATACAGAATTGGAGCAGTGCAAACACGGACCTAAAAAAATCAGAGGTGGGATCAAGTGCCATGGAGAAGTGAGTATTCCATGCCGACCGACCACAGCCGCCAAAATAATTCATTTACAGCAAAAATGTACTATGTGTTATATCTATGAGAAAAGAAAAAAAACAAGCCGTTTACTTTATTTTGAGAAAGCGCATTTCAATTGCAGGAATGTTGTATTTATGAAGACACAAACATATAAATAAAATTTTGGTGAATCTCTGAGGATTTAGATATTTATAAGCAAAACATTATTCTAAGAAAACTTACCTCGGTTCCTAGTAAATGAGTTGTCCCGGTTCTCCAAATCCATCAACAACTTGCAATGACTCTTCTGTACTTTCTTGTAAAGTCTCCCTCTCTCCACCTCATATATAAATGACTATAACATTGTTAATTGTTTATATACGTACAATTTCTAAATTAAAAAAATTAAGCTTACGAATACTGACAATAATATTTTGAAATTAAATCACATGTTTTCTTTGGGGTTTCAAAAAAAGTTTTGCAATCTCAGCTCTTGTATTTATTTGTCTGGTATTTTGCAACGCTCGAAAAGTTCGCCTACACACCAAAAATTTAAGTTTGAATAGTTCACATTAATTTCATGTTTTGGTTATAAACTTATCATTTGTTTACAATCTATTTCAAAGGTATTTAATGTTATTGCAAAATATTTAAAAATATTCATCCATTGTGAAATATCTTGCCATTTAAAATTTGAAAAGATATTGTTTACAAATAAATCTGAGTTTTATCTTTCTTAATTTTTTTTATAAATGCATAACTGAATGTACATGTAATACATAACTTTTTAAAAAGGAAAGTAAAAACTACTACCTCTTGTACAAGTTCTGCGTCAATGATTATGTTTATCTTTTTATCAAGATTGATGCACTTTGCTACACTACATTTACGTACCTTTATTTGTCTATTTTAAGATTATTACTGCACCAAATGTACGACGTATAATTATGTCTTTTGCCCTTTGATTATCTACTTACAATCATCAATAATCGTCCAAAACTTATGTGACTTTATTGTAGACTAAACAGTTGCCATTAAAAGTCACACTGAAATATATTCGAGATAATTTTCTCATTCATATCCCATTAAAAGCTTTACATCGAAGGTTACACTAAAAACGAGGCATGGGTCACTATGGGTTGTATTCATCTGAGCTGAACCAGCAAATCATTACCTCGGGGTACATTGTATCTATACGCTCTGGACCCACGCATTCATATATAAATGAATTTATAATTTCAACTGTTCAAGTTCTTTTCTAAAGGTATGATTCGATTTCCGTTATATAAATTGTACAAAATTCTCAATAGCTTATATTGTACATATAAAATATTGCAACAAATGTGTTCCTAGTTATAATAGACAAAAAAAATATTTACCTGTACAAAATAAAACTCTCCTTCGGCTTTATTATCTTATCAATCTTCGCAATATTTTCACATATGGTAGCAACTGCTAAACTTCACAAAGTTCACGTATGACCAGTTTATAACCGTACATAGTTGCGATGGCAAAGACCGATTACCCAGCTCCAAATCGATATTTCACGTGGCAATGATGAGATGCAAGTTCATGCCTACTGTTTGTTATTCGATTGTTTTTTTCTTTTTGTGATTGACAAAAATATTATCAAGTCAACTAGATTCGACTCAGTTCCACAAAAAATCACTTTCAAGATCATTTTTTGGGGAGTGGGAAGGGCATCCATAATGATTCCCAGTTTTATATTGGGAGTACTACTGTACTACCATGCAATAATTGCTTGCAACCCATAGAAGAGGAGAGGAATCGTTAGAAATTATTAAGGAGACATATTCATAAAATTGCCTTGTTTCTATAATAATTTCCTCGCAACGGAGTTGGGAGGGGATATACCGGTAGTGACACAATCGTGTGTGTTTGTTTGTGGGTGAGTGAGTTTATTCTGTTCGAAACGGATGTGACATTATATGCATTAGGATGGATGTCGAATGATGTTTTGATTTATAGATATGTTCTTTGGAAGTGGCCTTGTATATATAATGGCAAAACTATTGTGATGTTGCTAGAAAGGGGTCATGTTTTTACACAAATTGCTACTGTTAAGTAAAGTGGTATATTTAATCTGTAACAAGTTAGCATCTTGCAAAGTCAAAAATAATTCGACCAATCATTTTACAGTTTTCGTACACTAGTTTGTGAGTATATGGAGAAAATGATGCCTTTCCTGTCCATGTCCTGCAAAAAGCAAGATATTATTATTGAAGTATTATTTCAATCCATGCGGTTGATGCTCGGTCTCGGTTGTGCTACAGCAACGCAATTTTTTAATCAATCTGATGATCTCGTCGGGTTAGGGACTTGTTAAAAGTCAGTCAGATTCTACATACAAATTGATTTTAGAAATAATTAAATTTACTGAAGTAGCTCATTGACAAGATTTATGTGATTTTTTCTTACTTATTTAGCAATATTAGTATACAATTATTATATGCATGAAATGTAAAGAAAACGATAATTTTGGACGTCCGTAACTGGAGCTAGGGTCAGGTGAAATGGTATTCCTTTCATGACGAGGTAAACGAAAGTCCTTACTCTATACAGTGTAACCATAATGGCCTATCACTTTGTATGAATGTTGTCAGCTAACAATAGACCTAAACTATATTGTATTTGAAAGAAAAGTCATTGTCATTGTAAAATACACATTTTACTTGTTTACATGTATAGATTACTCAGTTCTAGCTGATCAAAACAAAGTGTTCACGACAACCGTCTTGGGTGAACGAAGAATGCTTACTATTCCGTCGCATCTGTTTGTTTTGGTCGCAATCTGTAAGGTTAATTTGAACTGCGAACGATAGTCTTGTTCTCCCGCCTACCCCCATGCAAGTCAATTTTCAATAAACTCACATATTTGAATGATTTTTCATTTTTATATAGATATTTATATGGATTTTCATAAAACATTAGTTATTTAGGAAAACTACGAGAGATAACTAAAAGAGCCATAGCTGCCTTAAGTATCAGTCACATTATCCAGCGTTGGGGTATACGATGAGAAACCGATGCGCTTTTTGATGAAAATGGCGTGATTGCCGGCCGGGCACCACTAGTGATCGGACGGTGACTGAGGCCATTTTGCGAATCGGTGGAGTCATCGGTAGGAAATAATTCGTAGTTAAAATTCAGCGATGTCTCCAACGATGCCTTACATCGCTCCTCATCGGCAACCCATCATTAACCCATCTTTCATGGATCGGCCGATTTATGGCCGCGCATTGTCCAATATCCGTTGAATCTGAGGTCATCGGGGGTTGAGTGGTGTTCAACAGATAACGGCCGATCATCGGTCGATGTTCGACCAAACATTGGCCCGTAGTCAACCGATGTACGAACGATGTTCACCAATATATGATCGATGTAAAATACATCGGTCGATTATCCTGGAACATCGTTTAATGATTAGCAATGCATCGCTGGGCCTTTGTAAGTCCGGCCGGCAACCACGCCATTTATATCATAAAATGCATTGGTTGCCCATCGTATACCCATCGCTGGATAATGTGACTGATACTCTAAGGACTACTAGACCGATGTGGACCGATGTTGGGGCATCGTTAACACCACGGATTACCACCGACTACCACCGGTCTACGGCTACCGGCCGGGAAATGTGACCTAGGCATTACCGACGACACGGCCGACTCAAGTATTTAAAAGGAAATCACCTGTTTCTACTTGTAGATACATGTACCTTTTCAATTCAAGATCAAACTACGTGTATGTAATCTTTTGTGGACCAGTGTTATATTTTCATAGTTGCAAGTTTGTTACATGACAATCATTTTACTTGCTCAATACTCTTATTCTAAGCAAGATTTTTGGAAATTTTTAAAAAATAAACAAGCTAGTAGCTATGACTTTTGGTCATTAAAATAGTTTAGGACTGTTTTTTTCCCGAGATACTTTCAAGGTGTAATGTATTATATATATCTCTTACATTATTTATACTTACATTATAAAATAATAAAAGAAAAAATAGGGAAAAAATGCACAGAGAAAAAAAAGAATAGATAAGAAACACACACTATGAGACTCGAACTCACGATCATTATATCTACAATCCAGAAATCATACCACTACGTCACGAAGTCCTTGTATTCAGATGGACAAATTTAAGACAGATTGTTTAATCTTAAAATAATACGAGAAGAAAAATCAAAAACATATTTTCAACATTTTTAATATGAAGACCACCTTTAACCAAAATTATCTAAACGTAATGAAGTGCAGTCATATCCAAATAAAATAATTATTCAGAAGTTGTTTATCTGGTTAAGGGTGGTCTTTTACCATAGTTTGTCATTGTTTAGGGGGATACCTCAGTATTTACTATATTCTCCATATAAACTGAACGATTTTTATATCTAGCATATGAGGGAACTATTAATATTTGAATATTATTTTTGTGTGATTTGCTTTAAGGCATGTATAAACTAACGTTGTATGACAAAATTTTGGTTAAACAATGTATTTAAAAAATCACTACTAGAGTAGGCGAAAGTGACTATCAAATGAGCTATGGCTCTTTTGATGAAACTGTCGTTTACTAATTATTGAATTAGAAATTTACATAACGAATACACGGCAATAATTGACGTGTACTCATGTGAATTTCTAATTCAGTAATTAGTAAACGACAAAACTCTTGTTTTTCACAATAGAAATCAACAGAAAACGGGAAATATTTTTAGCTCACCTGAGCCGAAGACTCAAGTGAGCTTTTCTGATCAAAATTTGTCCATTGTCTGTCGTCGTTGTCGTCGTTGTTGTAAACTTTTCACATTTTCATCTTCACAAAAACCACAAGACCAATTGCAACCAACTTGCTACAATGTATCCTTGGGTAAAGGGGATTCAAGTTTGTTCAAATGAAGGGCCACATCCTCTTCCAAGGGGAGATAATTATGAATTAGTGAAAAATTAATGGCATTTCCAAATGTAACAAGTCGAGCGGACCCTTGTCACAAAATAAAAACTCCATTGTCAGGCATAACAAGTTTTTATTGAGGATGGCAACAATCAAAGAACAACAACAACAACAACAACAACGAATGAGATGCTGACCATTCAGACAATCAATTGACCCGGGAAAAAAAGGGGGGTGAACTTGTCTTGACTACTTTATACAGTTTATTTATTTATTCTAGAATCTGCAAACAACCTTAGCTCTCGGACTCGAAGTGAAATAACTTTGCGTAAATACTTGCGTTAAAATAATTATGAATTTATTTTTAATATGCGTCAATCCGGACAGTCCCTAACTATCTAATTTCTAAATCTGTATTAAATATCTCCAGCAATCAACTTTATTACTGCCTAACTTATGAGGATACTATACGTAAATTATTCCGGACATATGAATATTCCTAAAATGACTTTATTTTCAGCTTAAACAAATCCGAACAAATACTGCCAAATCCGGACAACCCATTCCGGACAAGAATAACCTATGTGAACTTAACAGTGTGAACTACTCTGGACATCCGAACAAACGATCCGGACAACTATCAAAATATAATTCTGTCATAAACTATAACAAATTAACTTCTGAACTAGGAAACAACTCATAGAAATGTTCCGGTCATAAGTCCTAATTAATAACTCGAACTGTAAACAAACAAATTACTGGTCTACATGACTGGAATAATATCCCTACTCATAATACTGCCCTGTCCGGACGCGCGAGTCTTTATAAAAATTAGCATCATCCACTACAAGATCTATCATCTTGAATACCTTAAGCTTTCTCTGAGGATTTGGTTGAAGAACTAGCAACCACAAGGGATGTAGAGTCAAGATTGAGTGTCGAGATGCTGAAATTGGGTCCTATATATAACCTTCTATCACCAATCAGCGTTTGTCCTTTTTGTCCGGAAAATTTAATAACCAATCCAAACGCTGTACGGATCTATGGAAAATCCGAACAATATCCATATCCGGACAAGCTGAATTAAAACCCTAAATAAACATTTTATGAACAATATAAGACCTTGTCCGGATTACTTTAATTATATGGACACTAAAATACGTAATTAGTTTAATAAATAAAATTATCCAAGACTACGTAGTTTTGTTATAAAAATCAAGTTTCGAATCTAGGCGCCTTCAGAAGTAGTGCGCGTAGCGATATACGCAAATACGGAAGTGCGACTTCACAACATAGTACCTAGGATAGATCGATAAAATAAGACAATAGTTCACCATCATAAGGTAAATAAGGGACAAAAATATTGGTCAGCATCATATTACAATAATTCAAGATAAAAATAATGTACAACATGGTTGAATAATGAGAAATCAGGCAGCAGAATCACAGGTGACAAGATGAGTAGTGAAGCGGTCAATCAGACGAAGGAAACGCATGATAAAGTACACAAGAAGTTCGCGAGCGGTAAAATGACGATTTCACATAGATGTAAGTAAAGAATACGCTGGTACTCAACAGAGATCAATAATCGGTTATAATAAACAACTGTAATCTGTTTAAATGTATTATTTTACCGTATTTACGCAGAAACTTAGAGAATAAAATTTGTAAACAAACTATTTTAAATGGGGGATGTTGTCAAAACACGATCGGTATTACAGCAAGTTTTGTAAACAAAATCTGAATAAAAATAAGACATAATAAATGCTGCTTAAGCTTAATTAATGACTTTAAAGTCGTGTACTATGATTATAGTGTATCTCCATTCAGATTAAATTATTTGTAAACAATACAAGAGTAAGCACATGAACAGCTGATGAAGGTCTCACATATTACACAAAAAATATTCTCAAGAACCACTGGGCCAGGAAAGATAAAACCCATGTGGAATCATCCCCCGTTAGTGTAGATTTTGTAATTTTGTTCAATTCATGACCCCCGGGGCAAGGGTGGGGCCACAATGGCCGATCAAAGTTAAACATTGGAACACATAGGAAAAATCTTTAAAAATCTCCTTTTCAAGATCCATTGGGACAGGAAAGATGGAACTCATGTGGAATCATTCTCAGGTAGTGCAGATTTTAGTTTGTTAAAATCATGACCCCCGGGGGCAAGGATGGGTCCAAAATGGCCGGCGAAAGTTTTACATGGGAACAAAAGGAAAATTCGTGTTCTCAACATCCATAGGGACTGGAAAATTGAAACTTATGTTGAATCATTCTCAGGTAGTGTACATTCAAGTTTGTTCAAATAGTGAAACCCGGGGGTAGGGTGGGGCCACAATGGCCGATCAAAGTTTTGCATAGGAATATATAGGAAAAATCTTTTAGAATCTTCTCAAGAACAATTGGAACAGAAAAAATGAAACTTATGTTGAATCATCCTCAGGTAGTGTAGATTTCAGTTTGTTCAAATCATGACCCCCGGGGGAAGGGTAGGGCCACCATGGCCGATTAAAGTTTTACATAGGAATATATAGGAACAATCTTTAAAAATCTTCTTCTCAAGAACCATTGGGACATGAAAGATGAAACTCATGTTGAATCATCCTCAGATAGTTTACATTCAAGTTTGTTCAAATCATGGCCCCCTGGGGTAGGATGGGGCCACAATGGCCGATCAAATTTTTACATTGGAATATATATGGAAATCTTTAAAAATTTTATCTCAAGTACTGCAAAGCCTTTGTGACAGCTTTGGCCTAGCTGTCATTGTTATGCCATGATATTTTAAAAACTGCATTTTCACGGAGCTTGCGATATCTTCCGTATTTATTTTGTATTGAAATTATGTGACCTGATTTCACGCTTAGTATTTTAGTGTACGATACATGTGCACATGTTCACCTGGATTACACGTGGTCGAGATCGATATCCGCCATGTTTTGTTTACATTGACATGCGGTTACGATGATTTGCTGATTATAGCAGTTATGCCTCATAAATATCAACACTACTTACCCCCGTGTCATTATTGGCATTGATAAAACACATATTTTCACCCCTCGGACGTACTGGCACTCGATTTATAACTTAAAATGAATCATTTTATATTTTCCTTCACTTTATGATTGGGGTTGCACTGTTTCCGGTTTGGAAAAGTTACCCATCATGACGTCAAGTTGTGTACTTCGTCATTGGTGCTTTACTAGATCCGCCCAAAATACTATATATACTAGTGTAATTTACCATTCCATCAGTTCGTTGAGCTCGATGCACGAACCACTTCGGGAACCAGAAACTATAGTAAGTTAGAATTGTCTGAAAATTCCATAGTTCTACATATTTTCTTGGATACAATATTTTATTTGAGTGCCAGTCATTGGCCAGTATACTAAAATACACACCCCTTTTTTTCGTGAAAATTTTGTTTACTTACCAATTCAAAGTAATAACACAGGACAACCAGGTTTTGTGTAAATTTTATTACTTATATCAACTACTGACTTTATTAATAAATATCTGTTGAAACTTTATCCATGGACTTGCGTTTTTCTCTTTCTCTTGTTGATCGTCACACATTACCATATTAGAGGACAAGGATCCTATATAAAAACTGGTGGTCGTTATAAATCTACTTTCTAATAAATTGAGTATTAAATTTGTAGCCTCCCGCTTGGGTACGTTACAGAATTTTGGTGGCAGCGGTGGGATGTTTCAGAGATACATATTGGATAGTTGATTTGAAAAAATAAATAAACAAATAAATAAATAAATAAATAATGACAAGCAGGCCCAGCAGTCCAGAATTTGACTCGTTTAGTATACGAGATATGTGTGACGATGTTGAGAGAGAAAATGCCCATTTAAGTCCCCAACTTGAACCCAACTTACTACTTAATGACCAGGAAATTCTAGGTTCCCCAAGTGGAGAGGTCTTATTCAATCTCCGCAGTCCTCTCCACTGTGTAGACAAATCAGACCAGGCATGCGGAGACGGGACAAGGTCGGATTCCAAAGAAATGGTACAAATTGTCAAGGAACAGATAAGTCACGTAATTAAAGACCAGTTTGGCAAATTAATGCAACAACAGATTTCACAGCTTTTTAAGGATCAATTAAGTCATATAGTGCAGGGTCAATTACCTACAAGAAGTGATACTAGTGCATCCTATAGCGGCTTTGCGTCTCAAGGCGAGAGCACACGTCAAGCATCAGAATCGAGGATTTCCCGGGAACGGAGTTTTCTCACCCCAGTAAATGGGGGTGTCAGCAGGGGTTATTCCCAAGAGGGGAATTTGCGTGCTGACGGCTCAATACGTCCCAGTCCATTTTATGAGGGTGTCAGCAGGGGTAATTCCTACATGTCCCAGGACGGGAATTTGCATGCTGAAAGCTCTACGCGTGTTTCCAGAGAACACAGTTACTTGAATACGAGAGATGAGTGCATTGATAGAGGGTTTCACACAAATAATACCGGTCTAGTCAATGACTCTCCATTTCGCACAAAGTGTGGTTATCCCTGTGTAGATCAAAGGATGAATGGTCCTTTAAATAACACAGAAAGACCCAATGTTCGTTTTGAAAATGATGGTCCAGTTACAAACTACAGATGTTACCCAAATGAAAAAAATAATCATCCGCGACCCGACTTTTCCCGTAATGATTTGCAGTCTGTACAACCTTTAGTTACGGAGGGTAGAAATAAAAAGTCCGCAAACTTCGATGGCAAGACCTCTTGGTCAGATTATCTCATTCAGTTTGAGATGATAGCTGAACTCAATAACTGGAGTGAAGTAACAAAAGCTTACGAGCTTGCTACAAGCCTCAGAGGCGATGCTCAGACAGTTCTTAGCGACATCAGCCCTGACATTGCAACGAAATTATCAACATTAAGTAAATGTATTTGGCTCCAGATTTGAGCCCAGAAACCAATCAGAATTGTATCGTGCAAAATTGAAAATTAAAATGAGAAAACGGGGAGACAAATTAGAAGACCTGGCTCATGAACATAAAATCTTTAGCGAGATAAGCATACCCTAATGTTTCCTCTGATACTAGAGACTAGAGAACAACTATCAAAAGATTGTTTCGTAGATTCTCTCTGTGATGCGGAACTTGAGTGGGTTGTCTATCAAGGGAAGCCCTCCTCCTTACAACATGCCGTCACTTTAGCGCTTGAGTGTGAAGCTTTTCATAATGGACGCAAACAGGTCCATAGATTAAATTTAAAACTTAACAGAGCTATGAATGAAGTTCCCCAAAATTTACATACTCCCAAGTTCCCAGAGCCTAATAGACGTTCTCCAGAACACCCCCCTCAACAACCCAGAGGGAATATGACCCAACCTCAGAAGAAAGGACCCTGTCATTATGTGGACTAAATGGCCACTGGAAATCTGAATGCAGGAGATATCAGAGAGACCAGAGCATGAAGCATCCTTGCGAAGATGAGCATGAAGCAATTCCCCAAAAATCAATTTCAACCAAATCAGACAAGAAATAAAAATTTTCCAGAAGCTGACACTAAGGGTCAAGTGACAGCTATCCCCTGCCCCCCCCCCCCCCCCCCAAGACCCCAAAATTTGAATATCAACCCCCCTTCTAAGAAACCAGATGCATTGTTTGTGAAAGCTACTATTTTTGGAGTTCAACTAGATTGTCTAGTTGATACAGGTTCTACAGCCACTATTTTACATTCTGGTAAATATTTTGAAATACTAGAGCACCTGCGACCTGACCTTGATCCTTCTTCTAGTACATTACGTTTGGCTGATGGTGGCCTTGTGAAACATATGGGAACCCCACTTTCCCCCTTATTATTGACAATAAAGAATACAAACAGAATTTGATTGTTGCTGATATTGATGAACAATTTGTTCTAGGATTTGACTTTTTAGCTCAGTACAGATGTACTATTGATGCGGCCAGCAGTAGCCTTAAAATTGGCCATATTGCATTTACCAAGAAAGAGAACTCGAGAAGTGAATCAACCTGTAGAATACGAGTCAGTGAAAACACAGTCCTTCCCCCATACAGCGAAACGATCATTAAAGGCGACATTGTTGAGGAGACTACTGTCACAGGATCATTATTTACGTTGTACTATGATTGTTAATATGCGCATGCGTCATTTCATTCATTCAGGGTTTGTAAGTTCATGACCTCTGATGTCATACGGTGAGTATGGAATGTGTATGGGTGTGTTTGACTGGTTTTTCCAGTCACTGCGCATGGCTGGCGCGAATTTTATTAACCCTTGCATGAAATAATATTTTTATCACTTCGTATGAAAACCCTCTCAGAGACAGACGTTACTACTGATTTACATCGTTTGTAACCTATGCTTATATAAAAAGGAGTGTTAAATTCTCTCTACATGGTAAGTCATTTTAATTAAACTATCTTATAACCAGTAAATTAAATTCTGAATTAAATAATGATATAAATTTCAGTTAAATATTGAATGTGTGAATGAACGGTACGTAAGGTATTCATATTTATTGTAGACCACCATTGATGATACATATACCATACCATATGCCATAATTCCATTTGAAGTATCATTATTAAAATATATATACATAGACTAGTGAGCTGTTTGTGTTTTGGAGAATTACGAAATCACGTATTGTGACTTTACTTATTAGAAAAGTTGCACACTATGACAATGGCGCCCAACGATTGGGTCTCCGGCGCAAACGTTCCAAAAAATAATTCTTCGAGGGATGATCCGTGGTGGTTATTGTGAAAGAAGAGTTTTCTGTGTTTTTATAATTCCATTGATTCATTTCTTTATTGTGTAATTCCATTCACGGGCCTGAGTGTGCGCTACTTATACGTGTAAAACCAGTTTACTACGACTCAACGAGGTTACCGTTAGTTAGAGCGGAGAAAACCAGTTTTCCCGGGAACATTTTCTTTTCTACTAAACTTCCGGATTTGTGACGTCATAACCATGCAAGATGGATGCGCCCATGAATCCTGGACATTTCACGACTTGTGCACAACTATGAGATCTCAAACGCGGTTTGGGGACATTTCTGCGATAAACAATCCGTGTGTATTTATAAACTGTTTCATATTTTCATTTTGAATTGTTGTATTTTGTTGTCAATTCCATTTTGTTTTCATTTGTCATGTTTCATGACGAAAGTGTGTTGCAGTTGCATGATTACAGGTAAAATCGCGTAAACTTTATTTTCTAAAAGTATTTTCAAAGTTTATGTAAACACATTGACCTGAAGACATTTGAAATTAAGTATTATTTAGAGAACGAGTGCGCACGAGTTTCCACCCCCCAATTTGTATCTACGATACAGAACCTGTCGAGTTCTCTAAATGATTTGTGACACGAACCAATCAAAATCAGCTCAATGAAAATCAGCTCCTCCCATAATGTTAATAAGATGTCATGTATATTTCATTTCTTTCTGAATCTCTGGTAAATGTTAAAAAAGTTAATTCTCATGCCAATTAGGATTCCATGTAAATTTCACTGTATCCGTAGACAGCGTGAGATTTCTAGAGATTTCTAGAGATTTCTAGTGTAACTTTGTCATATTAGTTTTGGAAACGACGAGTAGAAGGATGGATGTAGAAAATTTTAAAAAACTTGACGTTTTAACTGATGAAGTTGACGATTTAACTTTATCACAGATCTGTGCAAATATGGAAACGGAATACCATGTACTTGAGGGCATTCAAAATCTCAGTTTTTCTGAAAATTTTGATTTCGATGCAAATGAAGGTTTGGGGGAAAGCGGTTTGAATTCAATGGAGTTTGATATCGGAGATTTGACCTCTTTAATGGAAACCGAATGTGAAGTAAAAAAAGAACTGAAAGAGAGCACTAGGTTTGGACCAGTCGTCAATGATGAAGATTTGAAATGCCTTGTTGAAGATCGGGAAAATAAAAATACTAAGAGCAACACAAAATGGGCTGTTAACGTTTTCGAAAGTTGGCGCGAGCAGAGAGCTGGGGATATTATCGAGCTACACTTGATGGATACGAAAACAATGAACCATTGGCTAGAGCGTTTTATCGTGGAAGCGCGCAAGAAAGACGGGGGTGAATACCCTCTTAAAACTCTCTATATCATTTTATGTGGACTATTGAGGGACTTAAGACGAAAAGGTGTGTACGACAAAAATTTTCTAGATGAGAAGGACCTATCTTTTTTCGGGCTAAGAAAAGTTTTAGACGCGAAAATGAAATCGCTCGTTGATAGAGGCGTGGGGTGCGAGATCCGCCAAGCTGATCCTATATGGCCCGAAGATGAGGAGAATTTGTGGCAAGAAAATGGTTTTGGGAAAGAAAACAGTGAACAATTACAACACACGATGTTTTTTTATTCGTGTAAATTGTTTGGTTTGAGGGCCTGCGATGAGCACCACAAATTGCAATGTGAACAATTTTGCATTGGAAACGATACCCATGGACAGTTTATTCAATTTGTTTGGTAGAACATCAAAAACCTACAAGGGCGGTTTGGGTCAGATGAATTTACAGACAAAGAATCTGACGCATTACTGTGAGCCTGGTAAGTAAAACTCATAAGCTTATATTGGTACATTAAGACACTAATTTAAATTTAGGTTTAGCGAAATGCGTGGGGGGGGCATTACTGTATGAGCCTTGTTAGTAAATAGTTACACTTGTACGAGACTTGCATTTAGAAGATTGTAATTATTTATGTAGATATTTTAAGACTAGCATGTAGATATAAGCGGTGATTATCTAATTACTCATATAATTTACAGGTGATCGGTGCTTAGCAGAATATTTTCAGATATACCTTGATGCGTTAGATGGCGCGGGGCCATTTTATCGGCGTCCGCTTCCCGGAACCTCGGAAAAGCCCGTGCGTTACGGGACACAGGTTGTGGGCATAAACAAACTGAAAACGTTTATGAAGTCAATATCGCAAAAAGGAGGACTAGAAGGGAATTATACAAATCACAGCGGAAAGAAAACGTGTGCTACTCAGCTGTACATAGGAGGTGTACCCGAGGCAGAAATCATGAATGTTACCGGTCATAGATCGGAAAAAGGAGTAAGAAAATACATGAAAAGCAACGTACAAATGAAAAAAAGCATTTCTAAAATCTTGGATCCGCCCATAAAACAGGAATCTCGGGAACCATCTTCCAGTCAGCCTACTGGTAGTAAAAGAACGCTGTCTCCGTATAATACAAATCGTTCCGAAGGTGACGCAAAAAAATTGTGCAGTGAAAGTAATCGTGCTCTGCGGGATTTAACAAAACACGGCATTGATCAGTGTTCCAAAATTGTCATTTCAACTTTTCTTTTGGATGAAATTAAATGACTATGTGTGATTTTGTGCATGTGGTAAAAGTGAATAGTGCATAGGGAAGTGTTATACAATGTATTGGAAAGCATTTTTTTTTTTAAAATTCGTTTCGTTTGGATAAAAGTGACTGGCCAAATGTGAATGGAATACTGTAAAATCACATATTTTCGTGGGGTCAAATTTTCGTGGTTTGAGGAAAAAAAGTTGGTTCGTAGGGATTTGATTTCGTGGAGGAAGATCTTTTTAGTAGTTGTACATATGAAAATTAACATTTCGTGGTGGTCATAAATTCGTGGGTCTCTTCATACCACGAAAACAACGAAAATTAAACCCCCACGAAAATTAGTGATTTCACAGTAATTATCTTGATGGTTTTACTTTTTTTCAGAAATAATTTTATTTCATTCCAAGCAGGAAAAAAAATGATCAATTGATTTTTTTTATTGTGAAAATATTTGAGCAATTAAAATATTGAAATTGAATCAGATTTATTTTCAGACCGTGCTGTATTTTAGATACAGAATAGTTGGCAAATACAATACGGTATACAGGGCTGATACAGAACGGAAAGTAGCTCCGCCCACCATAGTCCCGTTCTGTATTGCTAATACAGAACAGTAAACTTCAAAGAAAAACACCGCTATCGTGTCACAACTGTGAGTTATTTAACAATCCTTCGCTGCATGTAGTTATTCAGTTTGACTAACACTTAACAGCTACAGCACAGCAGAGAAAATTCGGAAGAGAGTAAGTAAGTCAGTTGTATTGTGAATTCAGGTCAGTTTCATTCTCATTTCCATATCATATCATTTCATATTGTATATTTCGCGCATAGCGGTTGTACAATTTTAAGGCAATTTATTTCAAGGAGATATTATTCAGTCTAAATTTAGCATATTATTATAGTGCATAACAGAATAGTACTGTAGCATTTAGACAGTACTTGCAATCTGAATTGATAAGTTTAGTGTAGATTTGCTCATAGTCTAAGTAGTCAGTGTGTCAAGAGTTGATACTATGGTTTAGCAGAATTTTGACTGATTGATATTGACTGTTTTATATTTTGGAAGAAATTCAGGTGTTGGGTTACCACATACATGTATATCGAAATCCCATTTCCGCACCTCGAATATGGCTCGACTGTGTTGAACGTTCGGAAATTTATGCGAAATCAAAGAATGGTTTTCCAGGAAAAACACGGTGAGTAGTTCATGTTTTGTTGCTTTAGAAATTCTTTTAGTGTACCAGAATTTCTAATTCTGAGTGTGCTTATTTTCACCATGGCTGACGGTGAGGATAAGAAACCAGAAAACCATTTAGATAAAGAAGAAAAGAATGCTGATGACATTCTTGAACACATTGAAAAGGTGAATAAAAATCCTAATTATAGGGTAGTGACTTTGGAAGAGTACAATTTACTTAAAGCTAGTACTCCTAAAGCAGGTCCTGGTAAAGTTACGGAAAACAAATTTACCTTTAGTACCCCAACAGGTCAGTTTGGGCCTAGAATGAAAGCTTTTTATGATGTTGTGCATAAGACTAAGCCTAAGACTGAATTTTTAAGCCCACTCCCTGAAACTCCAAATCCAGGTAATCCCAATGTTTCACTTATTACCAGTCACTTGAGTGTTCCCAAATTACCTATCTTCAGTGGGACGGACGAACCCCAGAAAGGTGAAGTAAAATATGAGGTCTGGAGTTTTGAGGTGAAGTGTTTAAGAAAGAGTGGACAATATTCAGAACATGTGTTGTTAGAAGCAGTTAGAAGGTCTTTAAAAGGTTTAGCTCGTTCAATGCTTGTTCCTTTAGGTGAGAATGCATGTTTGTCTGACATAAAGTACAAGTTAGATGGTTTCTTTGGTAATGTTGCAACCAATGAAAATCTTATGCAATCTTTTTACAGTGATTTTCAAAAAGAGAATGAGTCAATTGTAATGTATGCATCTCGTATTGAAGAAACTATTTGCAAAGCTATACAGTTTGGGGTTCATAGACAAAATAGCTAAAGATGCCATGTTAAGAAACAAATTCTGGACAGGTTTAGCTAGTCAGTCATTGAAAAATTCAACCAGACATTTGTATGACTCTATTAAAGATTTTCAATATCTTCTTAGGGAAATCCGAAAAGTGCAGCAGGAGGAAGCTCACGCAAGTACTACAGTACTCGGCAATCTACATCCAGGTCAGCAGCAGTTCATGCAGAGAGAGCAGAAGTGACAGAGAGTCAAGAAGACATGAAGAAGGAACTTAGAGTCTTGATTTCAAAGATGGATAGGTTAGAGAATAGCATTAACTCTCAATCATCCAGTTATCAAGATATTTCTAGGAGATTGAGTAACTTAGAGACTCAACAAAATAGAAACACTTCTTCTAATAGTCCACTTAGTCAATACAAAGAAAACAGAGGTTTTAGTAGGGGTAGTGGCTTTAGTAGAGGTTATGGTAGAAATTTCAGAGGCAATTTTAGAGGTCAGTCTTACCAAAAGCCTCAAGGTCAAGATGAGTATAGTAGGAAGGGAGAGAATGACCCAAAAGGGTAACCTCTTCCGTTATAGGGCAAACTGAGGAGGTTAAAGGTCATAGCCCTGAAACTGAGAAGTTGATCACTAGAATGGTTGGACATGCTAACCAATGTAAGGTAAAGTTATGTGACAGAGAAACAGATGCATTGGTAGACACGGGTTCAATGATAACTTGTATGTCAAAACAATTTTATGATTCTCTAGAACCAAAGCCCGAGCTGAGGAAATTGGAAGATTTTCAGTTAGATGTTTATGGTGCAGGTGGGCACTCACTTCCTTTTTCTGGGTATATTGAGGGTGAGTTAGAAATTCCATTCTTAAGTCAGAAGACAGTTTTTGCCCCTATATTGGTGAGTCAGTCATCAGATAAAAAGGGTGGTTCTGAGTTTCCTTTAATCATTGGCACCAATGTTATCAGAAATTGTAAAGAGATTTTTGGTCAGATGGAAAATGTTTCAGAAATACCTGAAGTTTGGAACTTAGCATTTAAAAGTATGTGTGACACTGCTTTGAAGGTAAAAACAACAAACCATTTTCCAATTAGCTTAGGACCAAAAGAGGTCAAGATGATAACAGGGTTAGTCAGAAAATCTTGACTTAGAAACTGCAATGACTGAGCAGTCAGATACATCTCAGCCAGGGAGCTTAGTTATTTGTCCTAGAGTGGTTAACCTTAAATCTAAGGTAGGTAGCAAATCTAGAGTACCAGTAAGAGTTTGTAATTTGTCAGCACAGACTATTAAGATCTTACCAAAGTCTGTTATTTGTTCAGTTAGCCCTGTCAAGGTAGTCGATTCATGGAAACCTGAGTCCGAGAATGAGTCTTCAGACATCAAGGGAGGTAACTCAGACATTTTCATTGAGACTTTAGGTGCTAAGATAAACAAACGAAATCTTACAGGTGAGGAAATGACAAGGACAGCAGAGTTGTTGAATAAGTGGAAACATATTTTTCAACATCATTTACAGATATAGGTAAAACAGATTTGGTTAAGCATGAGATCAAGCTTACTGACAATATTCCTTTCAAGGAGCCCTACAGAAGAATTTCACGTGGGATGTACCAAGAGGTAAGACAACATTTGAGGGAAATGCTTGAAGCAGGTGCTATACGCAAATCACAAAGCCCTTACTCTTCAAATGTAGTGTTAGTTAAGAAATCTGATGGGTCATTAAGATTCTGTATTGATCTTAGAAAACTTAACAACAAAACCATAAAAGATGCTTATACCTTGCCTAGAGTCGATGAGACTATTGATACTTTGATTGGGAGTAAATACTTTACCAAACTCGATTTAAGATCAGGATACTGGCAAGTTGAGATTAAGGAAGAGGATAAGCATAAAACAGCTTTTTCGTTGGGACCTTTAGGGTTTTATGAATGCAATCGGATGGCATTTGGCCTAACCAATGCCCCAGCCACTTTCCAACGTTTAATGGAAACCTGTATGGGTGATTCACATTTGAGGGAATGTCTCATATTTTTAGATGACATTTTAGTGTTTTCTCAGTCTTTTGATGAACATCTTAAAAGATTAGAGGGAGTTTTTGAGAAACTTGACAAACATCACTTAAAGTTAAAACCATCCAAGTGTGAATTCTTCATGAGTGAAGTTAAGTACTTAGGTCACATTGTTTCGGAGGACGGTATCAAAACCGACCCAGATAAGATTGAAGCACTTAAGTCATGGCCAGTACCAAAGAATATTAAAGAATTACGCTCATTTCTAGGTTTTACCGGGTATTACCGGCGCTTTATCAGAGACTATGCCAGAGTCGTTCAACCGCTGAATGAGTTACTGGTAGGACACCCAACAGCAAAGGGAAAGAACCAAGGAAACAGAAAGAAAGTACCATGGTTATGGGGTAAGGAACAACAATTTGCTTTTGAGACACTTATCAGTAAGTTGACCAATCCCCCTATTCTCGGCTATGCAGATTTTTCTAAACCATTCATCTTGAATATTGATGCCTCCACTGAGGGCTTAGGAGCTGTTCTCTATCAGAACCAGAATGGTTTAGAACGTGTAATTGCATATGGCAGTCGTGGTTTAAGAAAAAGTGAAAGGTTGTATCCAGCACATAAACTTGAGTTTTTGTGTTTAAAGTGGGCAGTAGTCGACAAGTTTAAAGACTATTTATACAACAATTCTTTTGAAGTTAGAACGGATAATAATCCGTTGACTTATGTCACAACTTCAGCGAAACTCGATGCCACGGGTCATCGTTGGCTTGCAGCTTTGAGCAATTACAATTTCAAGATATATTACAGATCTGGGAAATTAAATCAAGATACAGATGGGTTATCCAGGCGTCCATATCATCTCCAGATATTTCCCGAAGCTGTCAAAGCAGTCTGTCAAGCAGCACTCATAGACCGGGAAGAACTTCCACTAGCGGAGAGTTTGCTCATTACAGACACTGGCCAGCTAAATCCGGATGTGACAGTGACAAAATCACAGGAACTGAGTACCATAAACTGGAGAGAGAAGCAAGAGGAAGATCCAGTCATAAGTAAGGTGAAATACCTGATTACAACTGGGGAAAGATTTGATACTGGGAATATTGATTTAGAGACAGTTGAGGTTAAGAAGTATCTAAGAGAGAGGAAAGTTTCGAGATTCAATAAGGTGTATTATTTAGAAATACCCTTATTGACGGAATTGAGGTTAGGCAACTTGTATTACCAAGAAGTATGGTAGGAGTAGTGTTTAAAGGTTTACATGAGGATTTAGGTGATCAGGGGAGAGAAAAAACCAGTTGGCTCATCAGAAGGCGTTTTTATTGGCCAGGAATGGATATGGATATCAGAGAGAGAGTTGAGCACTGTGGACGATTATTCGAAGTAAGACCAGAGAACAACCTAGATCAGAGCTCATCACCATCAAAACATCACAGCCAATGGAACTGGTATGTATAGATTTTCTTTCTTTCGAGAAATCCAAGGGAAACATTGAGGATATACTAGTGATAACTGATCATTTCTCAAAGTACGCAGTGGCAGTACCAACAAGGAACCAAAAGGCGTCCACGACAGCAAAAGCCCTGTATGAGAATTTCTTCAGTTACTATGGTTTCCCACAGCGAATACACAGCGACCAAGGCAGGAACTTTGAAAGTAAGCTTGTTAGAGAATTATGTAACACCGCAGGAGTGGGTTAAAGCAGGACGACCCCTTATCATCCTATAGGGAATGGGAATGTGGAGCGTTTTAATCAGACTCTACTGAAGATGCTTGGAACTCTTGAGGAGTATCAGAGGGAAGACTGGAAGGCATACATCAAACCATTAGTGCAGGCATACATCGCAACAAAACATGAGACCACCGGATACTCACCGCACTTTTTGATGTTTGGCTGCCATCCCAGACTCGCTATAAATGCATACTTAGGTATAGACGAGTTATCTGAGAAGCCCAAGAGTAGGGAAGATTATGTTGACAAGTTAAAGAAGCGGTTAGATTTTGCATACAAGGTTGCGAGGACGAACATGAACAAGAACACGGAGAGATACAAACAGCAATATGACAACAAAGTTAGGCATTCCAAGTTAGAGATAGGAGACAAAGTATTAGTGAGAGTATTAGTTAAAGCAGGAAAAAAATTATCAGACAAATGGGAAAAAGAACCTTACAAGATTGTTGAAATTCCAAATGAAGAAATTCCAGTGTACAAAGTTCAAAAAGATTCAGGTAAAGGAAAGATCAAAACCTTACACAGAAATTTATTATTACCATTTATGTATATTTCAGATACCAATGAAGGACTACCACAGAAACAAGAAAAGCAGACTAGGAGGCAGTGTACGAGACCTACTGACTCGGATGATAGCTCATCATCCAGTGATGAGGAGGTATACAGAGTAAGTACACGTAGTAGAGGTCGGACTAGGCCTGATACTTCAAGTATCCACCATGTAAATGATTGTAATAAATCTTTCGGTACCGAGGGCAGAGTTAGTTCCGACAACTTAAGTCGCGGTTCTCAGAATTCAACACAGTTCGGACCAAATTCGACTGTTAAGACAGACAATGAGTCTCCCATTCTGTCTGTACCACACATAGATTTACCACCTTCATCCCCATCTTTGTTACAAAATGGTGATGTTAGGAATGTAAGTCCCATAGTTTCGCCGCGCAGATCTCCAAGGAGATCCACTAGAGTTAAGAATGCTCCTGACAGGTACGGTAGTTGGTATGTGGGAGATCACCAAGTTTGGTATGTGTAAGTGTTAGTGACACAGGAAGAATGTCACAGATAGAGTTAAGTTATTATGACTTTAACAGTAGATGCCAAGAGGTATAAGGACCTTAGTGTACACATGTATATAGTTTTATGACTTTAAAATGGTTACAATATAGGTAACAGTAGAGTTTTATGATTTGATGGTAATGATACATAACAAGGTACCTGTAGTATTATGACTAAGGATTATAATGCTAATTTGATTGTTTGGTTTAATATTTTTCATATCATAATTATTTGTACATCATTTTTTATTTTAGTTAAAATGTCAGGAGACATTTTCCTCTTACACAGGGAGAATGTCACACGGTCATTATTTACGTTGTACTATGATTGTTAATATGCGCATGCGTCATTTCATTCATTCATGGTTTGTAAGTTCATGACCTCTGATGTCATACGGTGAGTATGGAATGTGTATGGGTGTGTTTTTCCAGTCACTGCGCATGGCTGGCGCGAATTTTATTAACCCTTGCATGAAATAATATTTTTATCACTTCGTATGAAAACCCTCTCAGAGACAGACGTTACTACTGATTTACATCGTTTGTAACCTATGCTTATATAAATAGGAGTGTTAAATTCTGTCTACATGGTAAGTTATTTTAATTAAACTATCTTATAATCAGTAAATTAAATTCTGAATTAAATAATGATATAAATTTCAGTTAAATATTGAATGTTTGAATGAACGGTACGTAAGGTATTCATATTTATTGTAGACCACCATTGATGATACATATACCATAATTCCATTTGAATATCATTATTAAAATATATATGTGACGCGCCAAGCAAAAACCTCCTTTATATCTATTATGACGTAACGTCAGAAAACGCGTCTAAATATCATAAGGACGTAAACGCTGTATTCTCGTCTGCCATGTGTTTAACTTCCTTGTTCAAGCAATAATAACCACGTTATGGAGGAATTTCAGGTGAGTTTTTTTACTGAGCTTTACATTTGCATAATATATTCGCAAAAATTTATTTTAGTTGATTACTTTTTTTTATTTAAAGATAGATATATGCTGAATGAGAAAAAAAAATATTTGAGAAACTTGCTGGACCTATACTATCATGTTGATTGTCTATCGGTAATGCAAATGCGACCTTTTCGATCACATGCATGCGTGCAGGTGTTGTATTAATTTTTTTTTTAACTTCAAATGAGAAATTCAGTATTCATATTTCAAAAGTTTATAGAAATATTATATAAACTTTACATTTTCATTACATTATACCGCAGTGGTGCACAGGATTAATTGCATACCTTCATCACAAGCTCTGCGTAAGCATAATATATTTACGCAGAGCGCATGGCTTGGTCAATCGAGTGATTTCTATTGACTTTATTGATAAAATTGTGAACACCTGTGGCTATGCTTATTGAATAATGTGGAATATAAAGGGATGTATGAAATTTAAATAATTTGATTACGACAGTATGAAAACGATCAATATAAATTTTGTTGCCAAGTTGTTGCTAATGTAAACAAAGGGGCATCACTCTAAATTTCTTCAGAAATGAAATTCTTTCGAGAATTCGAGAATTTATTTAGTGCGGTTATAATATGTTAACAAAATGCTTATCAATTGTTTGTGTGAATATAGATAAATTTACAATCATTAATAGGCAAAATTTTACTATTATCAGAAACCCTTGGCTATCGAAGATGCCTGTATGACTTGGCCGAGTAAATTTAAAACTCAAGAATGAATGACCGTTCAATTGCAAGAAAATCACTGATCATTTTGTTTAAAAAAATATGATACAATAATCAGATTACTACAAACACAAAGCAAAACCCAATGTCAGGCTTTAAAAAAAATCACATGCATTTGTGTCAGGCCTACTAAGATTTAAATAAATAATGAGTTAGAGGACCTGGTACAAACATCTGATGAATAGTCAATTAAAACAAGGCATAAAATTCTTCATAAAATTGTTAAGATTTACCCTAAGGCCTTTAATCTTTTAATATCTCAAAAATTTGAACATCAACTAGAGTTTAACCTGTGGTATTACCAAAAAAATATATATATATAATAATAAAAAATTGTAAATTCTAAACAAAAGAAGTTCTCGAATGATTTACCGGTTCAAACCACAAAAAAAAAATCGCCTATACTTTTTATGCAGTAGTAAAGGTAAAGGGAAAAGCAGATACATTTTAAATCGAGGGTGGATCGGGCTACGGAAAACAAAAATATATATTTCTTTTTGACTTCAGTAACCATTTTCCTCTAA
>PRKT01000058.1:20940-52799 GCA_003671525.1 Saccostrea glomerata | reverse complement strand
CCCAATATCAAACATGCAAGGATTGTACTTTGAACAAATATTTTGATCATAATAAATAAATTAAATGATTAATGTAATAAATGGATATTCTATCAAACATATTTTGGAATGCACGAAACCTTGTTAGAGTCACTTCTAAATATTTTATATGTGATTGATTTTTTTTTGGTAGGAGCTAGATGAACTAATAAACGAACATTTTGGAGTAAGTGGCAGGAAGCGTAAATCAAATTTTGTAGATGATACTTCCTTTGATGACGATTCCGAAGTTTATGAACCTTTATCAATTAAAAATCGAGCAGAACATTTTTTCAATTCTTATGAAAATGATGAACTATTAAGTGATACTGAGGAAGATGTCATTTTTGATGTGATTCAAAGAGGATGCAAATGTGTGAAGATGTGTCTCAACAATTTCTCTACACAGGAAATTGTTGATTACATATACTCAATACGAGAATTAGAAAAATCTGAAAAAGAAGTCATGATAATGACAACATTAAATGATTTCGAATTTCGCCCAAAACCTAAAAGTTCTCGAAAAAGAGTGAGATATATGTACACTTTTCGTAGTCAACAAATCTGTAGAGCTGCTTTTGAGATTGTATACGATGTGAAAGAACACACTTTAGATAGTCTTCAAAAGCATGTCCAAACACACGGAGTAACCCCACGAGTTCATGGAAACAAGGGTAGAAAAGCCCCAAACGCATTCAAGTTCGATGAGGTTTTTAATGTTGTTCAATACTTGCAGAGCTATGCCACTCAAAATGGTATTCCACAACCGGCTGGGCCCGGGGGCGGTGGTCCAGAACCTCAAGTTTACTTACCATGTTCCAACACTAAAGATGAAATTTACAGGCGTTATACAGAGGATTGTGGAATGACCGGGATACGTCCTCTGGGTTTATCCTCTTTTAAGGACGTGTGGTTGAAATGCACACCTCACATCAAAATAAATAATCCACGGACCGATGTGTGTCATTTGTGTGAAAAGTATAGAAATGCTATTAGAGAAGGAAGCTGTTGGTGATGCAGAGAAACTAGAGGCTACGATTAATTTCCAAAATCATCTTCAAATGGCAACAAGAGAAAAACAAGCCTACCAACAAGCCGTGACAGATTCTGTAACAGAGCTTCAAGGCATCACAAGAGGATATGGACCTGTAGATCCATGCTCTAAGCCTTATACTAAAGTTCACTTTACTTTTGATTTTTCTCAGCAAATGTTTTTGCCTCATCACTCCAGACAAATGGGCCCACTTTACTTCCTGGTTCCTCGGAAAGTTCAACTTTTTGGAGTGAGAGTAGATGGAATTCCAAGGCAGTATAACTACCTGGTCGATGAAAACGAAACTATAGGTATGCAACTATTTTTGCATACCAAAATATGTACATGGACGTTTACCTCACAATAAAAAAAATAGACTATTTTTAATTAAACAACTATTTTATGTAAATTAATGAAACTGAATTACACTTTCAGGGGAAAATGGATCGAAGACACATGGACCAAATGCTGTAATATCAATGCTACATCACTGCTTATACAACTTTGGATTAGGTGAAAACGAGTGCATTGTTCATGCAGACAATTGTGCAGGTAATTCTGTTGTTAAGCTTTCAGTTCATACCGGTATACGATCATATTTTTTCTTAAATAATAATATTGATTTTAATTGTACCATTAGGTCAAAATAAAAATCGATATTTAATGGCATACTTCTGCTGGAGAATTCTGCTTGGTCTGCATAAACAAATAACATACATGATGCAGATTCCAGGACATGCAAGGTATTTTAATTTTTGCAAATTACTTTACGTTCTTAAAAGCGAAAAATACACCTTTTCATGTGAACTATATTCAGAATTGTTTTAATTATTTTATAACATAACTCAAAAAATCTCTTTAGATGCTTAGTGGATTCGAATTTTGCACATATCAAACGCCTCTACAAGAGAAGTGATTGCAATTCCCTCGAACAACTTAGATCTATTGTTGACAAGTCCAGCTACTCCAACAATGCGGTTTTATATGCTGAGGAGGAATCTTGGATGTGGTCAGATTGGGTGCAGTTCTTCTCGGAGCACTATGTTTCACTCAAGGGTTTGCGCGGATACCAAATCTTTCGCTTTTGCCATGACAGTCCAGGGTATGTACTTTGCAAAAAGTCTAGTGATGGTGAGGAGATTCCTGTGAGACTTTTGAAGTCTGATGTAAGGCATTTTGCTCATGATGCGCGACCGAGAGAGATTTCACCACGAGGTCTTACACGAGAAAGGCAGGCATACCTTTATAGCCGGATCCGACCTTTCGTAACTAATCCTTGGAAAGATGTGACCTGTCCCCCGGTTCAGAACGAAGAATGACAGTTCAAAATTACTTTCTTTGATTAAAACCTGTGTGTCACAATCTTAACTTTTAAAAGTATCTTATATTATGAAATGTTAAGTTACATGTGATATCATGTATCGTGATTTGTACATGTATGATTATGTGTAAACTGTAAAAAAGAAATGTATATTTTAAAAAATTAATTTTTTGCACCATTTCATATCTTAATTATTATTATTCATTGTTGGAAATCAAATGAATCAAAATAAGGAAATGAACATATATTGTTAGTGAAATATGTCTCCCATTAATACTAGTATACATGTAGGAACAATTCTGTAGCCTTTATTTGCGCAGTTGACGTCAAAGCATATATTTCTTTTATTTTAATGCATTATTTCAACACGTAATAATGTGAAATATATGTAATGCTGTATATCATTAGAATCAGAAGGAAAAGTTCTATAAGAATCAATAAAAATCTGAAATTGTCAAAATTTTCACTTAAGGGAGGTTTTTGCTTGGCGCGTCACATATACATAGACTAGTGAGCTGTTTGTGTTTTGGAGAATTACGAAATCACGTATTGTGACTTTACTTATTAGAAAAGTTGCACCCTATGACAACTATGACAACAAAATTGGCCATATTGCATTTACCAAGAAAGAGAACTCGAGAGGTGAATCAACCTGTAGAATACGAGTCAGTGAAAACACAGTCCTTCCCCCATACAGCGAAACGATCATTAAAGGCGACATTGTTGGGGAGACTACCATGACTGAATGTGTCCTAGAACCCTGCAGTGATCAGCTAATCCAAGGTGGGATTGTTATTGCTAGATCTCTAGTAGATGTTCAACAGAAATCTGTTCCTCTGAGAGTCGGAAATTTTACTAATGAAACTGTCACTGTACACAAAGGCACTTTTGCAGCCACAGGTGAAGAAGTTGACCATATAGAATATCATGACCTGAAATTACAAAATGTCTGTCAAATTAATCAAGGAGTCAACGAGACGACGGATGCTGCGCCCGGTCTTCCTGAACACCTAGTTGACCTCTTTGCTTCTTCTAAAAACATCCTAAATGAAGAACAAAGTTTACAGTTCAAGAACTTATTACTTCAACATAAAGAAGTTTTTGCAAAATCTAAATGCGATCTTGGTGTTACAAACCTTGTACAATATCAAATAAATACCAAAGATGCAGCACCCATCAAGCAGGCTGCTAGAAGACTACCAATTCTAAAACGAGATATAGTCAAAGAAGAAGTAGACAAAATGTTACAAAACGGAATTATAGAACCTTCTACAAGTCCCTGGGCGTCTCCCATTGTTTTATGTACTATCTGGCTCCGTCAGAATTTGTATAGATTATCGTCGTCTCAATGCTGTAACTCACAAAGATTCCTATCCCCTTCCCCGTATTGACGACTCTTAAGATGCACTCAGAGGTTCAGAATGGTTCTCTACTCTTGATCTACAAAGCGGGTTTTGGCAGGTCCCCATGAAGAGCTGTGATGCTGAGAAAACATCATTTGTCACTAATGTTGGCTTGTATAAATTTAGTTATGCCTTTCGGACTTTGCAATGCCCCGCGACTTTTCAGCGTCTTATGGAATGTGTTTTAAGTGGACTCAATTTTGAGAGATGTTTGTTGTACATTGACGACATCATAGTATTTTCTGAAACTTTTGAGCAGCATCTTGAGAGATTATCTACTGTTTTGAATAAATTACAAAGTACCAATCTCAAGATCTCCCCCAAGAAATGTAGTCTGTTTCAGAAGCAAGTTTCCTTTTTAGGGCATATAGTCAGTGCACATGGTATATCTACTGACCCCGAGAAAAAAAAAGCTATCAAATCTTGGCCTGAACCTTAATCTATCAGTGAGCTGAGAAGTTTCCTTGGTACTTGTGCCTTTTATAGACGCTTTATCAAGTCATTTAGTGACATTGCAAAGCCCTTGTTCAAACTAACAGAAAAAGATTCTGAATTTTGTTGGTCAGAAGATTGTCAAATTTCATTTCAGACACTTAAAGACTGTCTCACAAGTACACCTGTACTGGGTTATCCTGATATGAATTTAGATTTTGTTTTAGATACTGATGCAAGTGCTTTTTGTCTAGGTGGCGTCCTATCTCAAATTAAAGATGGCAAAGAACAGGTGATAGCCTACTTTAGTGAATCACTTTCAAGACCTGAGCGCAATTACTGTGTTACTTGAAGATGGCTCCTTGCAGTGGTCGAGAGCGTAAAGCACTTTCATCATTATCTGTATGGTAGAGATTTTACAATCAGGACTGATCATGGTGCCCTCAATTGGTTGATGCATTTCAAAAATCCTGAGGGACAAATGGCACTTTGGATGGAAGTTCTTTCAGTTTACAGTTTTACGATTTTACATCGTTCCGGAAATTCCAACGGAAATGCTGATGGCCTGTCAAGACGTCCCTGTGGAGAGTGTCAGTACTGTAAAAGAAAAGAAGACAGAGAGGTTGAGACAACCCAACAAAAGGAATGCTTTGACAAAGTGTGTGTTGTTAAGCAGAAAGAAAGATGTCCCATTTCTAACACAGAATATCTCGACCAATATAATGAGGTTGAAGGTCAAATGTCAGAACCTGACAATACCTTATCTGAGACTTGGAAAATTTCAAAGGAAGCTGAATTAAAAACCTCACAACTTTACGACCCTATTATCTCAATAGTGTACAAGTGGAAAATAAGTTCCATTCGCCCTAAATGGGAAGACATTTCACATTTGAATTAAGATCTGAAAGCATATTGGTCTCAATGGGATCGTCTAGCCTTGGACAATGACATTCTATACAGAATGTGGAAAGATACACAATTGGATTTGCATATAGCCCAAGTTGTCTTACCCTCTTGTTTTCGACAGGAAGTCTTCGACAAGTTGCATGCAGCCCCTGCAGCCGGTCACTTTGGAGTGCTCTGAACTTTGTATCGAGTCCGTCAGAGGTTTTATTGGCCTAACAATAAAAGAGATATCATAAAATGGTGTCAAGAGTGTCCTGTTTGTCAAATACACAACCCTGTTACAAAACAGCCCAAAGCTCAAATGAGACAATATTTTGTTGGTGCTCCCATGGAAAGAGTGGCTATCAATATATTTGGCCCCTTGTCCCGAACAAAAGCAGGAAAACTTTACAAACTGATTGTAAGTGATTACTTCACTCGTTGGACTGAGGGTTTTCCTTTGACTAATATTGAAGCTTCAACAGTGGCACAAACCTTTGTTTTTCAATTTGTCTGTAGGTTTGATGTCCCCCAGCAAGTACATATGGGCCAAGGCACACAGTTCGAATCTGATCTGTTCAAAGAAATATGCAAAATGTTAGGCATAGATAAACCAAGAACAACGCCCTACCATCCCCAGAGTGACGGTCTCGTCGAACGATTTAATCGAACTTTAAAATGCACACTGAACAAATATGTTGGTAAACACCCCAGAAATTGGGATTTGTACTTGACCCTGCTTATGTTAGCTTACAGGTCTTCAATTCATGAGAGTACTGGAGAGACCCCATGTTTACTTATGCCTGGAAGAGAAGTTGAGCTTCCTATCGATTTATTATTTGGCCGTCATGACATCCCCAGAGTCCCCACTGATTCTTACAGTGACTATGCTATAGATTTACATAGTACAATGCTTGATGTGCATGAATTGGCCAGGTCACAAATGTTAAAGGCTGGAGCCAGACAAAAGAGAAAATACGACAACAATGCAAAACAATATCAATACAGTGTAGGTGATCTTGTATTATTAAATATTCACAGGACTGTAAAAGTGCACCCCAAATTTTGCAGGAAGTGGGAGGGACCCTATACTATTACCCAGAAAATTTCTGATCTTACGAAATTTCTCGAGGTCCTTCAGAGAAGAGGAGGGTTGTACATCACAATCTCCTCAGGCCCTATTTAGGTATGGCATAGGCTGGCACTCATTAATCTGCAAATATTAAGAGAATTATAAAAAAAAAATCTTTTTTATCTATATAAAAACACTTGTACATGTGTATAATCATTACATTGTTTGCTGTATAAAAGAGTATATCATACCTTATTTATTTTCTACAGATGTTCGATTGTCGTCTTTGTCGTAGAACCTTCAAGTCGAGAAGACAGCTGGCACGCCATTTTAATGAAATTCATGGGGACGTTCTTGAGTGCCAACATTGCCGTTACGAGCTGCCCGCCATAGTACCTTATGATTGAGCACATAGAGAGACAGCATTCTGGAAAGGCAGTTCGGTATAATGTAAGACGCGGAGCATCCTTTCGCCAGCCACCTCCTTCCCCCATCATTACCTTCCCAGAAGAGTCAGAGTCCAAAGACTTTCTCCAAGGAAGGCTAGGAGTTCTCCTAGAAAGGGCTCTTCATCACGTGTGTCCCAGGCTCCCCAGGCAGCCACTACAGCCACTACTGTGAGCCAGTCTTCATCTTCTGTTCCTGCCCCCCTGACGCCATTGCGATCTCCTTCAGTTTCGATTTCCCTTGGCAGCCCCATGGAAGTGGCCCTTTATGGGCCTGAGAGTCAGAGGTCAGTGTCCCCACCAAGGAAGGTCATCAAGTCTGCTGACCAGTTTCTGTCTATGCCAAGTTTCCATGACCTTGATGTTACCTTCTCCTCAACAGACTCCCGGACAGCAGCAGTGCCTATTCTTTCAGCCCCACCAAAACCTGTTTCTGCTTCCACTTCTGTGTCTGGACCTCTACCTGTGTCTGCCTCCACCTCCTTTGCTGGCCTGACACCTGTTGCTGTTGGTGTCACCTCATTTTCAGCTGCTCCTATGCTAGTGATTACAGCTTCATCTGCAGCTAGTGTAGTGACGCCTGTTGCTGCCTCTGCTGGTACGATGCCTCCCGATCCCATTGTTGAGCCCCTGAATTTAAAGGGATCTATTGACTGGAGCTTCCTGGACACTGCCACTCCTGCACCTCCTGTTCCAGCATCACCAATCCAGGAAAAGACCACAGAAAAGATCACACCACCTTATGTCCTTCATCGGAGTGAGAGGTCAGAGCCTTCCCTTGCCTCTTCACACCTGGCCAATGATCCGAGACTTTTCTTTTCTGGTGCCCGTAGCTCCCTGAAGGATGACTATGTGGCCTGTATTAAGCAGAGAACTAATGCAGAAGCCAAAAGGTTAGGAGCATCTTCCCGAACTGTTACTTGGATTCCTCATGGTATCACTTGCATAACCAGGCATGAACAGCTGAGATTTCCAGATGGTCGTTCCTATTCCCTGAAGACTTCATTTCATAGAGACCCTGAATACGTCCTACAAGACACGAAAGAAACTCAAACATCACCTACTACCCTTCAACCACACATCCAAACCTCGGATGCGTCAACTCTCGTTTCCACTATACAAACCTTCACCCTAGGTGACTGATGTGCCTCCAGTGAAAATTTCGTCTTGTGTGTTCTTCATGTGGATTTAAATTCTCATTTTGTGACTTGTGACTGAGATTCTTATCGCCTAGAATTAAATCATAATGAACTTTATGAATTGTGTATATATTTACATATTTAATTATTTATACTGTTATAATTGTGTGAACCGATTATTTATTGAATTTATTGTATTTATCATTTTATTATATAGCTCATACACGTGACACTATGCACATGTATCTTCATTTTATCATAGTTTGCATTGAATTGTTAATATATAGTTGTCCGATGTTTATTGATTGTTATACAAATGAATTGGTAAGTTAATACTATTTATTTTGCATTTTGAAATAATAATTATAGTAATTTCAAACTTTCTTACCGTTCGAGGACGAACTCTTCTTTTAACACGGGGGTGGTATGACAGCTTTGGCCCTGCTGTCATTGTTATGCCATGATATTTTAAAAACTGCATTTTCACGGAGATATCTTTCGTATTTATTTTATATTTAAACTATGTGACCTGATTTCAAGCTTATTATTTTAGTGTACGATACATGTGCACATGTTCACCTGGATTACACGTGGTCGAGATCGATATCCGCCATGTTTTGTTTACATTGACATGCAGCTACGATGATTTGCTAATTATAGCAGTTATGCCTCATAAATATCAACACAACTTTCCTCCGTGTCATTATTGGCATTGATAAAACACATATTTTCACCCCTCGGACGTACTGGCACTCGATTTATAACTTAAAATGAATCATTTTATATTTTCTTTCACTTTATGATTGGGGTTGCACTGTTTCCGGTTTGGAGAAGTTACCCATCATGACGTCAAGTTGTGTACTACGTCATTGGTGCTTTACTAGATCTGCCCAAAACTATATATACTAGTGTAATTTACCGTTCCAGCAGTTCGTTGAGCTCGATGCACAAACCACTTCGGGAACCAGAAACCATAGTAAGGTGGAATTGTCTGAAAATTCCATAGTTCTACATATTTTCTTGGATAATTTTTTTTATTTATATGAGTGCCAATCATTGCCAGTATACTAAAATACACCCCCCACTTTTTTTCGTGAATATTTTGTTTACCAATTCAAAGTAATAACACAGGACAGCCAGGTTTTGTGTAAATTTTATTACTTATATCAGCTACTGACTTAATTAATAAATATCTTTTGAATCTTTATCCATGGACTTGCGTTTTTCTCTTTCTCTTGTTGATCGTCACACATTACCATATTAGAGGACATGGATCCTATATAAAAACTGGTGGTCGTTATAAATCTACTATCTTATAAATTGAGTATTAAATTTGTAGCCTCCCGATTGGGTACGTTACAGCCATGATTAGTGATATTTTTATGGAAGCATCCTCAGATACTGTAGATTCTAGTTGTTCAAATCATAACCCAAGTGATCCAAGTTTTACATTAAAATATATCTTTAAACAATCTTTTTCTAAATTATAGCAAAGCCATGATTAGTGATATTTATATGGAAGTATCCTCGGGTAGTGTAGAATTAAATTTGTTCAAATCATAACCTCCAAGGCTAGGGAAGGGTCTCAATTGTTGATCAAAGTTTTACATAGGAAAATAAAGGGAAAAATTCCAAAAACAGAAAAGCTATGTGAAGTCATATTGACATGTAAGCATCCTCATGTATTGAAGATTTCAATTTGTTCAAATCATGAGTACCCTTTGGTTTAGGGAGGAAAATGATGGGGAGTCAAATTTAAATGATTTCATAGTAATATATACTAAGTACTTGTCAAACAATTTTTTTTAAATCTATAAAAGTCTCCAATATCTTTTACAATATCTTTAAAAGAACAAGTAAGCAATGATTCATTAAATTTGCATGAGAGCATATTAATAAAAAAGATGGAAGAACAGCAAAACCATGAGAATTCATGTTTAATTTGTTGGGGTCACATACAGCAAGCTGCACACGCTTGATCAGGTCATATTTACATGCAAAAAGAAGTCATCATCTCAGGTATTTAAGATTCAAATTTGTTCAAATAATGATCTCCCACCGAAGATGGGGCTAGAATAGACAAAAAAAATTTAAACAGAGGAACATATCCAAGAACGAACTCTTGATTTCCGCGTACATTTTTCAGCCATTTGATTTAATATTAATGACAGTTTGGCCAATAAATCTTCGTTTAATAAAGAGAACAGTTAAATGGTTATTGATAAATTATTTTAATACCGGTGATAAATAGTCACTTTGTAAATTTCTTTGCTCTTGCCGTTCACATGACTGACAAAGCGTCTGCATTTGAGTGTTTCTTCCTTGCCCTATGAGTAACTGTTAAATTGTAGGCTTCTTTTTCTTGTAGCCATCTGTTTGTTTGACCAGTCGGGTTTTTCAAATTTTCATCCAACTCATGGCTGCATTATCCGTTCGTAAGAGGACTTCCTAACCATATACATGTAAATAGGAATGAAAAGTCTTGAGTGCAGTAACAAGTGCTAGGAGCTCTTTCCGAGTCACACATTATTGTTGTTCATGCTTGTTCATTGACTTACTCTTGTATGCTATCACTCTCTCAATTTTTGGTGTCAGAAGTGGGATGCTATATTCCAAATAGCAACCTGTGATATGAATCCATGTCCATTAATTTTATTGCTCAGCTGTCCAGTGTGTTGGTTTTTGTATGTACATAGTGTATATAAATACATATTATAGAAATGAACTGATAAAATTTTATTCACATAAAATTAAGACTTATGTACAATGGCAGAAACACCATCCCATGATCCATAAGTTCAGTTGAGAATTGTAGATGAGGTAGGGCAAGGAGATGAATTGTTGGATACCCCCCCCCCTACTATATGAGACTTGGCATACCAAGTGACGCCCAAATTCCAGATATAGACCCTGATAATTATTCCAGAAAAGAGTTATGCTAGACCCTAAAAGTACCCCTTCCCGTACGTCATTTATGAGCAGCCAGTTAGAAGACATTGACCAGGTTGTCTCAGGTATGCCCATAGGGATAAAGCCTGAACCATACAATGCCCAATTTCAGGACTGTGCCGTGCTAGGTAGATGGCCAGATAGAACAAAATTATTTTTTCTTGCAGCAAGTTTTAGAGACCAGGCCAGAACCTATTATATGAGTCTCTCAACTGAAGACAAAGGTTCCTTTATATCCCTAGTAAATAAGTTAAACCAAAGGTTTGGTAATACCAAAAATCAAAATAAGTGGCTATCAAAGTTAGAAATGAGGAAACGACAACCAGGTGAGTCAATCGCTGTGCCAGGTGACGACATCCGCCAGATGGCACAAAGAGCCTACTGTAATCTAGACACCCTAGCCTAAGAGGCTTTACTTTTGAACCAGCTATACAAGATAATTTCCCTAGAAATGAAGTGCAGTTGCATTGACAAGGATTGCTAGACCATTGCAGAGGCAGTTGATGTCATAGAAAGGTATGAATCCATCCTCGGGGATGGCGCGGAAAAACGGAAGTTAAATGTACGCGCGGTTGAGAGTGATGTTACCAGAAAAAAGCACCTGCAGGAAAACCAAGCACGTTTTCAAGAAGCACTGATACAGACTCAACCATGCAAAATCTGACCACCCGGTTGGAACACCTTGAGAGAAATGCTACAGGGACCCGAAAGAGCTCATACTGTCCAAACCAGACCAACAGAGATTGCTTTATTTGTCATTCACCTGAACCATTTTATGAAGTATTGGCCTCAAAGATTCCAATCACAGAGAAGACGAAGTCAAACCCCGAACAATAATAAGCTAGAACAAGCGGGGGGGGGGGGTATAATGAATCAGGGAAACTAAGCGATGAAGCAGCGGGAGAAGAGGGGTTTGCGGCTGACTGTAATGCTTGAGGGGGCCATATTGGGGAGGGTAATGACAGGTGGGATAATGAATTTTATACTTTGGCAAAAATTTATGATAATGAAATACATCTTCTTGTGGACAGTGGGTCAACCGCGTCCATAATTTCAAAGTCTACTTTTAATGGACTGATTCTGAAAGTTTTCTAGAACCAATAACAAACAAAATATCAGATGTAAGTGGTAACCAAATATCAAACTATGGCTCAACCTACTTACCAGTGACTCTTGGGAGAACAACTTACCAACAGAAGTTTATCGTTTGTGATGATATAGACCAAGGTGGCATTTTGAGTAAAGATTTCCTTTTGAACCATGTTCAGAAAATCAAATTTTATCAGCGCCTAGTCCTTCTTACCAAAGAACCTGATGAAAACCAGTGTTGTATGGAGGGACGAACATGAAATGCCGAGTTCTGTTACAGAGTGCAGTTACCTTGCCAACAAATTCAGGTGCCCTGCTACCGATCAAAATACTAAATGCAGAATACCTGACTGAGACTGGACTACTTGAACCTGAATTGAATCTTGAAAATGCCTTCCTTGTCACAGGAGTGATTGACCTGCAAAGGAAACAACTGTCAGTAAATGTCTTGAACACTAGCGAGAACCCTCTGACGCTCTATGTTAACCAACAACATGGTACCTGTGTTCCATACTCAGATTTGACAGGTGAAAACCAGAACTTCACCAGAGCAGTGCACAGAGTCACTTAGTGACAATGAAGGGACAGTGCCGACCTACCTTAGTGATTTATTAGAGAGAAGCTCTGTACATTTGAATGCTGACCAAACAAAGGTGCTAGGAAATCTTAAAATCAAATACAAGGATGTATTTTCCCAGTCTTCTAATAACATTGGACGAACCAATCTTGCCGAACACAAAATAAATACTGACACTGCCTACCCCATTCGACAGCCAGGGAGGCGTTTACCAATTGGAAAGAGAGAAATCGAGAAGGAGGAATTACAAAAGATGATAGATAGAGGCCAACATAGTTCACGTCATTAAAAAAAATCACAGTACGATTCTGTGTAGACTACCGTCGCCTCAATGACGTCACAATTAAAGATGCATATCCCCTTCCCAGGCGTGATGAATGTTTAGATTGTTTAGCACAAGCTAAGCGGTTTAGCTCTATGGATTTGAATTTAGGATTCTGGCATACAGAGAAAACAGGATTTAATACAAGCCTAGGATAATACCAATATACTGACATGCCATTCGGATTGGCCAACTCACCTTCTACCTTTGAGCGACCCTTGGAAAATGTCCTACGAGGAATGAAATGGCAGGAATGCCTTGTATACATGGACGATATCAAAGCACCAAGCAAGACATTTACTGATGGTCTGGAAAGGTTAGAGCATATTTTTCAACGACTTCTCAAAGCCAACCTAAAATTAAAGCCTTCCAAGTGCACATTTTTTTCAAAGAGAGATTAATTTTTTTGACAACATTGTATCTGAGTCCGGTGTCACTACTGACCCTCAGAAAATAGATGCTGTAGTAAACCGGCCAGTTCCAATCTCTGCTAAACAAACGAGAAATTTTCTCGGTCTTTGCTCGTATTATAGGAGGTTTGTCAAAGGATTTGCCCAGATCGCAAAGCCACTCCATAGCATATGTGAAAAGGCCGCCAAATTCCAATGGTCTGATGAATGCTAGCACTCTTTTGATTCGCTGAAACGAAAATTAACAGAAGCTACAATATTGGCTTATCCTTTGCCAGGCATAGGTTTCATCTTAGTTACGGATGCAGGCAACAAGGCTGTTGGTAGTGTACTGTCACAAGTCCAGAAAGGTACAGAGAGTGATAGCATAGTAAGATACTGAACAAAATTGAACAATAATATTATGTGACTGGGTAGGAGCTCCTAGCATATGTTACTTCACTCAAGACTTTCATTCCTATTTATATGGCCAGGAAGTCCTCTTACGAACAGATAATGCAGCCATAAGTTGGATGAAAAATTTGAATAAAACCCGACTTGCCAAACAGTCAGATGGCTACAAGAAAAAAAGACCTACAATTTAACAATTACTCATAGGGCAGGGAAGAAATACTCAAATGCAGACGCTTTGTCTAGAAGGCCTTGCCAGTTATGTTAACGGCAAGAGCAAAGACATTTGCATAGCGACAGCGAAGAAGAAACAAATGAAATTAATCTAGAAATGCAAGTATGTGAAGTAACCAGAAGTGATGAATTGAATAGTATGATTTCTACTGATAGTGGATTAGTCCTAGATGGCTGGCAGCTTGACTCAGTTCATCAGTCGCAGTTGGATGACAACGAAATTTCACCATTACTTGTGTCAAAACAGTCCAACGAACCTCGACCAGCCTGGAATAATGTTTCACATGGATCTGGAATACTGAAGACCCTATGGAGGATGTGGGATAGATTGAAAGTGTTGCATGGGGTACTAACTGACGTTTGATTCATGATGATGGTCAAACAGGTCATCTTCAACTTATTGTTTCTACATCTCTGCGAGGTCAAGTGCTGAAGCATGATCTTCCCTCAGGAGGCCATCTAGGTGCAGAGAAGACCCTTGACAAAATAAAGAAAAAAGAATCAACCACAATAGCAAACATTCTGGTCAATGAAATTACTAAGTATTTGTAGGTTTGGCACCCCCCTTCAAATCCATTCCGATCAGGGTAGGTCATTTGAATCCAATCTTTTTAAAGACATGTTCCGGATTGAGAAAACGAGAACTGCCAGTCAGAGACCCCAAGACAATGGCAGCGTAGAACGTTTTAACAGAACTTTAATCAGCATGCTAACCATGTATTGTGACAAAAACCAGAGACTTTGTGATGATGTTCTGCCACAGGTAATGGTGGCATATCGGTCTTCTATTCACTCTAGTACTGGTGTATCTCCAAACAAAATGATGCTAGGTAGAAACATAATAATACCCATGGAAGCTATCATTCCAAGGCCCAATGAATCTAGTGATGAAGAATTCTCCGAGGCAGATAACTATGTTCAGATACTACAAGAAAATTTTTCTAGCATTCACAACTTTGCCAGAAAACACTTGAAACAAAATGCAGATTATCAGAAAAAGAACTATGACACAAAAACCCACGTTAGGAAATTTTAGGAGGGAGAACCTGTCTGGTTGTATGATGCATCAAGAAAAATGGGAGTATATAGCGAGTTGACATGAAATTGGAAGGGCCCCTATATGATAACAAAGAAATTAGATGATATTACATTCCTAGTCAAGAGATAATATACTTCCTTATAAAGGAAAGCACCCACAAAATGGTACAAAAAGTTTTACAGAGACAGGTGTTATTGTAATGCAGAAATCCTTGTATTTATTTATTTTATCCTTGAGCCAGTGTAGGGAGGGGACAGACGTGCACAATCTATGGCCCATGCACATTGTTGGTCGACACAGTGATAGGAAGGTGACGAATGTGTGTACTCTATGGCCCTCACTGTGGTTCATACCGAGATGAAAATGGCCACTACATCTCATGGTACAACCTTAGCTATGTAAATATGTGAAGTAGTTATAAGGAGCTACTTGAGAGGTGACAGGATGATCTAGTAGATAGCCATAGGCTGTTGAGGTAAGAAACAATTGGGGTTGCTGTGGTTGTTTGTTTTTAGCTCTACTGGTCAGAGACCAGAAGAGCTTATGCGTCCTGTCCGTCTGTAAACACTTTTTCAAAATTCTACTCCTCCTACAGTTTTGGTCTGATTTCAATATAACTTGGCACACAAGTAGACTACACTAAGATATCAGTGAACGGTGTTGCCGTGGTTACTAAAAATAGAAATTTCTGTGAAAAACATTTTGCTACTCCTCCTACAGTTTTGGTCAGATTTCAATATAGCTTGGCACACAAGTAAACTACACTAAGATGCATAAATCTGTATCGATGAAAGCTGTTGCCGTGGTTACTCAAAATAGAAATTTCTGTGAAAAATATTCAAAATGCTACTTCAAATACAGTTTGTGTCTGATTATCATATAATTTGGCATGCAAGTAGACTACACTGAGATACATAATTATCAGTTTTGTGTTTTTGATTTTGATGAATGATGTTGCCATAGTAATTTAAATTAAAATTCTGTAAAATTATATTAAAAAATACTCCTACAGTTGTAGTCTTATTGCAATCTTGCCACAAAAAGAGACTTAATCAAGAATTATTATTCTATTTATTGCTTTTGTAAAGTTTTAAGTCCAAACTGCTACTTTTCTCTTCCTTTAGTATAAGTACAAACCAGTAGAGCTACAGTCTCGACAGAGACTTTGGTTTATTTTGGCCTGCATAGTTAATACGTACCAAAATAAACCATTAAAGTTATCATTGAGAGTTTTTGTTGTTATTTGTACCATGGCCGGTGGCGTCTCATTTTCCAACATCCTGTGATTTCCATTTACATCCAATTGTCGCATATCCATGTCCTTTTTTTTATTCCCATTCTGTTGGTAATTTTCCTGGAGAGATTCCATGTGTGTTACCTACATAGCAGGTCTGGACGATTTCTAAATGTGAAAAGGCTGCCAAATTCCAATGGTCTGATCAATGCCAGCACTCTTTTGATTCGCTGAAACGAAAATTAACAGAAGCTACAATATTGGCTTATCCTTTGCCAGGCATAGGTTTCATCTTAGATACGGATGCAGGCGACAAGGCTGTTGGTAGTGTACTGTCACAAGTCCAGGAAGGTACAGAGAGTGATAGCATACATGAGTAAGACATTGAACAAGATTGAACAATAATATTATGTGACTGGGTAGGAGCTCCTAGCATATGTTACTGCACTAAAGACTTTCATTCCTATTTATATGGCCAGGAAGTCCTCTTACGAACGGATAATGCAGCCATTAGTTGGATGAAAAATTTGAAGAAAAAAAACCCGACTTGCCAAACAGTCAGATGGCTACAAGAAAAAGACACATACAATTTAACAATTACTCATAGGAAAGGGAAGAAACACGCAAATGCAGACGCTTTGTCTAGAAGGCAAGAGCAAGGACATTTGCATAGCGACAGTGAAGAAGAAACAAATGAAATTACTCTACAAATGCAAGTATGTGCAGTAACCAGAAGTGATGAATTGAATAGTATGATTTCTCCTGAAAGTGGATTAGTCCTAGATGGCTGGCAGCTTGACTCAATTCATCAGTCGCAGCTGGATGACAACGAAATTTCACCATTACTTGTGTCAAAAGAGTCCAACGAACCTAGACCAGCCTGGAATAATGTTTCAAATGGATCCGGAATACTGAAGACCCTATGGAGGATGTGGGATAGATTGAAAGAGTTACATGGGGTACTAACTGACGTTTGATTCATGATGATGGTCAAACAGGTCATCTTCAACTTATTGTTTCTACATCTCTGCGAGGTCAAGTGCTGAAGCATGATCTTCCCTCAGGAGGCCATGTAGGTGCAGAGAAGACCCTTGACAAAATAAGAAACTAAATGTACTGGCCAAAAATGAAAAGGGACATAGAGAAATATTGTTCACAGTGTGTACTTCCAATAGAGGTCTTTTACATCAATGTTTGGTTGAATTTCCTATGGAACGGGTAGCCATTGATATCCTTGGCCCCCTTCCTCTTTTAGAGAATGGCAATAGATATATTTTGGTGATATATGATTGTTTAAGTAAATGGGCTGAGGCATTTGCCATACCAGACCAAGAATCAACCACAATAGCAAAAATTCTGGTCAATGAAATTATTTGTAGGTTTGGCACCCCCCTTCAAATCCATTCCGATCAGGGTAGGTCATTTGAATCCAATCTTTTTAAAGACATGTTGTCAATGTTTCGGATTGAGAAAACGGGATCTACCAGTCATAGACCCCAAGACAATGGCAGCGTAGAACGTTTTAACAGAACTTTAATTAGCATGCTAACCATGTATTGTGACAAAAACTGGAGACACTGTTATGATGTTCTGCCACAGATAATGGTGGCATATCGGTCTTCTATTCACTTTAGTACTGGTGTATCTCCAAACAAAATGATGCTAGGTAGAAACATAATAATGCCCATGGAAGCTATCATTCCAAGGCCCAATGAATCTAGTGATGAAGAATTCTCCGAGGCAGATAACTATGTTCAGATACTACAAGAAAATTTTTCTAGCATTCACAACTTTGCCAGAAAACATTTGAAATAAAATGCAGATTACCAGAAAAAGAACTATGACACAAAAACCCACGTTAGGAAATTTGAGGAGGGAGAACCTGTCTGGTTGTATGATGCATCAGGAAAAATCGGAGTATATAGCAAGTTGACATGAAAATGGAAGGGCCCCTATATGATAACAAAGAAAATAAATGATATTACATTCCTAGTCAAGAGATCAAAAAAGCACAGAGGCAAAGTATACCACATTGATAGACTACTTCCATATAAAGGAAAGCGCCCACCAAAATGGTACAAAAAGTTTTACAGAGACAGGTGTTATTGTAATGCAGAAATCCTTGTATTTATTTATTTTATCCTTGAGCCAGTGTAGAGAGGGGACAGACGTGCACAATCTATGGCCCCCATTGTTGGTCGACACAGTGATAGGAAGGTGACGGATGTGTGTACTCTATGGTCCTCACTGTGGTTGATACAGAGATGAAAATGGCCACTACATCTCATGGTACAACTATGTGAAGTAGTTATAAGGAGCTACTTGAGAGGTAACAGAATGATCTAGTAGATAGCCATAGGCTGTTGAGGAAAGAAACAATTGGGGTTGCTGTGGTTGTTTGTTTTTAGCTCTACTGGTCAGAGACCAGAAAAGCTTATGCGTCTGTCGTCCGCCAGTCTGTCTGTCCGTCTGTAAACACTTTTTTTTAAAAGCTACTCCTCCTACAGTTTTGGTCTGATTTCAATATAACTTAGCACACAAGTAGACTACACTAAGATACATAATTTTGTTTATCAGTTTTTGATTTCGATGAACGGTGTTGCCTTGGTTACTAAAAATAGAAATTTCTGTGAAAAACATTCAAAATGCTACTCCTCCAACAGTTTTGGTCATTTCAATAGAGCTTGGCACACAAGTAGACTACACTAAGATACATAATTCTATGTATCGGTTTCTGATTTCGATGAAAGCTGTTGCTGTGGTTACTCAAAATAGAAATTTCTGTGAAAAACATTCAAAATGCTACTTCAAATACAGTTTGTGTCTGATTATCATATAATTTGACAAGCAAGTAGAGTACACTGAGATACATAATTATCAGTTTTGTGTTTTTGATTTTGATGAATGATGTTGCCATAGTAATTTAAATTAAAATTCTGTAAAATTACATTAAAAACTACTCCTACAGTTGTAGTCTCATTGCAATCTTGCCACAAAAAGAGACTTAATCAAGAATCATTATTCTATTTAATTATTGCTTTTGTAAAGTTTTAAGTCCAAACTGCTACTTTTCTCTTCCTTTAGTAAAAGTACAAACCAGTAGAGCTACAGTCTCGACAGAGACTTTGGTTTGTTTTGTCCTGCATAGTTAATACGTACCAAAATAAACCATTAAAGTTATCATTGAGAGTTTTTGTTATTTGTACCATGGCCGGTGGCGTCTCATTTTCCAACATCCTGTGATTTCCATTTACATCCAATTGTCGCATATCCATGTCCTTTTTTTTATTCCCATTCTGTTGGTAATTTTCCTTGAGAGATACCATGTGTGTTACCTACATAGCAGGTCTAGACGATTTCTAAATAAGGAAGTCAAGAGCGATAACCGTGAACTGCTATAAATACACAAAATAAACGAGGTGCTAATTCTTCTGACCAATCAGATAACAGCATTTAGACAAACCCATGAACAAATAAATAAAACACGTAGTTTTAAAGTTTTTTGCTCAAAAGATTTTTTAGAACAAACTCTTTGTAAACTTTATGCACATTTAAGAATAATATATTATACTAGTATTTATGACAATTCTACTGTGAATAAACACGACTCGAAAGGTTAGAATACGTTTTAAGGTCAAGATCTAGTGAATGACTGTAGAGTAATTTTTTTGGTGCTAGATCTATTATGACGTCATAATCAATTTAATCTTTTACGGCTCTAGTAAAATTTATGTAGTAAGTAGTGTATTTTCATGGCATTAAATATGAAATCATATGAAAAGTAGTCCCGATACCTATATAAAATTTATATTCTTTTAAAGAAGATGCCATGAACATACAATTTTTGTTTTCCGAGAACCTGTAGGCAATCTGGAAACATTTACTTTGTCGAATATGATAAAAATTGTTCATACCTGGTTTTTCTTAATATTTCATTGAAAATGACAGTCTGAAATATGATTTTCATCTTGTTTTTCTACAAACTATGCCCCGATTTTGACCAAGTATTATATTTGTAAAGCATCATTAAAGAAATTTATTTCTCAAATTTGATCAATCTGTAGGCATCTTTCATTTACTAGATCTTTACCTTAAGTGGGATTAAAAATCTGTCACTATAGTAGGTAGGAATCCCAACAGTTAATCTAACATTAAAAATTTGATATAAATACGGAAAATTTTCAGTTTTTTTAGCCTGACATAAACATCTTATTTATGGTGGCATATTTCTGCCCCTTGTGTGCGAGTTATTTTTCTATCAAATATGTCGATATGCAAGATAGATATGTTAACATGCAACATAGCTATGTCAACATGGAACATAATTATGTTGATATGCAAGAAAATTGCAATAAGATAAAAATTATAAAAAATCTTCAAAATTTCTCAAACATTGCCCACATGTGACATCCAACATCCTAAATGCTACTTATTTATGTTAACGTGCAAGATAAATATGTTGACATGCAACTTAGATATGTAAACATGCAACTTATTCATGTCGACATGCAACTTGTATATGTCGACATGCAACTAAGATATGTTAATATGCAACTTATTTATGTTGACATGCAACTTATTTATGTTGACATGCAACTTATTTATGTCGACATGCAACTTGGTTATGTTGACATGCGAGATAAATATGTTGACATGCAACTTATAAGTTGCATGTCGGCATAACTAAGTTGCATGTTTACATGAATTAGTTGCATGTCAACATATTTATCTGGCCTGTCAAAATAAATAAATTGCATGTCAACATAAATAAGTTGCATGTCAACATAAATAAGTTGCATATCAACATATTTATCTTGCATGTCAACATATTTATCTTGCATGTCAACATAACTAAGTTGCATGTCAACATAAATAAGTTGCATGTCAACATATTTATCTTGCACGTTAATATAAATAAGTAGCATCTAGCATGTTGGATGTCACATGTGGGCGATATTTGAGATTTTGAAGATTTTTTATAATATTTATTTGATTGCAATTTTCCTGCATGTCAACATATTTATGTTGCATGTTGACATTACTATCTTGCATGTCAACATATTTATCTTGCATGTCGACATATTTGATAGAAAAATAACTTCCACACAAGGGGCAGAAATATGCCACCATACTTATTGAATGGAAGTTTGTCTTTATTATTTTCTGAGTGTTTATTACAAAATCGTCCATATGCAGTTTCTCATATATGCGAGGTAAGATATAGGGATACATCACATTCATGTATTATTATTCTCTTTCCTCCATGTTTACGTCTTTCCTTATGGATGGCGTAAGGCTACATAGCTTAAAAACATTCGGCGCTCATGAAACCCGTAATATTTTAAAACTATGTGTAGTCTATACGATAAACACTAACAAGTGTGGAGTGGATCTATTCTATATTCAAGCAGATGAAAATCGGACGTCTAAGCAAAATTGTATTCCAACATATAGTTTATTCTGGTAAATTTTATGATATAACTTGATAAGAAATTGCTAGTGTGATTTATTCCTCCGTAAACAATTATATTGTATCATGCATTATTTTATTTTTCGTTATCGAGATAAAAATGTCAATGTTCACGGTAAATATGTGGGGAATACCGTATTCTTCAAAAGTTTTCATCTTACTTCCAAAGGTTTTAAGCTCACTTGAGCCGAAGGCTCAAGAGAGCTTTTCTGGTCACATTTTGTCCGTCGTCCGTCTGTCTGTCGGTCCGGGAGATAATCAAGAAAAGATAAAAATAGGGTGGAGTCACTAAAGAAAATCTTCTGCTCAAGAACCACTGGGCCATAAATGCTGAAACTTATGTGGAAGCATTCCTGGGTAGTGTAGATATCAAATTGTTAAAATCATGACCCCCAGGGAAGCTTTTCTGATCACATTTTGTCCGTCGTCCGTCTGTCTGTCCGTCCGGGAGATAATCAAGAAAAGATAAAAATAGGGTGGAGTCACTATAAAAATCTTCTGCTCAAGAACCACTGGGCCAGAAATGCTGAAACTTATGTGGAAGCATTCCTGGGTAGTGTAGATATCAAAGTGTTAAAATCATGACCCCCAGGGTTAGGGCGGGGCAACAATAGGGAACCCAAATTTTACATAGAAATATATAGAACAAATCTTTAAAAATCTTCTTCTGAAGAACCACTTGGCCAGAAAAGCAGAAACTTATGCTGAAGCATCCTTGGGTACTGTAGATATTAGATTGTTAAAATCATGACCCTCAGGGGTAGGACGGGGCAACAATAGGGAATCCAAGTTTTACAAAGAAATATATAGAACAAATCTTTAAAAATCTTCTTCTGAAGAACCACTGGGCCAGGAAAGCTGAAACTTATGTGGAACCATCTTTGGGTAGTGCAGATATTAAATTGTTAAAATCATGACCCCCAGGGGTACGATGGGGCCACAATAGGGAAACAAAGTTTTACATAGAAATATATAGAACAAATCTTTAAAAATCTTCTTCTGAAGAACCACTGGGCCAGGAAAGCTGAAACTTATGTGGAACCATCTTTGGGATAGTATAGATTTTAAAGTTTTAAAATCATAAAAGGGAAGGGGGTAGTTGGGCATGATAGGTATAGCAAGAGGGGGAATCTGGTAAAGAACGGCATCACCCAAGTTACTCAGTTGAGCGATGTGGCCCATGGGCCTCTTGTTTGTTAAAAAATTCTTTTTGAGTAAAAAAAAAAACAAAAGCATGTGTTATCTCTGTTCTTTTAAAATATGTTTTGGAGTGTATAAAAATGCTGTTGTCTGATTGGACAGAAAAATAATAACGTGTACATGTTGTATATTTATAGCAACTTTCAGTTATCGTTCTTGACTTCCATATTTAGAAATCGTCCAGACCTGCATAATCATTGCCAAACTGTAACTACATTCCGAGACACCTGCCATTAGATATACACTTATCAAGTACCATAACTGAACTGAAATGTTTGCCAATGTCATACTTATTCCGAGAATTAGACTCAAATTTTGTTCTAATAGAATGCCATTGAAATGTCACCTTGAGGTTGATAAGCAGCCGTTTAACAAGACCTTCGACAATCGGCGGAAATTGAAGGAGCATCTCACCCCAGCACCACACAAGGCCTTCAAAGTAATATGCCCTTTCTGTATATCAAAAGAGGTTACATTTAACCGTGTGGCGGACCTCAGGGTTCATGCGTCCAAACACAACAAGGATTCTGTAGCTGTAGCCAACATGCCCCTGGAGGAGTTATTGTCAGAGAACAATGCTTTTTGGATTGCTTTCCACCCTGCCCATTATCGAGCCATTATAGAGCTGACATACAAGGAGACCAGTGCGTCCATTCGGCCGAGGGCCATCCTCCTGGAGGCAACTAAGAAATTTTCGTTTCGACCTAGGAAAACCAAACAGGATTGGTAGAGAGGTAGTAGGCACCAGCCTCTAACTTTCAGGCACCTGTGCAGCATGCTGTGTACAGCCCCACCTCTTCAAGCATCTATTCAGTGCTATCCATTTCTTTGATACCTCGGGAGATTTTGCTTTCTTGGAGGACGTTGCCTTTTCGTGTGCACCTTCACAACACCATTTTGTTCGAAGCCAGGAGTACAGGGATCCTCGTAAGGAAGATGGCACTTCAGAACCCCCCCTCACTGCTTTCAAAAGATGAGTTTCAGTCGTTGCATGAATGGAACTCAAATGCAAAACACTTGGCTTTTGCGTTGGGAGTAGACGTAAAATACTTCAAGGGTGCGCCATCTTACAGCAAGCCTAAGATTCCAAGTTCCCCAGTCCCTGAAATCGAACTATATGCAGAATCCGACTTTGATGCAGGATCCTTTGGGCCATCAACCATAGATGCTCACTTCAAGACCCCTACCTATGAGCCATCAAATACAGTTCCATAATCATCTGCAATGCTCACCAACAGGTACGAACTACAGCCCGAAAAGAAACGTGTAGAATCCAGGCTTCCCCAGCTGCTTCTCATTCCAAACCCCAAATTGTTGAGGCCTCCACTGTTCCAAGTACATCTCCTTCACGACCTTCCGGAGCCAAAAGATCCTTATCTCCTTCACAAGTCTCCAGCCCGGGGTCCCTGGTAGAAAGAGCGAAGAATCTATTAGCCAGAGGTTGCATGCCTGTATTTCCACCTGTCAGGAGACAGTGGGAGAAGGAAGAAACGTTAATATTGAAAAGTGGAACTATTAATATTAGATGGCCTCCTAAGAAATTTTCTGCAATGACCCCTGATAGGAAGTTGTTAGAACTGGAATTTACCGCGCTGACATTAAAGAAGAGCAAGCCAAATGGTGAAGATGCTTTAGATAGGGCCACACTGTAAGATGAATTTAATTTCTTGGCACTACCTGTTACTCCAACTCTTTCGCCAAAGAAAATTAACAAGCCGCAAGTAAAATGTAGGGTTACCTGTATCAATCAATTCGGGACATTGCAAATGGAACTTCTCAAACTTCCCACGATGAGGCACTATTGGTATTCTTGGAGTACGGAGCTGGAAGAAGACAACTTCTTTGGGTTGATCTTATTGCCAGCATTGATGCTGCTGGTGTGACGCTAAGACTTAATGATTGAGTATGATAGTTAGAACTCTATTTTTGCATACATTGTAATTCAGGAGAATTAACATTCTTCGGTAGGGAAAGTGTAAGACCTATAGCCTATCCTGTGTAATATATAATAATATTTTAGCATCAGTCAGCTCTGCCATTGTACTTTATTGCACTGTGTAATTTATTGCTGCATTTTAGCAGACATGTTATTTTAATTGTTGATGATACAGTTCATGTAAGGTATTTATTCTATTCATAGCATATGTTGATATTTCTCATTTAATTCAGTTTTTCATGAATCCGATCACAGACCTTTTAAAACTACGTGATTTCTTGCAGTTATTCATGGACTTGGGTGGAGAAATCATTACTTAAATGAACTGTTATAGCGGGATTTATTTGTTCTGGATACTCTTGCATACAAACCGCTGCCATCTTTGTTGATGTGACGTACATACTAGCCAGAGTTTTGCATTTTGTATTTCTATGATTATACCGATCGTGTATTATTTGAAATAACTCAGATAATTGCTTTAACAATTATTACAAACTATTTATAATAATAAGGCATGTCAGTTGTACATTTAATAACTTATCATTTGTTCGTATTTGATAGTAACTAGTTTGACATCGTCTGCGTTACGATTCAATGTTTTTATGACAATTATACATATTTATAGAAACTTTATATTTACTTACAGTTTGAGATAACATCGAGCACAGTCATTTTATTTATTTCTTGTGTATTTGTTAAATCAGAGCTTGTTAGGTCACCTGGGTAAACTCAGGTGACCTATTGCTATCAGTTTTCGTCTGTCGTCGTGCGGTGTGCGTCGTGTGTTAGCATTTGAACATTTTCAGCTTCTTCTCTGCAACCGCTCAACCAATTTCAACCAATTTTGGCATAAAGCATCTATAGGTGAAGTAGCTGCAGATCTGTAGCTCTCCGAAAAAATATATTGATAGACCGGAGAGCTACAGATCTGCAGCTATAGGTGAAGGGGAACAAAAATTATGAATTTCATGGTCCCTGTCCCCCTGGGACATGAGGGGTGGGGCCAAAACCACTAAAATTAGTGCAATCTTTAAGAATCTTCTCCTTTACTCCTGGATACCAAGCAGTCAAACTGTTGGCATGATTGTAATGGGCAATGAGTCCTCTACCAAAATGGTGAAATTCATGGCCCCAGGGTCAGGGGTTCTAGTGCGAGGGCGGGGCTATATAGATTATATAGTGAAAATGCATTGATTCTTTGAAAATCTTCTTTTCTGCTCCTGGGTATTAAATGAACCAACTAAGTACATAGTTATAATGAGCAAGAGTGCCTCTACCAAAATGGTGAATTTTATGGCCCCAGGGTCAGGGGTTCTGGTGTTACGGAGGGGCTCTATTGATTATATAGTGAAAAAGCATTAAGTCTTTGAAAATCTTCTCCGCTCCTGGGTATTGAATAAACTAACTAAGTACATAGTTATAATGAGCAAGAGTGCCTCTACCAAAATGGTGAATTTTATGGCCCAATGGTCAGGGGATCTTGTCTATTTATTATATAGTGAAAATGCATTAAATCTTGGTAACCAAACTAAGCAATTGCTAGGCGTATAATATTGATGAGCAATGATGCCTCTTTCAAAATTGTGAATGCCATAGCATCTATTTCAAAACGTTAACCAAATTCGATCATTTGAAAGTTGTTGCATGAATCTCAGGTGGCCTGTAAGGCCCATGGGCCTCTTGTTTTTAATTATCTATCTTTTGTGTTCGGCAAACTTGTTTTGCATTGTACGGCAAGTCTCATGCAACGATTGGTCGGTTGTCACCATACAGTCATCTTAGTAGTTAAGCCCTTTCACGTGTACCTTAGAATAAGAGTCGATTGGCCAGTTATGGCAGATAATTTGTCGGAAGTTCAACAAGCGCCAAATATAAATTGTGGTGACGGTCATCTTGGTGCCCCGCCTCTTTTTACAATATCCCTGTGCGGTAGACGCCACCGACCAAACTAATGTATTATACTTGATGCTGTTATTGCTCAATATTGCTGAAACGTGTTAATAAATTATTGTTATCTGTGAGAAACGCTCGTTCTGTTTATAAAACTGAACCAGGATGAAACAGGTTGAGATCACTACCTTATATGGAAGGCAATTTTCAACACGTGACGATGTCTTCGTCACACCCGTTCTCCAATCAAGTGAATGAGTCCCAAAGCATGACACTCTACTACGTGTTTACGATTCAATGGCGACACGTGGTTTTCGTCGGTTTACTGCACATTATTTAACTCGTCACCGGAAAAACTAGAGAGCTTCTTTATCACTTTATAAGACCGAAATTGAAAGATTATATTCTAAAGGTATTGCTCTATGCTCACATTTAATATTGGAGTTGTTTTAGATGATTAATAGTTGCTTCGAATACCGTACAAACGGTTTGACGTTTGCATGCACATAAAACATTTTCTGATAATATTGATTGGTTAAATAATAATTGCACACCTTCTCCTGATGTCTAAAACCAAGGACCTATATACTACCTGCTAAAACTATGTACACGTTTATCACGTGAAAAAAACTCAATGTTTTATCGACACGATAGCACAGGTCTACGTCTCTTTGAACAATGGTTTAGGCCGATGTATTATAAGTTGATATAAGGCTTCATAAAGCAAATTTTGCAAATGTGAGCATAGAAATGAAAGATTATATATCATTTTAAATATTTCTTTCATAAATCTCAAAAAAGAATTGAAAATAAGTTTCCAATGGACAATTCAAGTTGCCCTTTATTTTCAACACAGCTGGGTTCTTGTAGTAGCCCACAATGCATTGCGGCTCATTCAGCAGTAGGTAAAGTAAACAGATAGCTAATTTACATGCAAATTTATGCTGACGTCAGAAAATCTAGTGGTCTCGACCTGTGAAAGTACAACTCTACTTGTGTGTACAATATGATGTTATATTTTGTAACACCCATCCATTGGGACCTAACAATATTTTAAAAAGACTTTTCCTAAATTTTACTAAAACCAAGTAGCCTAAACTGTTTTTAGGGTTATAGAATATACAAGAGAATGACAATTATAACGATATTTTGACATTTTGTACGAAAAGATACAAAAAAGATCTTTATAGCATTTGTCACAAGACCTTTAAAGTCAATATGTTCACATATTTCAATGTAGTTATGTTAATATCAAATGAGAGTCTCGGACTGACAACTTTTTTCATGTCAACTTCTTAGGTTTCGTGAATATTTTGTTTTTCTCAAATATTAATAATACCAATATGACCCACAAAATGTTTTTTTAAATGTATAACAATGAAATTTTAATTGGTTTGTGATTAATTTCTATGCATGTATCTATATACAAATTTAAAAATGAGTAATATTCAAATTAATGACGGAGGGCTTCAGTTTACGTTGTTGCTGTTGTTAAAAATAATAACATCCTATATTTCATCACACGTAAATGTTCAATGGTATATGAACCCTAAAGTAATCAGATTGCCAACTGTTTGATAATTTTTTAATTTGATTGCTAATTAAGATGGTGTGTCTACATATACGGATGAAAGGGTTTATATTCACGTTTCTCTGCTGGGTATTGCTATCCTTTTTACAAGGTAAGTTACGCTGGATTGAAATGTGACTATTTCCCCTCGGATTAAGGAAAGGCAAAAAAAAACAACAACAAAATATTGGTTTTTACTGAAAATTAAATGTAAGACAAATTCCAAACCAGTTCCAAAAGTCTAGATTACTATATTTCATATTCATTCTTATTTAATAATTTTAATCATACTAGCACATTTAATTTTTGAAATTGATATTATTATACTTTTTTTTAAATTACATGAAATTTGGACTTAGAGATATGTAAAAAAAAATTCCATGCAAAAGAAACATGGCTTTGAAGTTTAATTTAATAAAGAGTGTCACAGTTGTTTTATCCCCATTCCTTCCATTTTGCGTGTTTTTAAATATACGTACTATATATACATGTACGAAGATGACTGGACGTCGTACATTGAACAATGCGCTTAAATTTTCAGTATATTTAGAAAGACTTAATTTTTTTACGTTTCTGTAAAATACTGAAATACTTAATTCATATTTAGTTAATATTGGATTGTTTTCAACTGACAGGGAATAGCTATTGAGAATGCTCCTTTCAGGAAATCACTTGTACATGAATCACCATCTCTAGGATCTTATGTAGTCTTACTAACTACATAATCATAATTTATTTCATCCGTCTTATCAATTTCAATGTACATGTTGTATGACAATGCATTAATATTTAAATTATTTTGTAAATAAAGTTTTAGTTTTTAAGACGTCTTAATTGATAACATACATGTAATAATATAACCTTTATTATTAATTTGTCTAGTTTTCGTGCTTCGTAGAAGGTACAGTCGATTGATAAGATCCATAACTATTTTTCATTCAAGGGATACAAAATTTTCATTTACAATATGTTTTTATTAGGTTTAATTTACCTCGTTATGATCCTATATGTACCTTATACTTCAGCAATATATTTAATTGTCCTTCACTTTTGATTATTCTCTTTCACTGATTTACTGTAGGTTTGATTAACTTATAAAAATTCCTGTCTTTAGCATTCATTCTAGCTATTTCTTTCAATAAGTTTAATTTATTTGCTTATTATGCTGTCTATAACTCTTATTTCATACCGGGAGGGGGGGGGGGATTTCTCTTTTTGTTAATAGTGAATTCTAGGTATTGTCCAAAATGAAGTACTTAATGGTCTTGATAACAGAAGGTTTAATTTCAGTTTAGTTTAAGAACTGCTTATCTTTGCCATGGTTCCAACAATTACTATATAACTACTTCTCCTTCTTATTTTACCTAAATAACAAATAATAAAATAGTGTAAGAAGGTACTAAAATATTGCACTTCCAATACTTCTAGTGAATTTTATTAGTTTTCCTCAAAGTAGTTAGTAACAGCGATTCTTTTATTTTGAAACACCCTTACTTAATAATATAATTTATACCGAGCCTTATGATTTCTCCTTCAGTCATAAATAAAATAACTAAACTGCGTATTTTCTACTTTATTTGGTCGAAGTTCAGCTTTATTCCAACTCCAGTATCACTTACATCAGATCTTATCGATTCAACAGTTACTGCACCTTTTACTTTTTAAAATACTGACCATGTCTTTTCATTACTTGGTTGTAACGAAGCCTTTTTGCTCCTACGGTTTGATTCATTCTTCATTTGCTACAATATCTATAATCACTGACCTGATGTTTACTTTACTAGGTTGTAGTGCAGCCTATCGCTCCTACAGATCTTATCGATCCAGTTACAATTACTACTACGATTCCTACAGCTATTACTATTATTCGTATGGAACCTCTGAAATGTAAGTATAGATTGTAGGATCCCTGTGTTCTTCCCCCCAAATGATACTTAAATATATACATTCCCCACGCCACGATTAAGCAAAGTCGAGGCTTTTGTCTTCATTGATGACAGCTGCTTTTTCAATAAAAATAAACCTCGTAAATCCTTATAAATGGTCATTTACAGAATAATTTCGTAAACAACGTTTACATTCTTCACTCAATTTCTGTAAAGTTGATATTAAGAAGACGTTACAGTGTTCCTAACCGACAATATTTATGTTTTCGGAAATAAAGTCATCCAATAATCAGTCGGAATTACGAGTACCAATTTTACCCCATCATTAGCAGAAATCATTTCATTATTTTCATTTATATGAAGTAGAATTTATTAAAAATCGTACACATTAGAAGACAACATATGGATGTGGCTTTCATTTACACATTTAGACATACTAGTATTGATGGCATATAATCAATTAACAACATAATTATATTTCCATTCATATGTCAAAACGATATTCCAGTGAGCATGAAAGAGATATTCTACAGGAAAAACACATTAATGGTAACCGAACAACAAAGTTTTATAAAAGGTTGATACATGTGAACGTGCCGACTTCAACTTTCAAAGCCCCAGGTTCCCTTACTGATGCAGCAATATACCCTTATTCCCCACATATAGGAATTTTCTCTGAGTTAATTCGATACTCAAGGGCATTTTATTTTTACAATATATCCTTATCCCCTGCATATGGTGATTTTTTCTCGGTTAATTCGATACGCAAGAGCATTTTCAACGTACAAATAATTTCTAAAACGTGACAAACAAGTTAATGAAAGAAGATCCCAAATCTAAAACAAATCTGCCAATAAAGGAAACCAGAAGTCTCTGTCGAGACTGTAGCTCTACTGGTTTATACTTAAAACAAAGGAAGAGAAAAGTAGCAGTTGGGACTTGAGACTTTAAATCAGCAATAAATAGAACAAGAGGCCCACGGGCCTTATAGGTCACCTGAGTATCATGTAACAACTTTCCAGCGATTGTATTTGGTTCTTGTTTTAATCCAAAAGCCATGAAATTCACAAATTTTGAAAGAGGCACCATTGCTTATCAATGGCCATATTTCAAAGCATTAATTTATTTTTAGTCAAAGTACCCCCATGGTACCCCTGACCCAGTGACCCTGAAATTATCTATTTTTGAAAGAGGCCCCTCTCTTCATTATAAGGCCAGCATTTTTTTTATGTTTAGGTTTAGTTAAGAACATGAGAATTAAAAAAGTCCCAAAGGAGAAGGAAATAAAAAAAAAATTTGATAAATCAATCATTAACATTTGTACATTCTTTTTTTATGCTATTCTAATAGGCTCCTTACCACTGGACACATAATGCTTACAAATAGGAAAGTAGAATTTAATTGCTTATTTCATCATCTGCCAGTTTGGGCCAGTTATATAAATTTTGTGATGTTGGTCAAAATATATTTTAAAAAATCAATTCTTTAAAAGTCTTTCAATATATCTTCATTTTTTAATATGTGTTAGGTGAATGTGTAGACATTGTTCTAAAATTTACCTGATGCCTAAAATTATAATTCCTATCATAAAACAGACAGGCAGTATTGGGGAGTAGGGTGAACGTTTTTTTCAATTAAGTGTAAAATAATTTCTCTGGCTGATACAAATGATACTACATGCCTGTATATATTTGTATATTCTTGCCTTTCAATAGTTGAATTTTTTTTTATTTCTTCAGTTACTTATTGTTCATTTCTTCCTCAAATGGACTTAACTTCTCCCATAGTTTTATTCATTACATCTGATGCATAAGCAACCCTTTTCTGAAGAATGATGCTTAGACTGTAAGCTATAACAGAGACCTAAACAATGTCGCTGGCAATATGCAATAGCTACCACGGGCAGTTTAAAAC